>JANVCC010000066.1:3283391-3482841 GCA_025345505.1 Todiramphus chloris collaris | reverse complement strand
AAAAAAAAAAAAATCATCAAGCAAACTCTCGAGGATGTCCTATATACTTGCCACTGCTTCCAAAACAAAAATGTGGAATTTATCACCATTCTAATCTTCTAACTTAGTTCTACAAAAAAAGTAATCAAAAGTATGTAGTTTGTATCTTCTTTATAACTAAGTACCACATGCAAATTGAGATTGAGGACAAGTAAAAAGATGGACTCATTTGGAAGGGATGGATTCTTCAAAGAGTAAACTTTTGCAAGCTGTTGAGGAAGACTTCATAGTGAGTAGAAGGAATACAGGATGTTGGCATTTGGAAACCTCAGTGGATCCAACTATTAAACAGTTAAAACTACACAGTCAAATAAGAAGGCAATACAGAAAAATATATTTAGTTAGCACAATCAATTCCAAGTATAAAAGTGACAAACTGAGCTCAAAAAGAGAAAAACTAATGAAAGGTACAGGTGGGCTGTAAGACCAAGTTCCTTCTTTCTCTTTCAGCATTTAAAGTCTCAGAACTTCTACATCTGCTTTGTCAACGTAGAAAATTATTGACAACCTCAAGGAAGCCAACAATTTGAAATTCTGACAGATTTAGAGGACCTACAATAATCACTAATGAGATAAAATGGTCTAAAAATACACGGTTTTACCTATCAGCTGCAAGAAAGATGAATAGAATGTTTCATTAGTAGAGTCAGTTACTATGATATTGGCCTTACACGCAGTGTCAACATTTCATTTTGAATCAGGGGTCTTTCTATACTGAAGGACTATAATTGCTTAGTAAGTGTATCTGGTTACGCAATCTTTGTGGTGGTCTTCTGGCTTTTTTTCCACAATTATTTCTTTTCAAAATGGAAGAAATCACAACTCACTCAGCAATCAGTCTCTGTTTCAACTGCAGCACCTTTATTTCATGTAATCTTAAAATCAGTTCTCTCACTGTCTCCTGTTAAACTGACTGGTAATTGTGTTGAGCTGAATAATGATTTTGTGGTTAATTCGGATGGGCCCTAAGTTAAATGCAACTTCCACATATATCAATGTTTGATTTCATTCCCAGTTTCCAGAATTGTACGGTTAGAGACTATAGTCAGTCCAGGGTTACCTCAGCACCACCTGAACCTTGCATTCAAGTGATCTAAAGCTCTTCATTGCAAACCACTCTTTAAAACAAAATTAGTTCCAATAGATTGCTCAAAATAGCTCTCTTTATTTCCATAAAAATCATCATCAAAGCACCACAATCAAATGCTACACAGACCCTAATTGAATTGGTTCTATCATCAACTTTAAAACTGCATATTTCATTACAGTTCCATCTTGACTAATCGTTCTCTTAGGACATCCAAAAGCTCATTTAGTGGGACTTTATTAAAGTGTTACAGAAGCTCTGGAAGTGTGAAACAAAGTGTTTCAAAGTGTATTTTGCTGAAGAGATAGTAAAGTCATCCTGGAAAGGTTCTTCAATAGTGTATAAATCAAATCCACTCCAGTTGCATGGATTTGGGCTTGCACACAACAGTTACTCAAATGGCTTTAATTTAAAACTGGTTGTGTATCTGTCACTGTGAACTCCACAACTGCTGCAGAATACTCCAAAACCTCATAGCAATATGTAATATGTGGTTTCCTGAATACGTGCCTTCCAGAGCTTCCTTAGCTGCGTGGAACCTTGATGGAACAGAAGTAGTAAAATAGGTGATGTGACAGGGAGCAAAGTTAAGAGCATTGTTTGATTTGGGGGACAATACAGTAAGGTAGGTTTTGAATCAACATAGTGTAAGAAATGTTCATTATGTTTGCAGTTTCTCAAAAAAAATCTCTAGCTTTGGAAGCTGAGAAAAATGTTATACTGTTATTTAAACTACCCCTCCAACATACAATCACAACAGTCTATTTATGCCTCCTCTCTCATTTCTTCCCATCTTTGCTTAAGCATGTGGACAAGCAGAATGAAACAAATAAACAGCTCTAAAATCTTTACTCACTAGTTCCACATGTTCTGAAGGAAATATTTATATTTCCTTAACATAAATAGTTATGAGTTCAGTTATTTTGAAATGCCATTGACGTATACACTAGCATTGCCTCTCAAGAACTTCATGAGACTAAGAATGACCAAGCTCAAGTCCTAACACACACACACACACACACGAAGGAAAGGGAAAAAACAAAAGTAAAAAACAAACAAACAAAAAAAGACAGTTTTACCTAAAAGAAATGCATCACAATAAGTAAGCTTTCCAGATCAGGTTTAATATCATTACTGATTTAGGCTGAAAGTAAGAACTAGAGGAAGACCACCTTTTGCTGGAACTTAAAATAGTAATAGTTTACATTAAGGGGAAAACTCATTGCCTTCCCACCAGCTAGTCAAGACTACACTATTCTGCAAAGTAACGAAATAGGTAGGTCTCAGAATAGGTTCCATCACCAGCTAAGGCTGCTTGAGCTGTTATTAATAATTAACTCTTTTTCAGAGCACCATGGAATTTTTCAGCCTGTCTTTGGTTTTCACATTTAGAGAACGGACAGCTAGTGCCAATTACACATATAGCATGCATATGCAATATCTTCATTTCATTTCTTGCTATTATCTCTCCTTCCCATCTTGTCCTCCTCACCCTTCTGCATTGTTTTCTTAAATCAGAAAAAAATAGGAGTTATAAAGAACTCAGGCCTTTATCCTGATCTGTAATTTTGGACATTAAACCAATGAACTGATAAAATATAATAATGCTTATCCTAAGTAATCTTACAAAGTGGAAAAAAATGAATAAATGTCTGGCCCAACATCAAACAGAAGAGGACATGATTCCCACTTTGTTCTCCAATTGCCTTTTTGGGACATGTCCTTTATATCTCATTTACTTGTGTTTCCTGAGACAGTCTGAGTCTTCTGACTTCAGAAGATTGGGTGGGTGAGCGAAAGCAACATGAATATTTCAGATCTAGCTCCTTAATTACTAAATCCCTGAAGAAGTCTCTCTATCGAGTTGCTTATTTTCTTCTTCTGGTCTTTAAAAGCAAAACAAAGACCGGGTCTTTACAACAGATACAATGACAATGGTCACAGACTGAAACACAGGATGGTCCAACTCGACATAAAACTTTTTCCCCCCCTGAGAGCTGCCAGGCACTGGACCAACTTTCTCAGAAGGGCATCTCTTGGAAGTTTAAGTCATCTGAACAAAACCCTAAGCAACTTGGTCCGTGCTTCAAACAGAAGGTTGGAGTAGGTGCCCTCCTCAGGTCTCTTCCAACATAAGCTGTTCTAAGGCTGAAAGGGGTGAAAATGGCTAATTTTTTACAAGACCTCGTTGGTGTTTCTTTCATTGGAACCAGAATAAAATGTCTACTGATGTACTGCAATTATGAAACACAAGTACGAGAAACAAAACTATTCACTCACAACTGTACTTTATTATCTTTTTTTGGAGGGTACTTCTCTTGCACCAAAGGAACACACAACGGCTCAAATACTTAACTCAGTTCCATCTGTAGCATCATAATGTAAAAAGCTCGATCATTCTGCTATTTAACTGAGTAACAGTTGGACAGAAATAAGGATTTCCCCACCCCCTTCAGTCTCATAGGAGAGCCTGTGACTTACAATTACTGCATCATCTGCTGCCATCTCCTGAAAAAACATAGCTTGAACTTTGGAGGAAGATGAGAAAATGGAGGTATCAACATTCTGAGCTTTCTACTGATCAGTGCTCCCTCTCAATCCCCAAGGAAAAGTGTAGTCTGCAAAATCAGGTTGGTAGAGTTTGAGATTGTACGAAATGAATATTTAAATAATATGGGACTGTTACATCCCTCTGGTTCTGTTTCTCTTCCATTCAAGTCTTTAGTGTTTATGGCAACTGCTACCATGGACAACAGGGGCTGCTGGTTTTTGCTGCAGGCTGAGGAAGGGACTCTTATCAGCACAAGCACAACAGTGGAGCTTATGCAGTGTACGGCAGAGCAAATCACAATACATGGGCTGCACAAAGAGTACCTGATTTACTAAGACATGTGGCTGTTGTTCTAACATGAATAGGCAGCAACTTGCGCCCAGGGGATGGACTGATAGATTTCCCATTTTGAGTATCTGTATTTAGCTGTACATGACTGTACTGCTGGTTTGCAGCCCAACCGATGCTTATAAGTGAAAGCCATCACTTAATTGAAGAAGAAGGAAACTAGAAAGGAAATTGTGTTCCTAAAATAAAATAGGTTGATAGAAGAATGCTACAGAGAAAAACAAAAAACCCAAAACAATGCCTGCTTGGCCCAGTGACCCAAAGACATGCCAGGAAGATCATCCTGACCGTAGCCTGAAATGACTCTGTATCTATAGTTACATAAATCTTCCTTTTTGTGCTACTCTAATGTATCAGATCGCTGCAGTTTACCAGAAATAGAACCACAGAAATAGATCTATAACCATATATAAACAATTTTTTCTTCTGTGCTCCTCCAGTTTTTAAAAATCATTTTAAAACCATACAGCTATTTTTAAACTGGATTTTTGCAGCTTAACTGGCCTAGCATATCAAAACAATGTAGTCATCAAGAGAGCTACAAAGATAGAGGAACAAGCACAATATGAAAGAATGGCAGATGGTATTATTGTCAAAATGAAAGCAAGCTGGTGGTCAGGTCTGATCATTCACTGAAACCTACATCATGCCTGAACTTGCACACAGGAAGAAGACACGGCTTAAACATGTTCAGTGAATTTATTTTGCAAATATTATACCAGTGAATAACAATCAGAGTCCACATATGCTCCCCAGTGCATGGGAAATCCACGTAATTTTCAAGAGAACTATCTATATATACATGTATGTGCTAAGACCAAACCTATTTCCAGAGAAGCTGTTGAATCTGAAAAGATCTCACACAAGAATCATGCTGATGTAGGTCAATCAGTTTTACCAAATTACTCCCAACTTTCATTATTACAAATGAGATCAAGATGCCATTTAGTCTCCAGTGGAAGTAAAATCTAAGCCATGAAGATGCATCTGCATTCCAGTATTCAGCAATATGGAAGTGATGAATCACACTCTTGCCCCAAGAGTGACACAAAGGAGCAATCAGCTTGAGCTGATGTTCTGGTACCAGTTAAGGACATACTTGTGACTCCCCATGTTCTAAGTTTCTCAGTCCTTGAGATGAAGCTCCCCTAGTCTGCAGCAGCCTCAAATACAGTCACTGATGATATTCACAGTGCATTGCATCCAAAAAACTTCAGAGCACACAAAAATTGTTTAAAAATATTTTTACTAGTCACAAAGATAGAATTGACATTTGAGTTAAAGCTTCATTTTGAATTAATGCTGCACCATACTTTGAGACTGGAATTGGAAAATGCCATGTGTAATTATTTAGTTATTGCAAGAATTTGCTCAGAATATAGTTGTAAGTACAGGAAATTAAGCTTGGTCCTCTAAACTTTATGCAAAGGTTCAGTGAGACCTATAAAGACCATACATCAATGAGTTAACAGATGTATGTTACAGTTATAGAAAGGTAGCATATTAGGCAGCACAGTGAAAATCAAAACATACAGTTTCGTCAGCTCAGTACTTCTTCTAGGAGAAGAATGCAGTCTGCTCACTAGCTTTACTACATCTGGTGTCATCTTAAATTCTAGTTGAAGTCTCATTCGATTAATAAAAATGACTGATTTTGCTTCTTTTGCAAGAGTTCAATTCCTGGTAATATGGCAAGCAGAGCACTTAAAAGAAGAACCAAATGATAAAGCTTACATAGCAATTAAAAGAAGAGCCAAATGATAAAGCTTACATAGAAATTAAAAGAAGAGCCAAATGATAAAGCTTACATAGCATTTTTAACTCCTTAAAGCATTGCAGAGTGTGGGCTAATTCATTTTAAAACATCTATGAAGACAGTGAATAAGATCTTATTATGCTCATCTTCAACTAGACAAAATTGCAGGGATTTTGTAAACTTCATAGCAAAACCATGCTTATTGGAGCTAACATCAAATAAAGCAAGGGTATCAGGTCCATTATGTGTTAGGAAATCAAAAGGTGAGTAGGTGGCTGCCTAGCAGTATTCTTAGATGCTAACATTCCCCTCTCTGTCCATAAATACCTCTGAGAACAAATGTTCAATGGACCCTCACAGAAAAGTATATTCCTTCAGCTCTGTAGTTCAAAACAAAAGTTTGTCTGTTTTTTTAAAAGAAAACTTAGTTCTACACCAGCTTCCACCTACTGTTTGTTTTTTCTTTATATATCTAGTCTTCTAGTATAAAAGAAATATTCTTTTCTTAGTAGATCAACCAAACAGTTAGAAGTATTGGGTCTTTTCAAAGGCAAAACAAGGAGTCAAGAGTAAGGGGTGAAAGGTAAACCACAAGTGCACTTCCAATTAATTTGTTGTTTCCTGTCAGCCACTGTGGATGCTGGAAAGCTGCTAGCAGAGGGATTTTCTCAGGGTCTCACAATATTTGGTGAGAGTCCTGCCTTTCTCACACATGTTATGAGAAACAGTAGGATCGTTTTTGTAAGCTGGACCCACACCTGGTGTTTTGCTAAGTTCTGTTTATGGTACATTGGAAAAATATTTTGCAATGGGTGCTGTAGGACTTTAGCCAATCCCCCTAGGAGATGGGTGATCACTGACCCATCGCCCTGTGGGGCTAGGGGATAGAAAACAGGGTTAGAAATTAATAAAGTTGCTTCTTTTGCCTTCTCTTGCTGAATTTATATGTTGCTGCATCTCTCCGCTCCCGGTATAAACAACGACAAGCCATGAATGACTAGAGGGTACCATTTTCGAGCTGGGGGAGCCAGATGGTGTGATGTGACACAGGTAATAGTAGTGGTTGCACACTGCCTTCTCTTGACTAATCAAGAGTGCTGCTTCATGCTGGTTTTGAGCAGAGGGCTGCAAAGCCAAGGAGGTCTGTCATTCTGAGGAAACACCAAGCAGGAACTTCTCTTCGTTCAGATAAGCTTTGGTTTCTATAGCTGGTACTCAAAGTTTTAGGCAGACTTTTTTCTTCAAATTTTATTTAAGAGAGTTGTCACAGCACGGGGAATATTTTCAAATATTAAAGAAAGTGGAGCAAACCCTCTCAAAACACAGTCAAATTTCAATTTTTGACTCAGAGTTGTGCATCATTGCTCTGAGGGCATTTGTCTTCCCTCCCAGGTACGCTCTAAGATAGTATTTAAAAAGTTAAAGCACTAACTCACAACAGTCATTCATTTTACTGTCATAATATAGTGTTTTACAAAGAACATGAAAGAGTTTCTTTCACCGACCTGAAAAACACCACAGTATGTTACATTCTTTGCCTGAGCCACAAAAGAGGAACGCAGGATATTTTTTTTTTACTCTCAGTCCATCAGTATATGATTTCTCAAATCAGGAAGCATTTACAAATGACCCAAAGCTGGATCCTCTTTTGATGCTGGAGCACTAATGTTTGCCACCACCTTAAAATCAATTGGGCCACATCCTGCAGTGCTTGACATTCATTCAGGTAAAATGTTAATCAACCTAAATAGTGACTTCAAATCAATAATGACTTCAGGATTCCACATATTGTTGCTTTTCATTTGTAATAAGGATAGATTTTGAAAGTCCATGTAAGCTGCACTCACAGGCAATTAAGGAATCTTCTGATCCTAAATAATCCAGTTTTTAATTTTAATCTATTTCTAGAACACATTTTCATCTTAATTTATAACGCTTTGGTGGCAATAGATGGGAATCCCATCTTCCTATCATAAGCAAAATTATTTTTCTAATATCACTTGCCTCTGTTTTAGTTTGAAAGATCTAATTTCTATGGTGTATGTTCTGATACTTGGTATATTTTCTCCTTTAATAAACAGTAATTCAACTATTTGTCTTTGTAACCTCCTAACTACAAAAAAAAAAATAATTTTTTTTTTTTTTTCTTTATAAAATTTAGTAACACAAAACCACTCCAAAACCTAGACTGGAAGAAAATATTTTCAGCTGAATTACATTATCAAATTTCATGTAATATCTATTAATAATATCAACTAAAATCTGGTTTTGTTTTTCATACTGAAGTGGTACATCTGATCTTCTCAGGCAGAAATGCTATTTTTAAATAAAAAACTGCTTCTATAAATATTTCAGCTTTAAACACCCATAACTCAGTTTCTCTCTCTTTTTTTTTTCTTTTACATCTAGAACTGCAGCAGGTCCTTGGAGAGGTTAAACAACTACAAAACCCCCTGAATACACACATGGTGACTGCTAGTAGCATTTCCCCGTGTTCAAAGCAGACTGTCCATAATTCAGAGGACAAGACAAGGTCACTCAAACATCAGTGAACTGTGTCTGCTTTTGCAAGTTACGCATAAAAATAGTGCATCCCTAGGAACACAAAACAGACATAATGGATTGGTTCACACCAGAACACACAGAAACACAAGAAACTAATCATCTTTTGATTGCAACAATCTCTGACTCGATTATTGTGTAACACTAGTGGCCCTCTCCTTTGTATAGGGTTAAAAGAAAGGAAAACTGTTTTGTAACTTTAAACAATTAGCACTAATGCCAGAGCCAGCTTCAGCTCTTTGTAGACACAAGTGAGAGTCTGCGTTTGGCCTGTTGCTGTCTGCACATCTGGCAGAGCTGGACCTGAAAGACTACAACAGACATCATGAATGCGTCACCAATTGAATTATCTGCCACCAGAAAACACACATGCAGCAGGGTGGGAACAGTGATGTTTTCCATCACCTTATTTCCTCTGAATGTAAGAAGTGATTCCAGGAGGGAGTGTGGGTACCAGTTACCTGCAGCTATCTGTGTCACAGAATATCTGACAAAGCAAAAAGCACACTGCACTCCTCTCTCTAAGTAAACTATCTTCAGCTCTGAAAGGAAAAAAAGCCCACCAAGTGAACTGAGCCATGAGTTATAGAGCCGGGGGGAAAACTACTGGGTAATCATGGAGTCTCCAAGTGAAACATCAGCCTATGAAGGGCCAACACATGGAACCATTTTACTAAATGCTGTACATAAAGACAGTGCTCCTGAATCATTTACCCTCACAATAACAAACCATTGAGAAATGTTTTAACCAAGTGACAAAGACTGTTGAATAATCAGAGAAATTATTGAATTATTCAAGACCTTTCTTATTACTTTTTCTTATGCAGTAGCTTAGTAAACACACCAAGACTGTTCAAGTTCCAAAGGATAAACCAGAGTATTTCTTAAAATACACTGGTTTTGAACAAAAGAAATGTACCAGCTGTACTTCCTACCACCCCTCAAAAAAAAAACAAAACACAAAAGAGGTAAAAAAAAAAAAAAAAAAAAAAGGTAAAAAAAAGAACATGCAACTTATTTTACTTTTGTTTCTTCAGTACCTGGCACTATTTAAGATATAATGCATTGCATCTTCTGCATACTTTTAGTTTTTCATTCTTATCCCTGCTTAGCTTTCTGGGTTCAGACCACATGTAAAGTACCATAAAGAGAGAAAGACAATTTCTTCATTAATATTGGTTTCAAAACATGTCTTGACTTAGTGTCATGTTCTCCACCCTTTACTTCCCAGCCACCACATACAGTTCATAAGAATGTTTATACTGATGTCTTCCATCTCTCCCCTCCATCTGTGATGCACTGTGGAAGCCAGTGTGTTCCCAGCTGGGGGTGGGAGAAGTAGATTTATAACTGCAGGGTAATTTATTATTCAGACTTGCAGAAATGGAAGGAAACACTTGACATCTCCTTGCTAACTTCTAGTCCTATCTATTTGCCTAGGTATAGCCCCAAGATTTTAGCCTCGTGTAACACTGTGAATCAAATCGATCTTTCCCCCGGCTTTATGTTCTATATTGCTGTCCTCAAAGATTCTGGACTCCACATTGCACAGGGAAAGAAAGCACCAGAGAGATAGAGTTGTAAGAATGAAACCTGATCATGGCATGCATGTGGCTTTCTATGACCAAGCCTTAGATTCACATGAGGACATCCAGTCTTCCTGCTAACCTCAGGTGGAAACAATTTGGTTTGGAGTAAAAGTTGTATGGATTTTTGGAAGTAATGAAAGACCTAGGAGAACACAAGGCTGCACACACTTATAATCTTCAGGCAAATTTCCTCATCAGATGCAGTGTGCATTGTGATTTCTTTGTATTTCTTTTCCTATCCATCCATCACTTCATCTCGCTCTCCGAGATTGAATTTTGACTTACCTGTTTCATATTTTGCTAATATCACCCAGGCATTTGAATAAATAGTGACAGAGGAAAGCTACATGAAAGTAGCTCTTCCTTCCTCAGATTAGAAAATTAATGATCAGAAAACAGATTTTTCAGGACAGTAACATATATCCTAAAAACTTCTGAGGAAGCTCGAGGATGATTTGAGAAAAATAGCATCCCCACAGACCCTAATAATTCACCGACATTTCAGGGAGGGAAACTGCATCATTTACATGGAATAGTGGTAATATTTCTACTGGCAAACTTTCTGAGTACTGGAAATATTTCTGAAAACACTTTGCATTATTTTATCACCAGCAGAAAACTGTCCAGACAGATGATGTATTAGGCATCTTCAGAGGTATTCCATGAATATGGGCAAATCCTTGGTTGTAAAGAGGATAATAACTTCACCAAGCTACATGAGATGAAGTATTACTGACTAGTGCATTAGAAATAAAAGGTGGAATTGATTACAACTGAAGAATTACACTATTAATTATAAGAAGAACAAAAAGAAAACAAACGAACAAACAGTATAGTGATGACTTCTTAAAATTATTTCTAGAAGATGCAGGCCTATGGCTGAAACATATTTAAGTTTCCCCATACAAATTTTTGCTTGGTAGTGGCCATTTAACTTACAGTCAGTAGACTTTTTTTTAAAGAAAGAGCACTAAGAAGAGTCCTCTATTAGGAGCTATCAAGAATTATGTCCAGGTTAGTCTGTGTGGTGACAAGTGCTTTTCTAGACAACAAGATGTCACAGATGTTCATGGTTTTTGCACTAACCAGGCCAAATGATGGAAGTAAATTATCTAAAATACTTGTTGATTCACTGACCAGGCACCTGATCTGGACACACAGAGAATTACCCACAAAGGAATGTGGGTGTTAAAAAAAAACAAAACACGCCAACAGATTCTTGTCACCAAGCAAGATTTTGTAACTGCAAGCAACAATAAGAGACCTCATTAAAATCTTACTGAAGTCAGAATCAAACTGACTTCAGTGAATCATGCAGCTATCCTAAACAAAGATGGAACTACGAAGTTTTTCCCAAAGCTCCTTACAGAAGGAAGAGCTGCAGTTTCAAAGGTTAACAGGGAAGACTTTGTAAATTATTTAATCTCTAACCTCAAATGTATCTTGCGTCTTCGCTCATATTGACCAAATTTCAGCCTTTCACCCCCCCTCTATTTTTACTTAAAAATATGATTAATTTAGTATTACTGCATCTCACTGAGATAACATTTCTGAAGCTAACATTTCTGAATTTAACATTTCTGAAGTTATTTGAAATCTTGTAACAAAAGAATTGAAAATCCACACCATCCTGAAAATGCGATGTTTCAGCTGCAGATTATCTGCTGTTCTGGGACACTAAATACCTCGACAAGCCTGGGCCTTCAATGACCTAATTATTCAGTCTTATTTTTCAGTAATCTGCTGTTTTCCTTGTAGGTAGGATAAGGAAACGTCCTACTTTTTGACAGTGCCTTCATGAATGTCCTGTCCTCAAAGAAGGTTGGGGGGGCTGGAAAGGGGATTGGGAAGGGGGGTAACTGCGTGGAATGCAGGAAATACTTCCAAACATAAATATGTGCATATAGATGATGTACACTAAGAATACAGATAATGCTGTTCCCATTTTATAACTACTTGTACTTTCATATTTGTAACATTATGAGGTGTATCTGTTTTAACTATAAGGTTAAATATCTTGAGATATGCAGTGCAAGAAATAGTGTTACAAGATTGACATGACTGTGTTAGGAGTACAGTGCTTGTGAAATGACCAAGTTTTGTTTCTGAAGCTTCATATCCTTTCAAACACACAATAGCTCTATCACTACACTAGATCATGTCCTAATTGCATCTCTATGTATATAACATGTATGTGTATAGTTGACTCATTTTCCCACATGAAAATTTTCTGGTGTTCTGGACAGTCACAAACTTTGGTTTTCAAATCATAAAACCATTTCCTCCCCCTCATTTGCTTTACTTCACTTTATTTAGAATAAGTGAAGCAAACTGATCATTTTCATAACGCGTTCTTTTTTTCCTAGTACAACACATATTAAAACCCAAATATTTGCATAAGAACTTGCACATGACCCTTTTTCTAACCTAGTTTTACAAAAGCTAGTAACTGCTCTGAACAGACCTGTATAATAGGACATTCAAATACATGTACATTTCTGGGAATACTGCATAGAAAAAAATTCTTAGTATGTGGTTCCTTGGACCTCTCCTCTCTAACTACCATATACATCCTAACAGCATGCTGGACCTTCATTCCAAAAAGCCATCTTGATGGCTCCTGTTAGTCCACTTCCCTGGAATAATGCCCTCTGATAGACAGCTCAAGAGGCCTTCCTGTAGTGGGCAACTCAACAGTTGACTATGTAAAGTCAGTTCACTTCCCCAGAACAAACAGTGATACCTCATCTCATTAGCCTTTTTACTTTCCTGAGAATCTTTATGTAATGTTGCATTAGTAGCCTTTACCAAATTAGAAACCCAAAAGAGAAGATAAATCAATATGTATGTACGTTTGCTGATATTGATTTTTCCCTTCACAGTTAGCATGGGAATATTGTGGCTCCTATTAATATAAGGAGTAGGAGGCCTTTAAATGGTTCTGGCTAGATAATTACCCAGTAGTTTTGGAAACTTAAACTTCTTTAGTCTATAATTTTGAACTAGACATTTCATGAAATCAAATCTTTCTCATTAATAACCATGTTAAGATGTCGATGACAATTTCTTGATGCAGATTATCAACAAGATGGCTAGGAGATGTATTCAACCTGTTACTCATGAGAAAGGATGAAGAGCTGCGTGGTGTGAAGGTCAAGGGCAGCCTACTGCTCCAACATCCTGAAAGAAGTGTGCAAAGGCAATATTGGAATCACAGCTCTGGAATTCAGGATACATTTCAGCTTGTTAAGCAATGTGCTGTGTGGGATCCCACAGAAGACTGCTCTGCAGGGCAAAGTGGCCCAGGAGAGTTGGTTGGTCTTCATGGACCCCCTCTTCAGTGCACACAAAAATGCCACTCTGATAGGCAGGAGTGAAGCAAGCATGACAGAAAGCTAGTATGGATAAATGGAGAACTCCCACCTGAGCTCAAACTCAAGAAAGAAAGTATGCAGAGGGTTGAAGCAGCAACAGGGTACCCAGGAGGAATACAGAGATGTGTCCCAAGAACACAGGGACAGCCAAAGCTCAGAGGGAGCTGCAAACAGGTCTATGAAAGGCAAGAAGGTCTTCTGTAAGAACATTGGCAGCACAGGGAATGCTGAGAACATGGACTCACAGCTCAGTCTGGCAGGGAAAGCAGTGACAAAGGACATGGATAAGGCTCAGGTACTCAATGCTTGTTTGGCCTTACATTTTTGTTTGGGTTGGGGTTTGTTTCTGTTTTGTTTTTGTTTTTTCCTTGTAAGGTTTGTATTTAGGCCTTCCAGGTCCCTGAGCACAGTGGCATGATGTGGGAGTGGAGCACTTAAGCCAGCTGGACACACAGAGATCCTTGGAATGACATGAGCTGTATCTGAAAGTGTTGAAAGAGGTGGCCAACATCACTGCAAGGTCACTCATTTTTGACAGGTCATGACTATCAGGAAAGGTTTTTGATGACTGGAAAGACAAGCATCACATGTATCTCCCAGAAGGAGAATCCAGGGAACTGTAGGGCAGTTAACCCAACTGAATTTCTGGGAAGATTATGAAGCCATATTCAATCATACAAAAGACAAAAAACAACAGCCAGACTGATTTTACCAAAGGCAAACCATGCCAGACCAAACTGACTACCTTCTACGGTGAGATGATGGTCTCTGGGGACAATGGGAGAGTAATGGCTGTCACTTACCTTGAATTTAGGAAGGCTTTTGACAGTGTCCCATAAGATTTTGTACCCAAGTTGTAGATATGTGGACTGGATAAGCAAGAAGGGTGAAAGTTTTCTTGGACTGGCACATTCAAAACATCGTGATCAGCAGTGTAAAGACCTACTGATGACCAACTACTAGTGGCATACGTCCCTCAAGTACTGAAACTGGGACCAATACTATGTAGCACCTTTGTTAACAATCACAATTATCAGGGGGAATGCACTCTCAGATAGCTTGTGGATGACACCAAACTGGGGGAGGAGCCAACGTGCTAGAAGGCAGCGCTGCTATCCAGAATGCCTTCAACAGGCTGGAGAAACAGACTGACAGGAGCCACATGAAGTTCAACAATGGTGTGCAATGGTACAAAATCATCCATCTGCGGTGGAACAATCCCATGTGCCAGTAAAGGCTCCAAATCTGCTTTGCTGAAAGGACCGGGTGTCCTTGCAGATAATCAGCTGAACATGAGTGCCCTGGCTATGAAGAAGGCCAACCACATCCTGGACCTAGTTAGCAAGAATGTTGCCAGCAGGTCACAGGGAAGTAATTTGTTGAGGTCACAACTCGAGTACCCTGTCTAGTTTTGCTCTACCCTGGACAAGACGTTGACATAGTGGAGGAAGTCCAGAGGCTCTAAGAACATTAGGGGGCTGAAGCACCTGATGTATGAGGACAGGCTGAGAGAACTGGGCTTGTTAAGCTTGAAGAAGAGATGACGAAGGTAAACTTTGCTCTCTTCGGGTATTCAAGAGAAGGGTCTAGAGAAGTCGGTGCCAACCTTTTGTCAGATGTACATAGTGAAAGGACAAGAGGCAGCAGATGAGTCAAAAAGGAAGACATTCCAATTAGACAGAAAGAAAATACTTTTCATTATGAGGGTGGTAAAACACTGGAACAGATTGCCCAGCAATGCTGTGGAAACTCCATTCCGGCTGCTCCTACTTTAGATTTAAATCAAAGATCTGTTCAGAGGCACTTTTATGGAAAAGGCAAATCTGAGATAATTTTTTTTTCTGTTGCTGTAGCAGTTTAATTACAGTATTCTCATTCACAGAGCAAAGGTCCTATTTCTCAGTACCACAGGGCACCTGAGAATCAATGATAACTACAAACTTAACATGGTTCTAATTCTCTCCTATCATAGCAAGATATATCTGCCATGTGAAAGGAAAAACCTACAAGCCAGACCATCTTATTCACTTACACTGAGTGGAAATGGAGTTGTCATTGATGGAGTTAATGTGGATAACAAAATGCTAGAGGAAATCAAACTTCAGAAAAGCTTTATGTCATTTTACTGCTTGAAATTTTTAGTGACAAGTAAAATGAGACCCTCTCCCCTTTTAGGGACAGGGTTTTTTTTTTTTTTTTTTTATACAAACACACACTACCTAAAGCTCAGACAAACCAGCTTTGTTTATGTAATTTTTGCAAACAGCAATATCCAACATAGAATGTTAAAAATAGTACCCTACGCCTTTTCCTCCCTCTATATCCTAAGCACATTTTGAACAGCAGTCTCTCTTGACATACAGTTACTTTTAGGATAAAATGTAACTGCTATTTATCAGTTGGAATTAATGATACTAAGACATTTGAAAATTATTAGACTGTCGTCTCTCTTGGATCTGTACAGGGCGCTTTTACATCTTGTGGCAACTGTTGCCAAGTAGTAGGGAAAACAGAGATGCTTTCTAGCAGGCTTTATCCTTTTATAAATGCTTCCCCAATCATTACAACATTTCATGTTGAACCAACCTCTCCTACTTAGTCTATACTCTTAATCTAAGCTCTTAAGTCTATATCCCTTTCTTCCACAAGCAGGCAGAGGAAATGTCTGCTGTTCTGTATCCCTCAAACCACTCAGCGACAGCAAGCGTACATGATGCTGTATCTGGTTCCTAATTGCTCAGTGCTGCATGAGGAGAGACTCTCCATACATTCTGTTCCCTAACAGCAACCACTTTCAACTAGGTCATGTCACAAGCAGCGATTAAAGTGACCTACAAAATGGTCATGGCAGAAGGGCAGTTTCCAGTAATGATGGCATACTGTTTACTCATCCTTGTGCTCAGCATTTCATTCCAGCAAGACCTCAAAACACTCCTCTTACTCTGCTTCCATTTATGAAAGCTACCTGATTTTTTTCTGCCTCAAGGTCAAAACAACTCTGTCCTTTTTGTTTCATTTCATCCCTAGCAGGTGTCTCATTCAGTTTTGCCCCCATGCTAATCTTCCCTTCCACTGCACCACAGTAAACCTTGCGTCACCTTGGCTCTGGCTCCTGTATGCCAACCTGTTCTTCCTTACTGGTTCTTCTGTCCCCTCATCTCATGATCAACTCCACACACATCCTGCTTCCCCAGTCTGTATGCTCATGTATTATATCAACAATCCAATCCTTATCTCTTCTTTATAATCCAATCTCCGGAGTTGTTTCATTCGCTTTCTGTCCCCACCACATCTCCACCTTTTCTTTTTGATACAGAGATCACAGAATGGTAGGGGTTGGAAGGAATCTCAGGAGATTATCCAGTCCAAACCCTCTGCCATAGCAGGATCTCCTAGGTGAGGCTGCACAGGAGGCAAAGAAGGCAGAGCCAGGCTCTTTTCAGTGGTGTCCAGTGACAGGTCAAGAAGCAACAGGCAGAAACTGAAACACGGGAGGTTCCCACTGAACACCAGGAAACACTCTGAACCCCAGTCTCACCCTCCCCCTACAAGGGGGTTGTGGTATCTCCCTCACAGGAGTACTGGAGGTCCTGGGCAATCTGCTCTAGGTGGCTCTCCTTGAGGGTGATGGCCAACGCAACCTCCAGACACCCCTTCCACTCTCAACCATTCTGGGATTCTGAGACTGTGAAACACATTGCATTATCTGACCTGTTAACAGCTGAACTCCCTCATAAGCCAACTAAAACTGTTTCCAAAAGATCTTTCCTTAAATTTGAGTAGTAAGTCAAGAGTAAATAACAGAAGCACTTAAGAAAAAAAATCTCCTGGACCCGTTTTAGTTTCACCATGATCTTATTAGTTTTACTACTGCTTAAATGACACAGCAATTTCACTGTAAATCACAAAGCAACTTCAGACGGAGATTATAAGATTAATTCAGGATGATAATAAAATTAACATATTTGGGCAAACCAGTGGGAAAAATAAGAGGAAGACAGAAACCTCAGCCTGCTGTGGCTTACGGAAGTTTTTCTTTGAAAAATCCCTGTTCCTGTCAAGCAAGGTAATATGCCTGGAAATTTAATCTGACAGAAGACATAGCACAGCATCACCAGAAAATGACAAAATCATGAGAGGGACTGCCAAATGCCTTCACAGCTCTCAGAATACACCAGGGGAAACAAATTCACACAAGTGTAATAAACCCAGACTCAGATACCCACTGGAGGTTTGTGGTGCTAATACCTTTAGCTTCCACTTCAAAAATTTCATCCATAGTGTTTAAATCTTATATTGGTTGCCTGCTGGAAGGTGTCTTTGCCCAAATCTATCCCTCCTAAAAACCAGGGATAGATTGCAGTCATTGTTTCCAAGGGCAACACTTCAAATTTCACCAAGTTTTATATTCCAGTACAGTTAAAGAAATCTGAGCTCTTTTTTCTACCCAGGCCTTTCTTCCCGTACCCACAAACTCTACAGCAACACAAATAATATTCAAAATGAAGAAATAAAATCAAGATGAAGCATTCTTGTATTTCAGGAAGAAGCAAGCAACTTCATTTATAGCATAGAGGTAACTTTGGATCTTTGTTGCAACACACTGCATAAGAAAAAAAGTCAATTTTCAGTATGAAAAGAAGTTCCCTTTAAAACAAATATCTCATTGATATTTGCTAGCCAAATAAAGTCAATAACAAATAAAAATGATCATCCAAAGCATTATACCAAAAAGCAAATATCATTTAAAGACATGTATGATAGCTTTTAAGCCTAGCTTTAACTACAAATGATACATTTGTGAGAACCTTCATAAGCTCTTATCACCTGCAGGAGCAAATATGAAATAGCCATTAAGCACCATAATAATCAGCTAGGAGAAACACAAAAAGATTGAGGGAATATTTAAGGCAGAAACTGCACTTTATTCGCTTGGTTATTTTGACTTTGAGGATCCTTTGGTATATCTCCATTTATCCTTTGTAGCTCTCTAGAATTCAGTACTGTTAACACACTAACTTCATTCACTCATGTCTAAGGCTGTGAAATCCTTTCATCAGTCTGTAATAGCCACCAACATTCTTTATTTAAAAAGACAAAGAAAAAAAGAAACAACAAAAAAAGAAGATACTTCTGTCAGTTGGTGATGCAGCAATGCAAATTCTCTTCATAAATTAAGACTGTAACTACTACAGGCATAACAGTTATCCAGAGCTTCTCCTTACTTCAGTCAACTCAAAAAACAAACACACATTTTCATAAGAAGATGCTTCTATCACCACAGACACAATTCCCTCTTCATTCCACCCCAGCTGCCCTCCACTCTCACCAGACTCAGCCCAGGTATTCCTCCAGCCTCGCTACCAACTTCTCCGGAGCAACAGTAGCACATCTTTGTGAGGTGTAAAAATGAGTTCCTGACTTAATGCAATTATCTAATGGAACTTTTCATATTAGGAATTAATTAAATGAGGCCATCTGCTCTGTAACTAGTTGGGAAATAGCCCTTTTAGAGCTACAGGTGTTTGATGCTGCCAAATTAAATGATGATTACCAGAAAGATGTGGTTGGAAAGGTATTATCTTAGGCAAGGTATAATTACTATTACATCTTATTAACCTGTGGGAAATAACAGGAATGGCCTATCCTCAGCAGTATTTTGGTGGTTTGCTAGACAATTGACTGTGTAAAGAATGAAGCTGATGGATCAAACCAGTTTATGGCAGTTTATCAGGATAGGAATAAGGTAGTGGCTATCAACAACATTTTATTGATTTTAAGCACATAAAGTTGGGGTAACAAGAAGAACTCAAATACTGGCCCAAAATGGTTGCCTTCTTATAGTAAAATCCAGTGTCAATATTTTAAACTCCAAATAAAGTAGCATAGGGGAGAAAGAAAAGGAACTTGTAAAGTTAAACCTTATGAGAAATATTACTGCAGGAAGTCGGTGAGTTCTGATACATTAAATAAACACGGTGGAAAAAGCCAACAAGTTTTGACAGTATTTTTTCTTTGCCGCAACAGGAAAAACAACAATGTGTGTTTAGAACATTATCAGCTTTAGGGAGAGACTGGAGAATTTTAAGAGTTCTGACAGAATTTTACATACAATTATATAGAAGTCAGAAGAATTATACAGAAGTCAGGCAAACTTTACGGATAAAGGTAACACCTTTTATTGTATCAGCTAGCATAAGTGGGGGAAAAAATATCCCACACACAAAACCCCTTTTTATCTTTAGAATTTTCTTATTTCTGCTCTACTGAAAGATAAGCCACTGAAATGATATAGTCACTTAAAACACTGGAAATCTAACACTGATAAAAATTGGATTTTTTACTGATTAAAATTTAAACTGTGAAATATTTCTTTTCTGTGTATCAATGCAGTTATATTGCTAGAACCTCTCCCTTTCTCCTCCTGAGAGTCTTTTCCTAGGTGTTTTCTTTGTAAATCTCAGATTATACCCTCTGAAAAGTGATTAAAGTTAAATCAAAAAGAATTCTTCACTCCAGAAGAAGAATATCTACACGGGAAGTTAGAAAAACCCCATAGTTCAATTACCAATACTAGGGAACCTTCCTTTAGTTCTCCTCCAGCCACTGGGCCTATAAATAGGTAAAACTTAGTATCTTGCAAATAAATGTACAGCAAAAGAAGAAGTGTAGAGTTACTACCAGAATCACTTAGCAAAATGTAAGAAACAGTCTTTAGGTAAAAACCCAGGCTCCTACATGCAGAAAGATAGCAACCTTCAACTGAAAATCATAGTAAATTATAGTTACTCATTTCATACACAGTATGTATAATACCAGAATTTCAAATCCAACAATGCCAAGGAATACTATCCCTTTCTTGTGTGGACTCATTTGCAGCAAATCTCAAAAGGGTCTCATAAACTTCACCAGGGAGCAACATTAGAGACCCACATGTGCATGCTAATAACTTAATGTGCTGGGCTTTATTTGGGGAGGCAGGGGGAGCGTTGTTTTGAATTAGAATGGAAGTACCTAGACTTCATTTTAGTGCAGAGTTTTGGTTTGGTTTTTTAATAACTGCACCAATCAGATGATCTAGCCTGACCCTATACTGGCAAGGGAACCTTTAGCAAGTAATAAATTACTAACAAAAAGACTAAGATTGCTTTAACCACTAGGTCTGGATTTAAGAAGTGGTCCAACGGTTCAAGCAACAATTTCAACTTTTGAGCACGAGGAAAGCACTCTAATGATAGCTACTGAGAGCTTGTAATAAAAGCGGTCTGAAAAGACCATCCATTTATTTCAACAGTGTCTAAGAAATGCTGCAGCTAGCCTCCAGCACGGACCATGGGGGCACTGCTTCCCAGATGGTGAGAGCTAGAAAGCTGCAGAGTTGCAAGCACATCCCCAGAAAATATGTGGAGCGTGGGAAACTGAGCCTTGTGGGGTCATCCTGGCTCCACGAGAGCAACCCACTGCTCCCCAGGAAGCCGGCATGCTGGAAAGCAAATTGAAGTGGTCCTGGATGGAGTAAGAGGAGTTTATGAATGCTGCCTCAGCATCCTTTCTGCCAGCAGGGGCAGCAGTGGTGCCACCAGTCAGAGTGAGAAGAAATCATGGCAGTCTTGGAGACGGAATGAAAAAGAAAAGGCAACTACTGTGCAGCAACAACTCCAAAGGGGCTGGAGATGAGGAGGTGAAGCAAATGAGGTGCTCAACACTAAATTTTCTCAAGTGATTCCGGCTGTTTATTAAAAAGAATGCTGCTCAGAGAAAGGACTAAATGTGAACAGGTAGGAAAGCAGGCAGTGGAGGCTGTGATGCAGTATCGACACTTGTTTTTCAGTCAGTTCATTTCCCACAGTCTGACTGGTTCACACTGTGGCTGCATGTGTACTCGTGCCAGTAGAGTACCGAGGTGCCAGAAGGGCAGGACTGAATGGCTGGGATCTGGGACAGGGGCTCTGTACACTCAGCAGCACCACCAAATGCATTCACATAAAATCATATCCTCGGCGTCGATAATTTGCTGTAGGAGGCACGGCTTAGTCTTTACAAGTGCCATAGATTCTTGAATGTGAAGAAAAGGCTTAATATCTGTTTGAACAATTCTTGTGAAAAGGTTTGGCCTCATCATCTTAATACTTATTATTAATGGAGATCTTAATAACATCATGCTGTGTGGATTTTGCCTTAAATCAGTCTGGATATTACCTACACAAAATCCCTTTTATACTGTGTCAAAAGCATAGGTGTGGTGTTTTTTAACAGAATAGTATCCAGGTAGGTGAAAGACAAAAAAATGTGACATTCTAATTATGTACTTCATGAAATTATGACTTTTTGAAAGCTAGAAAATCACTTTGTTTCGTAAACAAATTACAGCAAAATCATTCTAGCTCGATTTGATAGTTATTATGGACTACTAGATTACTGACTGTAAGCAAATAAATGCAGTTTAAAGAATCAACCTTTTTAAGCTGTGACATTTTTGCTAAAATGCCCTTAACCTTTTCAGATGCAGTGAGAAATCACCATGTTTGTCTTCTTAACAAGATCTTGTTTCATTGGAAAATTTTTAGTCTACACTCAAGTGATCCCATAAAGCAGGGTCAAACTAATGGCTTTATTAAGTACGTTTACTTCAGGCTATGTGGAAGGAACAATTACATCCCAGTTATCTAGCAGAACAGCTGGAACCAGCAGAAGCAGAAGAAGAGAGAGTATAAAAAGGCCTGATGGGAAGCTTGAGAGGTTCACTGACTCAAAACACAGGGTTAGGGAACCATCTCTCCAGCTGTGCTAGAGAGGGGCACAGTAGTGCAGGAGGAAGGTAGGACTGAGGAAGCACCTACAAACAGGGCATCAAGACCATACAGGCAATGTTTTGACAGGCCTACTTCAAGGTATTTGACTTCAGTGTTAGGTTTTCTTCCATGGAGCTCAAGGAAACAGGACACTTTACAGTCTTCTTATGTCAAGAGAAGGCCACAGGAGACACACTTAACATGGTCAGTCTGTCTATCATAACAAACACACAAGGATTCAAATATTGGTTACTACTTGGCCTGACAAAAGAAGTAACAACAGAAACAAGCTAAGTTGTAAAAGTTAAAAGACACCTTATTTCTGCTTCAAACTTTTTTTTTTTCAGTTGGAACAGGGCTGCAATACATCTTCTAAATCCTGTATACTGCTTTCTTCTACCTGATAACAGTTATATGTGACTATTTTCAGTTCAAATGGATAGCCTTTGAAATACAGATTCTATAATGCATTCTTCCTTTGGAATTTGTAATCTCCTCCCTACTGCCACTCCCCCATCCCTAAAAAGCATGGCACCTCTTACTTTGTAAGTAAGTTTGTTCGCAGGAGTAAAGACATCTGGAAAGGGAGTGGGCCTGTAAGAATTTGATACTTCTATACCTTGGTGACAAGTCAGGACTTTCTGTAAGCAGAATTGCCAAAGAATCGGAGATGAGGTGGTAATGAGAAACTCCTGCACATAAACATGGTTAGGTGTGCCTGGAAACTGGGAACTGAGGACTATCTAATCAGCAAAAAGAAACTGTGCATCTGTTCACTCTTTGAGCAGCATGACATATCTTTCCTACTTACTACTTTTTCTTTTGCCATTCTACTCTGGTCATTTCCAGACCAAGGACAGGAGTGTTCCTTGTCCACCCCAAGCCCATGTATCTTCCTTGCTGTTATAGGATCTGTAGGTCTACAATCTGGAGCTTTGCAATGAAACTACTTAGAGTTATTTTCTTACCACAAGTATACCAGAAACACTTCTAAATGTCTAAACTCTAAAGCTATGTTTCATTACAGCCCCAACTGAAACAAGGTGGCTTTAGAAAAAGAGGAACTAAGAATGACACAGATTATAATAAAAGGGTATGTATAGAGGTTTCCTCTCCCACTAAATGCTTGCAGAGCAAGCTGTAGGTACTTGTCTTAGTAACACAATTTTTAGTGGTCTTCTGGGCAACAAGAAAACCTACATACTCTCTCCTGAGTCCCAAAGAACAGCTTCTCTTCTGTCATTCATGAGAGTTCCTAACTCCACTCAAGAGACTCACTGTCCCTGTATTTAATATTATAAATTCCCAGCTTGCTGTCCCTCGGGTTCCCTCCTCTCCCCACTATGGAAGCTTTTTCACCTGGGCTTGCCCATTTACCCTCAAAGCAGATGCTACTGCTCACTCTATCCCACATGCTCCATCTGGCCTACAGTGAAAAGGAGGGAAGAAACCACAATGGCAGCCTTCTACCCCTATGTTCAGGTGACACCCTTTGAAAAATGTTTTGTCAGGGATATTGCAAAAAAACAAGATGGCATCTATTACCTTTGTCTTTAGTTCTTCCAGGGTATCCCATTCTGTGTAAGGAAATATAGTGCCCTTCTGTATACAGAAGATGGTAACTTTCCAAAATTGCTATGCTGATCTGAGGTGATGAATAAGAAAATCTTGCTCTTGCAGGGGGTTCAGGCTGGATGGTTAGGTAAATCTTTTATATACAAGTACGTATTGAGTTTATCTGCATGCCACATACAGCTCATTTATTTGCTGTAAACTGTTGATAGCAATAGATCAATAATAAATATGTGTGTCTGACAGGAAAATATGGTAACTAAATTCATGGTCTTGTCCATCTGTTCTTCTGCTATTTGTATATCTTCATATCATAGTATGCTTGTTTATGTTTCAGTTTCTTGTCTCATGTATATGTGTATATATATATACACACACACACAAGGTTTGTATGATGGCTTAGTTTGCACTAGTGTTCTTTTTCCTTTAAGTTCTATGCAGAAGCCTGTGAATGCATGCTAGCAAATACACATGGTGTATATTCATTGATCTGAACCAACTCCTGTTCCTGTCCACGTGCCATGCATGCATTGCACTGGTGCACATCTGAGCGCACAGGGAGCACACACTTCCTTACAGATAAACATGTTTACAGATATGTGTGCTGACTTTGGGTGTACAGCAGAAGTCTTCTGGGGAGCAGCTGAGGGAACTGGAGTTGATCAGTCTGGAGAAATGGAGGCTGAGGGGAGACCTTATCACTCTCTACAGCTACCTGAAAGGAGGTTGTAGCGAGGTGGGGGTTGATCTCTTCTTGGTAGCAAGTGATAGGACAAGAGGAAACGGTCCCCAGGTTGTGCTGGCTGAGGTTTTGATTGAATATTTGGAAAAATTCTTCACCATGAAGGTTGTCAAGTACTGGAACAGGCTGCCCAGGGAAGCAGCTGAGTCACCATCCCTGGAGGTATTTAGAAGATGTGTAGACACGGTGTTTAGTGACAACCCGGCAGTGATGGGTTTATGGTTGGACTTTATGATCTTAAAGGCCTTCTCCAACCTAAATGATTCCATGACTCTATCTTTGCACAGTCTCACACGTGCGATCTCTTCGCAGCTCACCCGAGTGCTGCCACGCATACGTAAGGCCAAGCCAACATGGCTTCACCGCCACCTTGGTAGGTGGCTCCCCACCCTCCTGAGGCTGTGTCCGTTATGACGCCCACCACCCCTTTCACCACTTAGGAGAATGGTGGGTGTGATGGACCCCTCTGCTCGGCACCAAGAGCGCCTGCGCCCTGGCGGCCCTTCCCGCCGAGTTCTGCCGGTCCTCTCAGGCCCGCGGGAACCATGTTGTTCCTCGGGCGCGCAGCGGAAACATAGCCAGGCAGCGGCCTCCTCAGTGGAAGGCAGAGGTCTGAAAAGGAAGGGTGCCGGCCCCGCCCGAACGCCAGCCGGCACAGGAGGCGCGGCCAAGCCGTCCGGGCCCTCCCTGCCAACCGCGAGGGCGGCGGGCGGCGCCAGGCCGGCCCTCAGCTTGCCCCGTCGCCAATGGCAACGATCCTGAGCCGGCGCCGCTCGGCGCTCGATTGCGCCGGCTGGCCTCCGACTCTCCCGCCCGCTCTGGCTCCGACCGGGGGTGGGAAGCCGCCACCCTTCCTCTCGGCGCTGGATTGGTTGCGCCTACTAGGAACCCTGTGTTGTTGTCGGAGACAAAATGGCGGCGGCGGTGGCCGGGGCCGCCCTGCTGGGCAAGGGGCTGGACATCAGCCTGGCGGCGCTGCAGCAGCACGACCCCTACATCAGCAGCATCGTGGACGTGGCCAGCCAGGTGGCGCTCTACACCTTCGGGCACCGCGCCAACGAGTGGGTACGTGAGGCCGCCCCGCCCCCTCCGCCGGGACGGGAGGGGCGGGGCCAGGCGAGGCCCCGCCCACGCCGGAGGGGTGGGGGCGGTGGGGCAGGGGGCGGGGCGCCGGGAGGCCACGCCCCCTCGCGGTGTGGGGAGGGGGTTCGAGGGGACGGGGCGGGTGACGTCATGGCGGAGGTGTGAGGGGCTGCCCGAGGGGCTGCCCAGGCCTCGGCCCCGGCTGGGGCTGGGTGAGGAACCGTGCCTGGCACAGCCTCCCGGAGGGCTCCTGCTGCTGCTCTGTCAAAGTTTTATCCTGTGGGGCAGGGCTGTGGGAGACTGGAGTTTAAACCAGGCTGTGGGCCTCGGGGGCTTCTCTACTCCCTCAACTAAAGCACATAGTAAAGAGGTTGGAGTTCAGTCAAAAGGCCATTTAAAAAAAAAAATAAATTGGAGAGTCACTTGGTAATTTAAGATTCTGTCTGCTTGTGAATAGTTCTTGGTTTGCTCTAACGGTGGGGCTTGGAGCCTGTGTTTGAAGAACCTTGGCAGTCTGCCTTTCGTGTGGTTTCCCCCTTGCCAGGCACCGTGTGGAAAATCCTGAGTCTGGCCTCTGTGTCACCCTTGGGCATAGTGGAGATTTAATCCAGCACAGTGGTTATTCTCCTGGTGTGTTGAGCCTTTAGGCTGTTCGTATCTTATCTAGGGCCAGCAGCACGGTGACCTGTGCTAGCTGTAGTCTCTCCTCACCAGCTGGTGAAGTTCGGTTTAGTTCTTTTGTCATGACAGGGGAGAGAGCAGTAACTGATGATATTGGTAAAGCAGAGATGAAGGAGGGCTCACTCATGGCTAGCAAAATGCTGCCCTGATTTCAACTTTCTTAACTTTCCTTTTCTTCAGGAGAAGACTGATGTGGAGGGAACACTGTTTGTTTACACAAGGTGAGGCTATAATAATGTTTTAATGCCTGCAGGTGAAACCTGTGAATGAGGAAAAGCTAACTGGGATGGAGCATGGCTCAGTGAAGTAGAATGCTCATCTTTGTTCAAAGGTGAAAAGAAACTGGAATCTGCAGAGGCAAATGCAGGGAAGAAAACACAAGGACAAGGAGACATCACTTTGTATTTGGATAAGACTTACAAATGTGATTTAAACCTCAATATGCTGGAACCCCTCTGCTGTGTGGACATGCTGAGGGAGTTGAGGTTGTTCATACTGGAGAAGAGAAGGCTCCAGGGAGACCTTACTGCAGCCTTTCAATAGTTAAAGGGGGGCTATAACAAAAATGGGGACAATATTTTCATCAGGATATGGAGCGATGTTTTTAAACTAAAAGAGGGGAGGTTCAGACTAGTTACAAGGATGCCATTTTTTACTGGGAGGGTGGTGAGACACTGACCCAGGTTGCCCAGAGAGGTGGTGGATGCCCCCTCTCTGGAACCATTCCCGGTGAGGTTGGCTGGGGCTCTGAACAACTTGCTCTATTGCAGATGGCCCTGCACACTGCAGGGGGCTTGGATGAGATGGCCTTTAAAGGTCCTTTCCAATCCAAATGATGATTCTATAGGTAAACCAGAGAAACCTGTTATGTTGTTTAAAATAGGATGTAGCATTGGCCATTTAAAAAGTGTCAGAACAAAAACCAAATAAGGAAATAATTATATTCCTTAAAGTAAGGGAACAGTAGAACTTAGGAAGTACTGATCTTTCATCCTACTTGTGTCCAATTATTCATTTTTCATGCATATGTCATCCAACATTTTGGATGGTTTTAATGCTTTCTTTTATCAGCACTTTGGTTGTGGCTCTTCAAGCATTGGTTACATAACTGATTGTAGTATGTACCTTAGATTTAGTGTAGTATGTACCTGCTCTGCATTTGGGTTTCCAAGTTAGTGCCCCAGCATTTCCCTGTGACTATTGCTCAGATCAGAAGGTAATACACTAAGCAGATCTTGCAGTAACTACTGAGATGGGACCCCAAAGAAACAACTTTCTTCCTCAACATTTATATTGATGAGGATCTGGTAGCAGAACCGAGACAGCAAGAGGTTGTTTTGAGAAGGCAAGAGATGTACGTGTGAAGTGACAGAGAGGACCAAGAGAATGTGAGCGTTCTGAACTGGGAATGCTGATTTTAATCTTTTGAGCTCTTTTGTACCAGTGGAAATAATCATCAGTAACTTTTCTAAGCTGCTTTGAGATAAGATGCTGTTATAATTACCACCACAAGAAGAAAGAACTGGTCCTTAGTTGTGCCAGCAGTAGGTGAGGGTAGCTAGTTGTGTACTGCAAATCAGAAGTAGTATTTCTTTGATGTGTTGGTTTTAAAACTCCAAAACAGACAATAGGGAACCTGGCCCTTCCAGCATCTGTGAATCTCCACTGTTCTTTCTGTTGGCCAAGGAAGTTTCCATTTAGAGCAGAGATTGCTGCCCTATAGGCAACAGTATGGAGCAGGTTGTGAGCTGTGAGTAACATCATACCTTGCCCTCCCTATCAGGTTTAACTTTAGTTTCCTGTGGGTTTCATCCAAGTCATAAAATCTGGTGGAAAAAATACTGCAAACAGACTGTAGGTTGGAGATTGCTGATGTTGGCTTTGTTGCCTCTTGTTACTGTTGTGACAACATAATGTGACCATCTCTGCAAATTCTGAGGAATGGTCAAACACTCAGGCTTCCAAATGGGTTAACACCTGGTTACACACCAGTGGAACTGGATTCGTTGGTTGGTTGTTTGTCTGAAGTAAAGTACTGACTGTAGCAAACAAAGATCCTTGTTAAGGGTTCCACTCTCTGCTTAATTTTCTGTTGACTCCAATCCTGTAATGCAGGTACCTGTGCTGTGGATTTCACAGTGAAATCCACCCACCATCAATTACCAGAGATGACACTTCCCCAAATGTTTAGGCATCATCTTTTCATTTATTGTCATACTGAGTTTGAAGTAATATCTCCTGTCAGGATCGTGATAGGTTTAGCATCTCACATTAATAAAAATTATTGAAGTGACTTGAAGTGTAACCTCCATAAATGAGCATAGTGCTTTAGAGTCATGGAATCATAGAATGGTTTGGGTTTGAAGGAGTCTTTAAAGATCATCTAGTCCCATGGACAGGGACATCTTTCACTATCTCAGATTGCTCAAAGCCTTGTCCAGCCTGATCTTGAACACTTCCGATGATGGGGCATTCACTGTTGCTCTGGGCAACCTGTTCCGGTGTCTCACCACCCTCATTTTTGTTCTTATGCTTTAGATGGTATGAGAAATCCTGTCTGGGATGACTGTCACGATCTGCAGTTGTTAACCTGAGTGTTAAAAAATATACTTGCTCTGGCCCATGGCTGAATTGTTCTAATTGCTGTTTTCTACTCCAGTGAGAAACTATGGAGTGGATGGTGGTGCTGGGAGAACGAGATGCTGATGGTCTGGGACAAAGTGGCATTTTGTAACATCTTGCCTGTTCAGAAGTTGTAGGCCTTATAACTTGAAGGGAAAACTGGACATGCAGATATGATTATGCTGTGACTAAATCACTGGACCTCAAATGGTAGGATCACAGACATGGCATAGTCTCTGTAGCTATTGTGAGTCCAGTGGTGCTTCTGTTACTTCTCATACATAATGTAGGGTTTTGAGATAATCAAACAGCATCGTTCGAAACATTTCAAGAGTCAATTGTTATTTCCTTGGCACAAAATTAGAGTTTTGTAGTACCTCTTAGAAATAATAATAATAAAAACAATGGAGAACTATACAACAAAGAAGTTCTGGTAATTTCTCTTTTTGTTTTTTTTTTTTTTTCCTTAACTTGATGTGATTTCTACTTGATAATTTTCAGATCAGCTTCTCCAAGGCATGGTTTCACAATTATGAACAGACTGAGCATGGAAAATCGAACAGAACCTATTACTAAAGACCTTGATTTCCAGCTGCAGGACCCTTTTCTACTGTACAGAAATGCCAGATGTAAGTATGTGATATGTTGGGTTAAGTGTTGAAGGAGTCAGCTCCTTTTTGGAATCTCTTCTTGGTTCTGGCAGTCCAGATGATTGGACTGCAGCTTTTAAGGGCTGAAACTAGCTGGTCAACAGTTAGAATTGAAGGAATACATTTTCCTTTCTGGCCTGCTGAAAGAGAATGTTGCTCAGTACTTCCTAACATGCCCCTCTTCTAAAGAAAGTATTAGAGTATGCTGAACAGAAAACTCTTCATTTAACTGACAAACAGTAGACTTCTATGATCGTGTGTGTGGTGGGTATAGAGACTCACAGATAACGTGTGTGTTCTGAATGTACCCCAGCCCATGTTGGGAAGTCTCGACATAAAGATCAGCTGAGGGTTGGAGTGATATTTATAGTCTTGGGGTTTTTTTTTGCATAAAAATACACAAATGCAGCCACTTCAAACTCTGTCTTCTGCATCAGCTCCGGAATACTGCCCTTATAGCAAGTTGGAAGCCAGGTTACTTACTGACTGTTAGGGATAACTCTTGGCAGGATAGTGCTGAGCCTAATTTAAACCCTGGTGAAAGACAAAGTTTGTACTTTGGGCTCTGTGTTTATCTTACATGATTATCCATATAAAAGAATTAGCAACTGTCAGGCAAACTCAGAAATAAGTGGAAGATGTGAGAAAGCTATACTTTTACACCCAGATACATATACAGACTGTTAGAATGTGCAATGATATGAGAAAGAGCAGTTATAAATACATGGTTTATATCTGTATTTGGAAGTAGAGCTGTAGTATGATCTATACTTTATGCTTGCTACATAAAAGCAGATTGCAGAAGTGGTTTATGTAAACTATAATGCAGAAGTGTTCCCTCTGGATGAAGTTAAAGCAGAGGCATACAAAGTTCATGGTGTACAAAGGAGCCCAGTTGGATCATCTGCTAGCCTCTTTAACTTCGTAAACTAATTCAGAGTTGGAAAGTATATCAAGAGAGACTCCTGTTGTTCACAAACACCATGTGGTAGAAACAACAGAGAAATAACATTTTAAATAACCTAAATGAAACTTCTATTTTTGAGAGTATTTGATAGGCTGGCAAAGAACTGAAATTCCCAAAGAAGCCATAAAGAAATGCAAACAGCACCATGCTGACCTAGGCTAGACCAGGCATGAGGATTTCAAGTATCGTGAGAACTATTTATCTCGTCTGATTTTGAAGAGTCTTTCCTATGTGTATGCAATCTTTTCTGTCTCATTCTGAAATTCCATTACAAGTTTATGTATGTACTAACTTCTACCTCTTGAAATCTGATCTATTTTCATTTTTGTTGAAAGAATTGGTGCAAAGAGTAACTGGAAGTTGTCATAACTATGCTGACATAAAGTAAGAGAGTCTTTAGTCTGGATTACTACATGTAAAATACACGTAAGCCACGATTTGAGTTTTATTATTAGGAGGAAAACAGGGAAGTTTGGGGGTTGTAAGCCATTTGTTGACTAAGAGATGTCCTTATTTTAGATTTTCAGGGTCTCAAATACAAATACATGCTTCTGAGCAGTGGCCTGTGCTCAAGGCTGTCAGCTTGTCTGGGGCTTTTTGCCTATTTGTGCGACAGCAAAACGCAGAAGGCTTCTTTTCTGGGTTCTTCTGTCTAGTTCTTCTGTTCTTTTAGGGTAGTTACTGCTGAGCTGTGTTTTCACAGCATCAGGATCTTCTCTGTTTCTCACACTGCCCCACCAGTAAGTGGACTGGGGTTGTACAAGAATTTGGCAGGGGCCACAGCCATGACAACTGACCCCAATTGACTAATATATAGGGTATATATAGCCTAGACCACATGACATGCTCAGCAATAAAAGCTGGGCAAAGAAGGAGGAAGGAGGGATGTTTGGAGTGATGTCATTTGCCTTTCCAAGTAACCATTGCACATTATGAAGCCCTACTTTCCTGGAAATGGCTTATTATCTGCCTGCTGATAGAAAGCAGTGAATTAATTCCTTACTTTGCTTTGCTTGAGCACACAGCTTTGCTTTACCTATTAAACTCAACCTGTGAGTTTTCTTTCTTTTGCCCTTCTGATTCTCTCCCCATCCCACTGAGGGAAGGGGGTGAGTGGCTGTTTGGGGCTGAGCTGCTGCCTGAGGTGAACCCACAACACAGGCACTGACAGTTTGCCAGTGGCAACATGAAAATAACACCACCTTTCTTTCAATTTAGGATCTCTCAGCCACAAGATCTGATAGCTTCTTGACCTCGTGGCACTATTGACTGTATCATTCCCTTGAGTGCAACCATGAAAAAAGAAATAACAAGATCCCCAGACAGTGTACTCAACAGTTTTTATAAAATCACCTTCAGTCTGGGTCTGTGGATCTGATTTTTATCACAGGTGTTTGCTCTAACCACGGGTAAATCTGTATCTATTGTTTAATTTGAGAATTTAATTGTCTGAGAGAAGATTCATGTTTGTATTACTAAAAAAATCCACAAGTTTAGGATTTCAGTTAGTATCAGATGTGTTCCAGGTATAGGGATATGTTACCCTTAGTAATTTATCTTCCTAAAATACTCTTACCAAGGCTTAATCATTAGTTTTTCAACAACACTGCAGGTCTTGGTACTTCAAAAGAAAAACTGTTGTTTTTTCAGATTTTCATGGAAACTTCTCTGTTTCCAGAACAAACCAACATTACAGGCCCATGGAGGAAAAGTTTTATTTACCAGCTCTTTTGACTTTTCCAGGTTTTCTTTAGGTCCCTACATGTTGTTCACATGGTGATTTCTCCACTGAGATGCTGTTACCTCTCAAAGCTTCCTCAACATCAAGTATCTATTTTCACTACAGTCTCATCCAACCATGAATCTGAATATCCAGTTTGAATTTTATGTATTAATATTTTCCTTGCATTTTGCTTTATTATATAACTTGTCTTTATAATTTTAGCAAAAGTAAGGCTTCAGGCTTCTTCCTTATTAAATGTAGCTTTCATCTAAAACAGGGGGTTTTAGACCCTAATCTTTTTAATACTATTTTTTTATCTCCTGCTTCCATATACTAACAGGGAGTGCTTGGTAATAGCTGTCTACCTGGCAAAACAGTGGATGGTTTGGCAGTAATAGTTAACAGGATCTGGAAACAAATTACTCTTTGCTAACCTTTTTTTGACTTGGTTACTTCTTATTCTTTTTTTTTTTTTTTTCTTTTCCATATCTTCTCATTAGATATCATACAGCTAGCAGAGTTTCTTCTGGTTTTCTAATTGGTATAGTTGCCTTCCAGTATAACAGGACTTAAATTTGGGTTTTGTGACTCTGTAAATTTCAGAAAAATACAAAAGCAAGCATTTGGAGGAACAAAGAAGTCCTGCCTGGTGTTTAGTTTTTTTCCAGCACTCTGAATGTTTGTTGAAACCAGTTTCACTTAGGTATAGCTGAATATCTATGGCTGGTTGTATCACACAGTCTAAAAGAAATGCTCTTGGCAGCAAAAGGTGATACACTTGTGTACTGAACAAAAATGACAACGTTTTGTCATGTTATAGGTATCATTTTGTAAAGTTTGTTTTGCATCCAATATATGATTACAATAGAAAAAGCTTTCCAAAATCTTACACAATAAATAGAAATTTTATGAATACTTAAAATAAGAAAAGTAATATTTTGATCCTTTTTGCTTTATTGGTTTTTGTGTTTCTTCCATTGCTCCATATGTTCTTGGTCATCTAAAGCTGAAATACTGTCTAAACACCATGTTGCAAACACCTTCAGTCTAATCCCAGGACTTTTCAGGCTGGATTTGGGATCCGTGCCAGTTAATATTTGCACTGATCCACTATTTCACAGGAAAGCTTGGTTTGGGAAATCTGTTAGGCTGGAGGTAGGGTTATTTATTTCAAAGCCAGGATGGAAGCTCAAATTACAGGTTTTATTGCCAGCAGAAATCCTGTCCATCAAGAAACAGAAAGTTTATGCATCAAAGTGGTATTTACAGCGTGACCTTTAAACTTGTGTAGTTAACTGCAATTTTAGATGCCTGCTTTCGGAGAGCAAGACAGTAGTTCTGTTTTTGTTTAGATCATCTAGCAATTTTCAAGGTTTTAAAAAGCTCCCTGTATTCTGCCTTTGAGTATCCTAACTACATAATTACTACTTCTTTCCTTGGTTGTAGGTGATATTTGTTGTGAAAAAAATAATGTTTAGAGCCTGTTGCTTAAGACTTGGTACTGAGATAGTACAGAAGAAATGCATAACTCTAAATTATTGGTTAAAGTAACTCCATTATCACCTTTTAGCACTGATGAGCTATATAATAATTTACTCAGAACTATTCCTAACTGTATATTGTGCCAGTTGTGTATGGGTGTATGCTGGCTCGGTGAATTAGGTCTTGAGTTGATGGATTTATTATTTCATCACTGAATACTGTTTTTCATGTTTACAGGACACAGAGGATTTTGTGACTGTTAAGTTGCATATCTTAAAGCTAGCTCAAAGCTATGTTCAAAGCAAGAGCATTTCAGCTGCCAGAAAAAAAATACAAGATCCTACCTTCTAATAGTTGTCATGCTAATTATGATGGTGATCTGATACCAGTTATCTGGGTGCTTTTGTGCTCTAACACGGTGAGAAATTGTATGACAGAAAACAAATATTCCATACCTGACTAGATTCTATACCTATTTGGGCATAGAAGTGACTTTCCAATTCTGTGCCACATTTGTAGCAAGGCCTTTGATCTTGTCATCTCGTAGGCTTGAGAGTGAATTGAAGCTTCCTAGTCAGATGTGGCATATTCTACTGAATTTGGGCTTCTGCAGAGGTTCAGGAAGTGGTACAAAAGCAGACCAGACATGCCCAGTTTTGGTAAAACTGTCTAGCCACACGTGATGCATACATAGCCTTGTACTAGTTTCAGTTTAACCTGCTACTGTATGTCTATCAGAACTCTGAAAAGTTAGTTTTATTTTCCCAGATTTTCACACTGCAAAGACATTGATGTCCAATAGGTGAGATGGGATGGGAGGGAGAGGGAAGTTTGACAGCTGTTCATAGAAGCAGTATAAGTTCTGGGTTTTGTCATTTGTTGTTGTTGGTGTGTCGTCCCCCCCCCCCCCAGGTCATAATTATTTACATTTGAAAATTTTCCAGATATATGTTTTGGCTGCAAGTGATTGTAAAACATTTCAGAAAAGATACTGGTGTATATTTTTCTCAGACTGTTATTTTTCATTCTTAAATTTTGTGTTCCAGCATCCTAGAGCCCTCTCAAATTGAACAACTCATCTTCTTGGAGAGTGATTGTGGCTCATTTCAGTTCACCTTTCTAAGTAAATGCATCCTGGTAAAAATAGCAAATGGGTAGCAGGTCACGCTTCTGTAGGCATTTCAGAAGACCCATTAACCCTGCAAGCAGCTCTTCTCTTACAAAACAACATCTTGCTTTGAACACTATTAGAAGTTTACTTCTTAAAGTAGGAAAAAGGGAAAGTAGGAGACAACAGTAATAGAATTTGAGAAATATGTAAAAATGAGTATGTCATGAAAACCAATATTCTTTGGATACTTAGTGTCTTTTTTTACCCTGAAATATATTCTTAGTCTATGTGACATTTAATATTCCGTAGTTCAATATTTTACATCTCTTCTTTATTCTTTAATGAGTTTTTATTTGAGAATGAAACCAGCGTTTGGTGTTTAAATTTACTGGTGTAAATATTTATGAATATTGACCAGTAAATGACTACATGCTCAATTGTTTCCATTGAGACACACAAAACAAATCTTCCAGGCTTTGTTTTTACAATGTAATAGAGCTTCTGTTTGGTTTTTTGATTGTTTTTTTCTCTGTAAAAACATCAGTTTAAAATGGAGAGCCTTATTTATCAGCCTCCTACCTGCCAACATACAGTATCTGGTCCAGTAACGAAGAAGCTTGACAGAGGAACACAGTAAATAGAAATGTGTATTCCCCAAATGATTACTGATTATTCCCCAAATTTTTATTATTACTGATTAGTCCCCAAATGCTCATTAATCTTCTTGAAATTTGAAACAACCTTGGTTCAGTTTGAATTACTTTTCCCTACATTCAGAAACGTTACGTGGCTTTATCTCGCTGCATCGTTAAGCAAAACACTGTCTTTTTGTCACAGCTGACTAACTCACAACCAGTTTTTCTGAGGTTAAATTTGATTGCAAAATTATTATTCTGGCCTGCTAGAACCTGCATGATTTGTTGAGGAAAATATTTCTGTAGCTTAAAAACCTTTGAAAAATGTTTGTCAATTTGGAACAAAACGTTTGAAAAGTGAAAGCTCAAACTGTAGAAATTCGAAGTAATTTTGGCAGAAGAGCCTTGCCCTCGTTAGAGGTATGTTCTTCTCTGCCCGTTGTTTGCTAAACAGATTTGGCTAAAGCTTTTTTAAAAAGCCTGCCTGGTCTGACTACTGCCATTTGTTCAAATACAAATGCTTGTGGTTTACCTGAGGTTCTGTCCTTGGAGACATTTTTGTCTCGGAGAAATAAACAGTTTGCTCCTCCTTCTTCCCATTCCACTTTCTCTCCTTTGATCAGCATTATAAAAATGCATCATGCATCCAGAAAGACAGAACAGCAGCAGAGGTCACAATTATCTTCCCTGGATGTTATTGACCTTAAAGTGAAACCTCCATTTTGCTGAGCATGTTGGAATGGTAACATTGTTAAGCATAGATATTATTTTCCTTTTTAAAATCTAAAAGGAAAATATACATACTGAAAATACATTAATATTATAGGTTTTTTGTAGAGTTGATTCTCAACCCAGAAAATTAAGGTTGCAACATGAGCTTTGTCAAGTTGCATGCGTATTTTTCTAAATTTATTTTTTAAACTTGCTTACTGGATGCATAGTAAGAATAATTTATTTTCTTTAACGTGAGATGCTGTCAAGCAGTCACTTTACTGACTTCCTTATACTCAGAAATTATCTGTTCTTAGTCCAGTTTATAAAAGCATTGCTAATTTTCTACTACATTTCCCATATAGTTCCTCCCTTTGTGGTCTTTATTTCCATTCATGATTATCAGGTGCTTAGAAGATGATAAAAAAATTCACAGTGCCATGTAAAATAATAAATTGGCCCTTTTAAATTATTAAGATATTGGTATACATTTTTATAAATAAACCCATAAAATGCGTGCACTTACATATTAGATTTTTGTGCTTTCTCTCATTTTAATTTTCAAGGGTGCCTAAAAGTCATTAGTGTTTGCCTGTTGAAATAACAAATGTTATTGTAACCTGATGGCATAACTAAACACCAGTTTGCAGTTGGGTGTGGATGGACGTGCAGCAGCGCTGGCTCAAGGCAGGTGATTTTTAAGGTCATGATCTTGCTGTTTAGTGGTTAGCTGGCTTGCCTGTTCTAGAGTGCACAACCTGATACGCCTGCTTTTGAAAGTGGTAGCTGAGCTCTGCTTGAGTCTGTGGAAGCAGGAGTAGATTTTTAACATAGTGAAAGAGCCAGGATAACTTGTTGTAAGGAAGTATGCATGTATGAATGAAATATATATATATGAAATTACTGTAAAGAATAACTTTACTGAAAAAATGCCATGGAATGTACTATTCAGTGGTAACTTGTGGTTGATCATAACTTCTTCTTTTCCTAACTGTGTTATCGGACTGAAGCTAGTCCTGTTTTGAGCAGAAGTCTGGACCTGCAGAGGCCCTAACCAAACTGAATTATTAATGTGATTCTAGGATTAGCAGGTATTGGCTAATTCTACTTAAGAGTATTTGGGGGTTTTTTGTGCCTCATGTGGATAGTAAACATAGTTCTGTGATTTAGGTTATTGGGGTTCAAATAAAAAACAGGGGAGGAACTGTAATGCCCCTTTTTTTGTTTGTTGTTTTTAAAGCAAAATTGTCTGTGGTAGTATTTCTAAATTTAGTTTTTCCAGGGCTGCCTTAGTTTAAATGAAAATATGAATAAAAAATACAATGTATGTTTTTCTGTGGAAACTGCACATGCCAGTCGTGAAGGCCTTAGGATTAAGATACAAGTTTTGATGTGTAAAACCATTTCCCTTGTTACCTCGCCCAATTCAATACAGATATTTAGACTTTCTTAAAGGATATTGCTGGTTTTTTTCTTCCTTACTTTTCCTACCCTGAGGCTTTGGTATCAGTCCTGGAAGTCTTTGACTGAGCTAAACAAACAATTCAGAATGCTTTGCATTTGTGAAGTGGGTTTTTGCAGCTGTGACTACGATGACTGTAGCCATCTTTTTCTTTTTTTTTCTTCTAAGGATGTGTTTCTGTTGTGTAATGAAGATGGTGTTAAAAAAAAGCGTAAGGAGAAGCGTAGTAAATCCTGACATAGGTTTTCAGTTGTGTGGAACGATAGAGTCCAGTCTGAAAGTTGGAGAAACTGTATGTCATGTGAAGAGAAACAGGCTAGGGAGCCAAGATAGCGAAGCTATGCCGTTTTTGGATGGCTGGTAGTTATTTATGTGTAGGGTAGAACTGTACCCCTGCCTGGGCAAAGAAATCGGTAGGAAAAGTCCACGGAATAGAATTAAAAGCATGTGTCAAGCATCCTGCTGTTGTGGATGAGTTTCTGTATGGAAGAGAAGGTGTATAATACCGTCTATTTCTGCTAGGCACAGTCTTTGTTTCCCATTTATGGATGTCTGCATATAAGCAACATATTAGCTTGTCTGGAGGTTTACTGCTGAGAGTGTACTGCCAGCACTGGGAATGCCGGACATCTTTTTAAGATAAGATAGGCGTATGATGCAGTAAAGCTCAAGAGTTCAAGTTGGAACAGATAAATTTTTCTTACAGAGATTATTTTCATGTGACTACCTGTATACCCTTTACTTCATGCACACCTCCTTGTATAGCATAAAATGGTGGATGCTTCCAGATCAGTGTAAATGTGTGCATGAATGCCTAGATATTTCTTCTCAAATGACAATACTAGAGCTGATTGGTTTTTAGACATGAGTTGCACAACCCCCTTTTCTGATTAGTCCCTTCACAAACACTCATTAACATGTTAAATATTTCTAGCTTTTGTATGTTTTAAACTTCTTAGCCTCTTTGTCTACAAAACCCCCTTTTTCTTCCTTGTTCCTCAACTTACATGCCTTTTTTTTCCACCCTCTTCTTGTGTCACAGTGGAAGTGGGAAAGCGGTGTTCATTAAATGGTCAAAAGACAATATATTACCAAGAGAAGCCATCCCTCTGCTTAACTCTACAGAGAACTCCCAGAATTATCTAAGTCCTGTGGTAGCATGATCACACAAACTTCACAGTGCATAACCCCCAACTATTGCTAGGAGTTGTTAGTGTAGTTTCACACATACAGACTGTTCTGTGTCAATAGAAGGGGAATACCTAAAGCAGCAGGTAGATACCAGTACAGTTTGTGTGCACACAACTGAGTAACGTTGTCTTACCTCCAGGTTTGATGTAGAAGCAGTTCAGCTGAGTTTCATGCACCAGCTTCCCCTTATACTTCGTTTCAGGTTCCCCTGGCTGGTGGCTGGGTAGCGGATGATACGCTTGCCGGACAAAGGCTTGAAACATTTTAAAATTCCAAGGAGTGTTGAACCGGTTGAACTTGAGTATATTTTTATATGTAGTAAAGGTAAATTCCTTTCAGTCAACTGTTTCTTACTTCAGAGTTACTTTACGCAGTAGCCTTGCACTGAACTTAAAACCTGACAGTTACTTTAGACTAGTTGGCAACTTTGGTCTTGTAATCTGCATGCTATTTTCTAGCCCTTCGATACCACTGCAAAGTCTCTTGCATTATCCTTCCTTTCCTTGCTCTTTACTCTTAATCCTTTTCTTGTCCTCTGTGCCTTATGCTCAGTTGAAGCCTTCTCCTCCCACTGTGGTTTTTCAGGAAAACTTTTATTGAGAAGTGAAGATAATGGGTGCCATCCACCCGTCAGCTCATCACCTCACCGAGCCGTGACGATCTCTGGTTTCTGTATATCAGCACGAACTTCTCTGATAATGTCCTCTTGTGTTTGAAAAAAATAGGTTTGTCTAGTAGGGGGTGGACTTCACTCCTGACATAGGCAGAAAACTTCTCTTGGAATGTGAGCTTGCTCACTCGCACTCTTTTATATGTGTGTGTGTATATATATATATATAAAAATATTTGTAACCTTCTCTCAAAACATGGAAGATAAATATGTGAACAAGTGTATCCCACAGAGCGTATTCAAGCTGCTCACTCCTGTCTAGTATTGATTTAATGCAAGCTCTTGAGTGCCTCATCAGCTCTCTCTTCGTCAAAACAAGCCTTAAATCGGCAGTAAACAATACTTTTCAATTACGGGAGTTAAAAAGAAAGAAACCCTTCTCAAGTATAAGATAGCATAACCTTTAAAGGACAAGGAATGTGTTCTATACAGAAACACGGTGCAACTGCTCCAGAGGAATTCCACTAAGGCTGCAAATGCAGTGTTGCTTTTTTGTCTTCGCTGGCGCTCAATCTAGTAACAACATTGAGCTTAATATTTGCTATCTGCTGTGCTTTACTGGTTGCAGCTGCAGCCCAGTTGCTGGGTTTACAATGCAGAGGTAGTTTTAATAACATTTAATAAAATAGAAAGTCTTCGTATTGCAATGTATTGCTTAAAATCTGTCTTTCAAAAAAATGTTTTACCTGTGAGCTTCAGTATTTTGCACATACATACTCCTAGGTCTCTTGGACCCTGTTTCAGTAATCCCTTTGCATAGCAGAGATATTATTTATATGAATAAAACCAGCCAGAGGTCCAGTAGCCTGGAGGGGGTGGGGAAGTGAGTGATGTAAGACACATGCTTCAGCTCAGAACTCAACAGTAAAGGGACTAGGAAGAGTCTTCCTGTGAATCATCTGGTGCTGGTCATTGTCTCACACAGGATATGGATTTTCAGTTTGATGTGCTCTAACAATTCTTTTGTCTCTGTCAAACAGACTGCTTTTCTGTAAAATTTCAGTATTACTTGCTTAGCATACAGTGTTAAATCATCGATGGAGGAACGTGTAGCAATTAAAAACTTCATGAAATTTCAAAACAATTAGAAAAGGAGAGAAATAACGTTGGAATTTTATGTAAGGTGTCATATGCCTTCCTGCAGTGTTTTGCTGCTGCTTTGTTGTCATCTCTCTTTGGGTTTTATTCTGCTTTTTAAATATTTTCTGTGTTTCTCTTTGAAACAGAAAACAAATTTGCACTGAAAGAGTTAAAAGCTGAAGGAGTGCAGAGACTGAGGAAGCAGAAGATAGTTACTGATCTATTCCTGAAGGTTTATGCATGAGCTAGTAAAATACTGATGACTTCTGAAGCAAAATGAAATATGTATTTTTATTTTCTGTGTGAAAACAACCCAGTTGCTGTAATGAAAATCAACCAGTGCAAAATTCCAAAATTTTGTTTGATTTTTACACATATCTCTAGTCTATATATACAGAGATTTAAAATCGCAGGGTACCTCCTGGTGCTGCTGTTCTGAAATGTCTAGCTGCTAATATAAAAGGAATTTGATAAATGTGGGGTATTTTTCTGTTGGATTACAGGTTTAAATCAAGGAAATGTTTCCTGTTTAAACTGCATCTTCTTGGTGACAGCCTTGATCTTAGGAGTACGTTCTGTTTCTACCTCTGCATATACTCACACAGAACGTCTTGTGTGCAAAAAAGGCAGAAAAGTCAGTAAACTGCCAATGTTTGTACTAATCTGAACTCTAACTTCAGTAGTTAAAGTTTTCGGGTATAAAAATATTCTAAAAAATACAACAGCCAAAGAAAAAAGCATTAAAGTAGTTCAGAGAGGTAGTGTTTGTATCTTTGTGAAAGAAATTACTCAATTGCAACTTTCACAAGAAAAAAAGTAATAAAATAGATTTTAGTCTTTTTTATTAATACTTTAAGATTAATGATCCTCCAGTTTTCAAGCATGTAAAAAAAATGCAGTGGCCTTATGTGAATGATAAAGGATCCAGGATGCAGCCATCTACTGAAATGTAGCTCGTGAGGACAGCGTGAACCTACCCACAACCAGAGTACACCTACTACTGTTTGCCTGTCATTAGGAGAGAAGGGTGAAAGTCCTTTTTGTGCCTTTCTGTGAAATTGTATCACTGAAAATCACACCTACTTGAAACTTTCCCATGGCAACTCTACAGATAAGCAGATGTTACTGAAAGCCATGTAACAGCTGACTGCAAGAGAAGGGGATGGCGACAGAGGAGTAGAGAATAACTTTTTAATGTGTTGACTATAACACGTTACCAGGCTGCAGCAAATGAATGAATAGCAAATGCGTAAGTCGTGCTGTAAATGTGAACTAAATGTTTGAATTTTCAGGAAGAGAAGTTGGCTTTACCTGTTTCTATGTGGATTTTTTTTTTTTTTAATTCTTTTTCTAATCATTTCAGAAATGGTCTGGGAAAAATAAACTGCCTGCCTCCAAAATGATCGTGTACAAAACATACAAATGCAGAGGGGTTTTTATTATTATTTTGTTAATCTTAGTGTATATCTTAGGTGTTACTTGTTACAAGAACAAGTATATATACATACACAAGCAACTTAGACTTTTCTGTTGCAGGTTAAGAACTTAGACCAGATCTGCAAATGTATTTCCATTACTTAGGATATGAAGGTATGCAATGAAGAAATAAGAGATGAGATCACAACGGTCAGAATTAGAAACATCGTCTATAGTTAAGGCTGCTTATTTTCTTCATGAAGCCCTTTTTGAAGTTGTTCATAATTTTGTGGGAGTGAAACCATTTAGGGTGACAGCTCATCAGACTGATTATAGTAAAAATTCAGGTTTGAGGAGAAAAAAAACCCATAAAATAACATGCTGTTGAACACCTATATGAGGTTAAAATACTCTTTGTTCTTTTTATTCCTTCTTTTCTGTTTTACTGGGGAAAAAAAAAGGGCATGGGCAGAGTTTGGAAAATAACTTGACCTTGAACTTGACTAGAGCTGTGGAATTGGAAACGTGGTTTGACCTTTGACAGATACCTCAGAGATGCACTTTAAAAATCATGGGGAGCATATTCTTAGATCTGATTAAATTATAAATGAAAACCATGACGTTCAATTCCTGGTGAGTCCACTACCAGTAGAGCAGGCTTTATCCCCACAGGACTTGAAGCCCAGATACTCCACAAAAAACATATCATCAGAAGCTGCTGCTTTTCTTAATCTAGTGGAAGGCAGGATGGACATACAGAAGGCTGAAACTTGAGGAGGTGAAGGCAGTTCTCCTTCCTGTTCTTCAAAATAAAAGCAAACTTTTTTTTTTTTGCCTCCAGGTTAGAAAGGCAGTATCCTCCCCTTCTTGACTCAGGGGAGTTCTCATTGCTTTTAGCCACTTAGGCATGATGTGGTCTGCACAGAATCAAGAAAAGAGTGTGGTTTCTAGTTCAACCTCTTCCACTTGCAATAGTGTTATGTTAGTGTAAGCTTTTCTGCTAATACAAGTTATGGATACATATTTAGCCTAGATTTCTGTAATGGCAATGTTGTGTCATGTTCAGATGATCCCGGTAGATCAGGGCCTGGCTTCATTTCAGTGCTTTGAGACATGTTCTATGGTTTGCTGGAGAAAGCAGAGAATACAGTGCAATGGTAAAATAGCACAGCCAACAGTTTCAGATGTTGAGGAGTTATATTTCTCTTTCACTGAACCATTCTCTGATGGATATTTGTTTTTATTTTTTTGTTTCCCCTTCACAGGAAGGATGCTTTTGTTGACTCGGGATATTTGGATTTAGTTTTTAACCTTGCTGCAGGTTTTTTTCGCTTACCTTTCTAAAGTCAGCGTCTGTCATTTTTATATATCAAAAATGGAACAATACTTTCACCCACCATTGGTTTATCTTAATACTTCTTGACTTAGTCTTTACACTCCTTCAGTGAGACTGTTTAATCATTTCCAGCACAAAAGGCGTTCCAGTCTGATGCAGACATTTCAAAAGTCTATTGTGAAATAGTAATGAGAACCACTTGTTATTTAAGAACAACTTATAAACAAGAACAATAAAGGATTTATTAAGAACAACTTGTTGTTTAAGAAATTGATAGTCTGACATCTGCAGACTTTCTGCCTTAATTTGCGTGTCATGCATCGTGATTTAAAAATTATTTGGAACTGATGATGCAATGGCAGGGAATGTGACTGAAAAAACAGTGGTGGTGGGGGGGGGGAATAAATGCACTAAGCCATATGGATCATAACAGAGATGCTATTCCTGTGTCATGACTAAAAATTTCTTGTAGCATCAACAGAATGTGATTTTTAAGGGAAATCTTGTGAATTCAGTTTGCCTTTGGGCTTTTCTCCAAAAAGAACCTGCTGATGGACTCTTGCATCTGCTGAGCTTTATGGAAATAAATGGATCAATGAGCTTTAAAGTTTCTTACAGTACTTATATAACTTTAGCTTTGAGTCTATTTAAGGGGCATTACAGTGAGCAAATCTTGTTTGTCTACTACAGAGTTGATAGTTTTTTCATCAAGAATTTCTGATAAATTTTGATTAAAAGTCTCCCTGAATTCAACCTGTCCCAGTAGAGCCACAGCCATGATTTAATAAACAACAAGAGTTGTCTCTTTTTTTGCCCCATGAAATCAGAAATACCTGCTGGCTCTATCTGGAAGTCTGCAAATTTGTCACCCTACTTTCATGACTGGTAGAGGATGGCAGGGATATTTCAGAGTCCATCCTATTAACAAAAAAATTGGTTCTTATGTTGATTTTTAAGGCATAGTTCCAGGCACAATTAAACAGATGGTGGTGAGGAACTTATCCTTCACTTCAGTAGTGTCGCAAGTCACTGCGTACTCTCTGTCTGCTTTTGGGGAAAGAGGTTTTGAGGGGTTTCTGCATGTCCTTGGGGCGTTTTGTTATTTTATATTTTATTGTTATTTTTGTGGGGGATTTTTTTTTTTTTTTTTTAAGTAAGTTGCTTGAACAGTTTCCTCCTTACTTGAATTTGACTGGTCAAGCTGAAAAACACTTTTTCACTCGGCGTGTGTGATCATCAATTTGCATTAAGATGTCTCTAAGCAGGATTCTTTTCCCTTTAATAACTGGCTTTTTTTTCCTGCTTGTTCATGTATCATGTTTTAAACACTGGAACTAATGGAAATACCAAATCATCCTATTCCCTGTATATATTAAAAGTTTCCCAAGCAAGTGCCTCAGGAGCTCTATCAACCTTTAAATAGAAGAACAAAGTGTCTGATGATTTAACAGATTGTGGGTTTTTTTCAGCATCTTTTTAGGAACGTAAACTCATAACAAAATGCAGGTTTTTGTTTTTACCTTGCTTCAGTTTCTTGGTATTGTTGTGCCTGGGACATCATAAAAATTTTGGTTCCCCTCTAAAAAATTCCAGAAACAGCACACTATTTTTAAGCTAAATTTCCACTATTTAGAAGGAGATATGTTTGGTTTATATATACATATATATTTATTGTGTAGAGAAGCAAGAGGCTTAAAAGTTCTAGTCCTCTTGATGAGCCACATCACTATCAATATGGTGTAATAAGATGAAATTTATTTCTTTTCTAGTGTTTACTTCTTAAATACTGAAATAGCTGAGCAGAACGTTGTGTTTGAGAGAACTTTAAGGCTATGAAGAACTAAAATAACTTTAAGGTTCCTAAACTAGCAAATACCAAAATTAAATCTGCTTGTGAAATCTCTTTTTTTTTGCTTATGGAATTTTAAATTGTGATCATCTTTTGCAGTAAGTACTTCAGTTATCAAATAGTGTTCAAGTATCTTCAGGCATTCATGGAAAGAGTGGCTACTCAGTATTCTGTTTTTTCCTCGTTACTGATACGTGAGTCTCTTGCTTTCTTACATGCCACTGAAGTTCTGCACTAGGGGCAGAATTATTAATTGCTTTTTTCTTGTTGTTTTCTGTGATACTAATCAGTGTAATAGCTGATAACTCATGAATAAGCTGAACTGTTGGACCTTGCTCAGATTAGAAGTACTATTCTTCCCATTTTGCAAATTGAGATCCTAGGGAGGAATAGTTACAAATGGGATCAATTAAATACAGGGTATCTGACTTTAAAATTACTCATGACTAATTTTTCCAATAAATTTATTATTCACATGTTCAGAGACACTTCTTACAGACTTCGGTTGTGATAAGTAGCTGGTATTTATGCAAGTCTAGGACTTCAAACACTGGGAAATGAAACGTACCCAGTGACAGCCACCGAAGCTGACATTTCACAACATACGTATCATTGCATAATATCTCTGGGGCAGCGTTGGAGATGGAATTCAGCTTTCCAAGACAGCATGCAGCTGCCTTAGCTGCAGGTTTTTTATATCTTCTTTCCTTTGTTGCAGTCCTCTCTTGCTTTGGGAAGAAGAGCAGGGTATAGAGCTGCAGAAGAGCAGGGTACAGAGCTTCAGCAGGCAATTTTCCTTCCCTACTTGAGCCTGAGTGAAGTGGAAGGAACTTCATCTGCTTGTGTTGTAATGACTGTATCATGACAAAGTGACCATGTTTTGCATTGGAGAAGAGCACACAATTAACGTGGCATGCTGTAATTAATGTTTTAAGAACTCATAGAACTAAAACCTATTACTGTGGATATAACCTACTTTGTTTCTTTTTCAGTAGGTCCTGCAAAATGGATGCTGCAGTATTCAAAAAAGTACTAGATGAACAAATGCAAGCTTTGCTGCTTTGCTGAAAAGTCAATTATTACATGAATGGTAGACAGGCAGGAGAAAAGATGACCCACATAAAGGTGTCTGGCTGCCTTGTAAGATGTGGATAGAGAAACTGCTTTTCCAAATGGCCAAGTGTGTTGGCCATATTCAGGAGCAAGAGTCTAGGCCCTACATAGGGAATAAAGTACCTTACGAAGCATGCTATCAAGAATAAAACATGGAAGCTGAAGACTCATTTTATTTATTTATTTTCAATACCACCAGCTGTAAAACAGTTTCTAGCTACAGGGGCATCTCTAATCAGTAGGTATGGTATTTCTGGATTTATTTTTACCAAGCTTAAATAGTGTATGCAATCTCTGGAGCAATAGCTTAAAAATAACATGTTGCAGGTACAAAAGTTTGGCAATGGAGACACATATCGAGAGGACAAAAATCTCATGGCTGGAAGTTGAAGCTTGACTAATGAAGAGTAAACTAAATAATCCTAGAGGAATGCTTTAATTTTTATTAGGATACCTAACATGGATTATGAAAGTTCATAAGAAATTCTTCATCATTATAATAAATAAATGAATTTTGCAGATTTTTAAGAGATTAGAAATTGTCATCTATAATTCTGGTAGATAGCAGCTGTCAGCTTCTGCTTATAAATAGTTTCAAGTGCTCTAGTGTTTGTGAGAACAGGAGAAATATGTAGCCAAAAAATGAAAATTGTAAGGCGGAAGCTGTAGAATTGACTCTGAAGTCGTGATGAAAAGCCTCAATAGTATACTTCCTGAAATCTAATCACTGAGCTGCACTAATGGAGATTTGCAGATTTTGTTAACATTTTTCAGTTTGGATTTATGAGTAAACCTACCTTTTCAAATTCTAAAACTTCTAAAATGTGATATCCTTGAATATTTAATTTCAATTATATTATTTAAGTAATTTATTTATCATATTCCCATTCAGTATTAATTGTATCCTGTTGATCTGATAGCTGCATTATATCCTTCTAGTTTTGTGTAATCTTGTTAACAATATCATAACTTTGGTGCCTTTTTTTTTTTTTTATTTTTATTTATTTTTTAATAAATTTTTTTTTTTTTTTTTTTTTTTTTTTTTTTTTAATGTGATCAATTCATTACTAAATCTGTTTTCTTTCAGTGACTGAGTTCAGAACTATTGAAAGTGGGTGAATAGATGTGTACTGCCCTGAAAGTATACGAGAAGCTCTCCTTCTTAAGCTTTTGTTAGCTCACTTGGTTAGCAGATGATACTTTTAGTTTTTGTTTTTCTGGTTTTTACACTAATCTCTTCCTGGATAACTTTATAGCTGAAGCTGGGCCTAAAAGTGACTTAATATTTCCATTTTTGTGTAGCAGGAGAATTTGCTTTGTGCTTCTGCTGTTTAGTGATTCAGTTGTGCCTCTGCTGTTCCATGATTAATTTTTAACATGAACAGTTTAGTGAAATTACCACTCCACAGATGATGCTTAGATGGGGATTTCCTTTTTGCCAAACAGTTTGATAGAGATGGAAAGTAGATAACAGTAATCTGTTTAGATTTAATCCTGATAAGGCATGCGGCGTTTTCATGCTGGTGGAAAGCTTGTAGTGAATTTAGTGTTGTATGTGTATTTAGTTTTCATTAGTGGAGAGTGTGCCAGGTTTTCTAGCTTGATAGTTACAGCTTGTAATCATCTTTGGTTCTTTTGCTCGTCCTGGGTTATGTGTTGTCACATTTTTTTGCTATTTTCTGTTCATCGTTGATCAAGAAAATGGCCATCAATGCACATTTTTACTACTATTATTTACATTTTTTTGTTTCCTATAATGTAGATTATAGCAGAATATACTACTGGAGTGATGAGCACCCAATATGAAAACATAAATTGCTGTTCTTTGGATACCTGGTATCTCAGATCTCCACCAAGCCACTGTCTTGTCACTGGTACATCATTCTCCCATGTGTGAAAGAGCTTGGAGTATGTTGTGCCGTAGTAAAGGCAGCGGCTCTGTGGTCATTTCTCAGAGTATTTCTGAAGTGTTCATCTGTCCTGGGTAGATGGGAGAAGTGTGGAAGGAAGAAGAGGTGGACTGTCCATGTCTGAAAGATTTCACTAGTTTAAGCTCAGAGGATGTGGTTTGGTGTTAGCTTGCTTTCAGCAGTACTTCCTAGTCTGGGCTGAAAGTACCATTTAACTGAAGTGAGAAAGTAAGGGTGGGTGGGTTAGAAGATCTCAGATAAAGGTCTCTGGATCTGCAGTATCCTGACTTAAAGCTTCAGTTAAGATGTGATATATTGTGGTTTCTCTGGTGGGATAGGCAGTAATTGTTGTCCTTATTCTGTGATCTGAAATGGATATGCATTTGTTTGAATTGCATTTCAAAATATTAGTAGTTGTTCTCTAAAATCTGAAATGGTCTTTCAAACTGGTAATCAGACCATTTACTTGTGCTTATCAGTGAGTTGAGGTAAATTGGCTTGCTCCACTTGATTCCAGTCTTTCAACTTTTAATGGACAGAAGCACTGTTTTATTTCCATGGGACTGTCAGCTTTCAAATTTATTAGGTATTCATAAATAGCTTGACACGTTTGATCAATTGGACAAAAGGTGAAGCTGTTCAACCTGTCTTGCATATTGGTGATGCCACCAGCTGTGACAGACATAAAAAAGATTGAGATGGAGCAGATGGCCAAAGTTTTCTTAATACTCTTCTGCATTGAAGATTCTTTTATAATGGAGAGGAATCTTGATTAAAGCAAGTTTGACTTGCCTGGGGTGCGGGTTCGGTGTGCCTGTTTTGTTGTTGCATCGAAGAATAGAGGGATAGATATGGACAGCAAATTTTGGAACGTGTTTTGTCAGAAGGGTGTGTAGGTCACTGCTTTGGAACCTTCTGACTCGTTCCCACACTTTTTCTACAGGTTTCCGGTTTATTATGGGGTGCTTGTCGGAATGTGTTAGGCTATTAATGTCTATTTTAATTGCATATTTAAATATTAATCTCTGTGTTACAGAACAGATGATTTGTGCAAATCAGGTCCTCTGTCGCACATTTGTAGAACCACTGGCACATGTTACGTTTCTTACCTGTTCTGAAGTGAATAACAGAAATCATCATCATGCTTTTTGAAAATCATAAAAGGACTGTACATCTTTTAAAAATGATTTCTTGTATGTCTGCAGGGTGGCTGTTGATTTGTGGGCTTTTTTAGGCTTCTCCCCAGTGTGCTGCGTTAAACAGTTGATTCATTTTTAGCTATATAGAAGACAACACATGGCTGAAAATTTGAGGGGGAATGGAGATAAGTATTACACTTGTGTTGTACCAACAGCTGTGCATTCATTTTCTTTCCAAGCATTAACAAAGCTAACTTACACTTCCTATTCCACAGTTTTGGTTCTGTGAAATTGAAGAACCGATTGCTGTTGGATTGCTCTAATCCAAGGAAATAGTACATGATCAGGATCAGGGTTGGAATTGTTTTTAAGCAGATGCTCAATCCATTTCTCCCCCTTTCAAATAAAATCTAGCCCCTGCTGTGTTTGAAAACGTGTTTATGAATTGCCATTTCATAGTAAGATTTAGGGAAAACTCTTGCCTGCTATGCAGGAGGAGGAGAAAGGGAGAAGAAACACAGTGGTTACCTCTTTGCTACCGTGTCATGTACAGGGAGATGTTACACAAGATTGTGGTGATAGAAGGGGGAAGACCCATGTCAAGCCTTTAAGTGCTTCTCCTTTCCTTTTCTCCCAGAAGATTTGTGCCTGAGGTTAAAATTTGGACAGTACCCTGACAAACGTGGCCAGATTGTTTGAGGCTGTGTTGTATATTCATTCCCAGGCTATTTTACCAGAGCTATGTAATGTGGTTGGGAGTGGAAAAAAGCTCCCTGTTTATGATGATTACGGAACCTGCCCTGACTACAGTTCCATTATGGCTATTACCATCCTGATGATTTCGTTAGCAGTGTGTACGTTTGAGCATCTTGAACTACTGGTAAATTTAAATGTTGTTGCTGGGCAAAGCTTCAGGCACGTTAGTGGAGGTCTGAATTTATAGATACAGATTTTCTAATCCTGGGGTTGGCTACGAATAATTACTTCTTTGGTGGTGGAAATAACGGGCAACATTATATGATCTCTACAAGGAGGCTTAGGTGTATTAATACTGCTCTGTAGCAACTTTGATGATTTGTAAGATAGAACTGAACGTTGCTGAAAACTAACCACATCTTGCTTACTTATATATCTGTGCAACACTGCTTGCAGTCTACAGCCACTGGACTTCTATGGACATGACCTGATAACTGAAAAAAAAATGTCAGAGGGAAAGTTTTTAAAGAAAAAAACCTCCGGTTTAGTATTCTGAAGAAAAGGATCAAATACCTCTGTCTTTATTGAAGGTTCAAGAGCTGGTAGTTTACATGCTTAGAGATATGCCTTTGATCTTTTTGGGTTTGGGAGGATCTGAGGTGTCATTCTTATTTTTGTAGATGGGGGGAAAAGATAAGTCAAATAAACTTTTAAAATTCCTTTACAGGTGACTTTTAAATATCTACCAGGTAGAATTGCTATTTGAGAAGATGCTCATAGTTTGTGTTTGATGTGCATTTACAGTGTCCATATATGGGATTTGGTTTTATGATAAGGAAGAATGCCAAAGAATTGCAGAGCTCATGAAAAAGTAAGTGATGGGTAAACAAGACTTTTTGTGCTTTTACCATGTATGTATTTCTGTACATACATGCACATTTCATTACTAGGATGGTCATACCTTTCTACTTTAAACCTTTATTTATGTGCTTTGTTGCAAGTAAAGTTGTCATGTCTGCATTTTGTATAATCAGAAATAAGTCACTGTATTGCAGTAGGTTTTCATAATTTGCTGTGCAGTTTTCCAGACAAATCAGTTCATCTGATTTATTCCTTGACAGCTCAGAGATCTGTTTTGAAGAATTGTATTCTTTAGGGGTTTAATACATGTTTTCAGTGTGGGGAGAGTTTCTTTTTTAACGTTGCTATTACTCTTATTTTTTCTTACATCAGTGTAAGTGCAGGCTGTCACAAAGGCATAAAGTAATCCAAATTCTGTGGTTTTATCCTGTTTCTACATCACAGCTGCATTCCTCGTTCTTAATTTTTTAGCACTATGTACAAAATTCACTTTGGTTTTGGAATATAAAGCAAGACTTTAATTAGCTTTGAATTCATTGCTTGTATGTACATAATATTATTTTATACATGTTATACAATTTTGCAGTCAAGTCAGAGACTAAAATTTCAAACAGAACTGTATTCTCAGCTGTGTTTTAATCTGACATTTTCTGTGTTCTCAGCTGTGTTTTAATCTAACAGCATCACTGATAGCTTTTTTCCACTGTCACTGCTTTCTTCACGTGTCCAGGATGGACAGGGCTCATTCTTCTGCTCTACCCTTTGGTTGGCCTAATGATGGGCTTGTTTGCAATGATCCCTTTCTTCTGACTGTATTCTGCAGGTTTTCATATTTGTCTGAAGCTGAAGTCCTGCAGATTTTATCGATGTACACAATACAATTTTTTTAGCTCTGTAATGTGGAGGATACAGCGAAGGGGCCCGATAGGAACAGGCAGAGATTGGGTATACTGATTGCCTTCAGTATATGGTGTTGGACATATCATCGTGTCACAGTTCTTTTAAGGGACAGGGGGAGGGATGACACAGAACCAGGTCTTTGTCATCCCAAGCCAAGCCATGGGAGGCGGATGCAGTCAAGCTGACAGGATTAGGTACTAACAGAGCTCAATGCAAAGGTGCTGTTCAGACCTGTGAATATCTCCTTTTCAGGTCCTCTGTCCGAGGCTTAACAGCTTCTGTAGCCAGAAGCATGCTGAGGAAGTGACATCAGTTTTGATTGCCAAAGTTTCCAAGTGCCCAAAAGGCCATTTATGTCCCCGGCGGTACGAGTCCAAACAAGGCTCATCCTTGCACATCTCAATCCATAGGAAAGTGCTTTTACTCTTCTACCACTATGTTCCAGATAGGGTTTGTTATAAAATACTGGATGGGAAGGTAGTCATGTTTCCTCTAGATCTCTTTTTAAAGTAATACCTGCTGCTTTTCATTTTGCAGTGACAAAACATTGTGAAACACAGGCTGTGACAGCGGCACGGGTTTGTTTACGGGTTTTTGTTGGGTTTTGCTGTATATCCTACAGCTCCAAAATGAGTCGCTTGTGACCCAAGAAATAATTCATGGGGATGAATCTACAGAAATAAGCAATGAACCCTAGGAAACCCAGGGTTTTTACAGCTAATTTTAGTTAACTAGCTCAAGTTTCAGTTGGTGGTGATTAGGTACTCTCAAACTGGTAATTTACTACAATGAAAACTAGTTTTCAGTGTATTACTGCAATTGTAAACCACGTGTAGTGGTTTATAATAGCAGTGTTTCATATAGATAAAAAAAATACCCTGTCACTCAGCCAATTGGCTGCTTGCTTTAATTCTCAGCATTCTGCAATAATAATAAAACAGCTGGGGCAGGAAATTGGTCATTTGCTAGTAGCTAATAACTGATTTGTATGTGTTTGCCATCCTCCACCACTAGCAGAACTGAATAACACTATAAATTCTCTGCTCCTTCTGCGTATAGAAATTGTCACAGAGTTACAGAAATTTTACTCTATGGCCTAGCATGTGCAAGGTTGAAAAAAATAAATCTCAAGCCTTGTCAAATTATGTGGTAATATAGATCTTTTAATAGAGTTGGGGGTTTTTTTACATGTTTTAATGTAGGTGGGGGAGGAAATTAAAATATTTGAACTTTAATTATTGAAAAGTAATTGTGCTTTAAACATTTTATATTTTATATGTTCGTTTTTTTTGTGTTGTGTTTTGTTTTTTGTTTTCTCATGTCCTCTCACCTCCAACGTCAAGCCTAACTCAGCAGGAACAATTCAAAGCACAGCAGGGCACAGGAACTGGAGTATCCCCAATGATCATGAATTCTGCTAATAACAAAGAAGTGGATATCTTACGGATGCTTACTAAGGCCAAAGATGAGTATACCAAGGTGGGACTTGCTGTCTATAAAAAGAGGATGTTTAATTTTAGTGATACTGTGATGCCAACTTGCTCACACTTCACATTTTAAAACGCAAAAGGTTTGATTTAGTTTTGTTTTGAAATAGCCATATTCAAAGCAAAATTGATTTGGGGACAGCATGCTCTCCAATTTTGTGTGGATGTGGCTGGTAGATAAGTTTTGTCAGAATTTCCTAAAGCTTCAAAAGAAATGAATGCTGTCAATAAAATCTTGTGCAAGGAGAACACGTATATGATTGATTATTTGTTGAATGCTAGGGGTTAAGAACAAGGATGAATTTGCTTTTATTTTGCCACTTAACTCTCTGTTGCTTACTGCTTATGAAGTAGCACCTGGAAGCTGTGAGGTATTCAAGCCTGCTAATAGTTTCTGTGGATTGTACAAGTAACTTCCTTCAGAGGAGGCCTTTTAACAGTGAAGTTACTGCTTTTAATTGTGGTCATTAGCTACTCTCAAACGCTAATGGAAGGAAATGAAGAGGGTGAAATGTAGTATGAATTCAGCCCGTGTGCTGCTTCGGTCTTCGGAGGCTTCTAAATAAAGAAGTTACTAATGGACTAATAATGTTCTGTATTATTGAGCAATCAAAAATGTTTTACTTTGGGGAATAAAAATCTAATAATTTTAACTATTCATATATATGCTGCAAATTGTTACAAAGCCTGCAGGTTCCTACTGCTGCTTCCTGTGTTTCATATGTGTTCGAGTGCAATAATAAAGCTCACGAGTGTTCTGAGTTTAGAAATAGAAGTACCTTAAAATAAGCAATTTAAAGAGAGGAAAAGTTATTTTTCTGAAATGTGGCTACTAAGAAGATCTTCAGAAAGATAATAAACTGGGTTATAGTGAAATGTAGCCTGTTCTGTTGTGATGTAGCTTCTTTTGAAGCTTAGGACCATCATATTTTCTATAATTTAATATATTATAGTGAACAAACACCTACAGTGGACAAAAACCAGGTATCATTTCTGTGTTTTAATACTGAATTGGTATCCAGCCTTGGTATAAGAGTGTGATTTATGATATTATGACATTTTGAAGCAGTTTTCATAATCTTAAATAATCTTAAAAATATTGTAAATGGAAAACTGGAAAAAATATTAGTCTGTCTTCATATTATGTGAGCAGGAGGAAATAAATCTAAAAAAAATTACCTTCCATTTCCAGATTAGCACATGGAAAATCAAGAGAAAAGAGGAAATTCTAGAAGGTCTGTGGTTTAAGTGATAGTGTTTTGAATTTTCTCCCCTGCAGATGAGATCTGTTGCCAGTTTGCTTCTTACTTAATCTTTCTGCGTTTAAGGGATCTTTAAGGAAGTAATGTGAAAACAGCTGGGACATGAGCGTTAGGAGGATCTGACCTCTTAAGAACTGGATATGTATTTTTTCTTGTTTTGTTAGTAATACAAAATTAAGAAGGGTGTGATAAATAAAGGCAATGACAACCATTTTTGTATTTAATGTCACTATGTTTCAGAGCAGAAGTGCTTTTTGGCTGCTTTATGATATCTACTTCCTTGCCAGTGTATGTTTTATGACTTAGAATGCTGATGTGCAGAAATAGGTTATGAAATACGTTGTTTTCCTTTTTGAATTCTGTGTGGTTTTGGAGAAGAGTGTTTTAAAGTGTTGAGAGCTGTAGAGCAAGGACATCAATTTTCAAAGCATGTATGGAATATTGCTCAATTTTTAGGTCCTGTGATGACTTTGTGGTTTGGTTGGGGTTTTTCTTTTTGTTGTTGTTGTTTTAAGAGAGTAACTGACTTTGAAGGATATATCTTATTTAAATTAAGTTACACATTTAAGGTTCCACGTAAAATAAAATACATAGCCTCCTTCCTGGCTTTTTTATTAATAGACCTTTCAGTTGCTAAACCACTTCAAGTATTTTTTTGAAAAATGTACTACTTACACACTTACCTTCTCTTGATCTCTGGTGAGAAGTGGCATTAGCTGGCCTCATAATGATACCTTGGGAGATAAACAGGTGAAGAGCTGCTTGGGTACAGAATAAAGCATGACAAAATGCATTTCTTTTTAACCATTGTGCCTTGTCTTTCAGTACTACAAGACAGCTCTGGTTTTAGCTCTGTGCTGCACAGTTCTTCTACAGCATCTGCCTGTTTACTACACTGTCTTTGATCTGTTAAAGACCAGATGAGGTGGATGGCCTTTGTCTGGTTGATGTGCCCAAAATAACTGACACTTATTTCTTCCTTACTAAGGACACGCAACCATTTGATAAGGACACTATTTCTGGTAGTGAGCAAGCATGACCTCTAGACTTCAGGTTTTGTTCTTTGACTCCTCCTTTGCCGTCTTTCAGCAAAATGTTCCAGTGGTACTGCCCTGCCCAAACAGGAATATAGTTTCTAAGTTTTCAGGTTTCTTAGCTTTGATTTGTCAACTATATGAAAGACTTGATAGTAGGATCCAGAAGGCCTAGCTTTCCTGTCAGCACTGTGCCTTACTCAGCCTGGTTGATGCAGAATATACACTACTGTTCTTTAACAGCCTGAATTGGTTCTTTATGTCTCACTTAAGCAGGGCTCTGACTGGAAATCCTTGCTGCTAGTGTTCTTCTTTGTGACAGTTCTTGACCTCCTTAGTTCCTCTCTTTTGCTGAGCATCCGTGTACACCTTCATGTGACTGTTGGTCAATGTCATCTTGTGGCTGCTTTACATCAGGCAGGTAGAAATTCCCAGTTTCCAGGGTGTTTTAGCTCTGCATTTGAGCTCTTACAACTTCAAAGTCCTCTTCATTACTTCCAGCATATACATCTATCTGCAAAGCTCTTCTAAGTTCCATTGGGTCTTGGCTGACCTTTCCTTCTATCAGACTTCCTAGGATCTCCTCCTTGTATTTGACATGTCTTTGCAGCTCACATGTCTCGAAAGTCAAGTTTTTGCTGCAGAGAGTGAGGTTGGGATGTGACATGGTATTTGCTTGAGGAGAACTACAGTACTGAGGTGCCATGCTTATCCATTGTCTTGTTTCCTCTGACAATGTGCTGTTCAGCTGGAGCTTCATATTGTACAGGTAGACTATGAAATGTCACAACACAGAGCAGTTGCCTCAATCTCTCTGACTGTGCCAGACTTGCCTGAAACATCCTCGGTCTTTTTTCCCCAGTTGTTGCTTAGTCTTTCTTTGACTTGATCTTGGAACCTTTTGATTTCTTCTGCATCTTTTGCAAGAGCATAGCTTAAAACAAGACGCACGACTAAAGGGCGCACCTCTGAAGCAAGATGCAGTAATCATCAAGTGTTGTAGCTGATGAGTACTCTTCTGGTTCTGTCACTAAAGAGCATGGTGACATTTCTTTCATGCTGCATTTTGGTGTTTGATGATGATCACATCTGATATCTTCTTTATCCATCCACCTGACAGTTGCTTAAAATGTCATGTTGATGGTCTTAACTTACTCATCAGTAAGGCCACGCTACCCATCTGCCAAGATGACCTTATATTCTCAGCTCAGATAGTTACAGAGTCCTTTGAAATCATCACAGGCTTCTTTTTCTCTTCAGCATGGTTCTCTGCGTTTGATACCAGCCATGTTCTCAAATCAGGGGAATGATACCAAGTCAGGTCAGTGTGATTCTCTGTAGGCCTTTGTGTATACTGCTGTTCCTTTTGCTAAGGAATTTGGTCTGAAAAGTCCTTGTTTAGTGATAACTGTTGAACTCTACTGCTTCTCACCTCATTTTTATATGCTTAGTTCTGAGATCGTGCAGGGTGTGGCAGTGGAATCTAAAGTACTAGTGCTTTCTGAAGAATTCAGTCTATTAAAATACTCGGGGGGAGGGAAGTAAGGATATTATTTAAATTCTGCAGAACTTATTGTGATATTTACAAGAGTACATTAAAGAACTATTAAAGAAAAAGGTTTAATGTTAAAGAAAAAGGGTTTATGGGTTTTCTTTTACCCCAAAAAAATCTATGCTGAAAAATAACAGTAAGAAGGAGGTATATTGAAAAAAAAGGCAGCATCATTAGAAAGAGAACAGTTCGTGAGGAAAAACAGATAGTGAATCTTAGTGAAGTGTGGTTTTGGTCTGTTTAGTATCATGTAGGATCTGTCAAATTAAAAAACCAAACCAACAAAAAGCTTGACTTGGTTTAATGTAGATCATACAGGGGCTACAGGGAGCACTGGCCTATGAAAAAATAACCCTTTCCTCTGATAGTTAATTAGGTAAGATGATTAACTGTCATTAAGTAAATGAGACACAACACAAGTCACCACTCAGAAACTGGGTGGGAAAGTGATTTAAGAATAATTCAGGCATTTGTCCAGGTGTGTTTAAAATGTTGGAGAAGTTGATGAGGTTGCAGAAGACTCCATAGTAGGACATGGTTGAGAGTCCATATGAACTGCCTGGAAATGATAAGAAAATAAAGCTTGTAGAAAACAAAAAGAACAAATTAAATTACTGAAATTTGAGCATAACAATGTGTAAGCTCAGAATCACCTAAGAAAACGATTTGTTCAGCAATTATGTTGATAAATTTAACTCGGAGCTAATAAATGGAAATGAAACTTTTCCTTAGTGTAAAAGCATTGTTATGTTAGTCTGATAGGCTTGTCTCCTACACTGTTTTTTCATGACTTCTTTCTGTTTTTCATAGCTATCCATTTGTAATTGTTTTAAATATGAATTGCTTAGCAAAACTGAAACTTGAGTTAAGTGTTGATTTATAGAGAGCACTTCCATTAATTGGGCTTTGAATCATAGAGAAGGGCCTAGATTTAAAAGAAAACTGTTTTTCTTGCCATGAATAGTCTTTGGACTTTGCTCCTTATTTGAATTTTGGGACATCCATTGCACTGCACTGTGAGATGGGTAGCAACTGAGATACCACATTCTAGTAAAATTATTTATTAAAAAAAAAATTATTTATTTTTTCTAGAGAGGGCAAAAAGTGTAGCTGAATTTAAATATGTTTACATGTTGAATGTGGTCTACTCAGATTAGCCATAAGGCACTTGCTATATGGTTTTATATGGAGCTGAAATTAAATTTTGCTGTGAAGATCTTCATTACTGACAAAGTCAGTACTTTGTTCTTCATGTTTTTTCCAATCTAGTGCTTGAGAAAGTTTCTCCACTTTATGCAGTAGGGATATAGTGAGAAAGAAGAGACAGCTGCTTGTTTTTTCTTTAAACTGAATAGCTAACCACCCTATGGCATGATTGTCTGTGCATCCTTTAAAGTTATTTCTAAGAGCAACGTTTGAACCGAAAAATTGTCATCCGATAGAAGAAAGCCAGGTACATGAGTGGAACTACACTTCTCCTTTGCAAGATCATGTCTTCAGAAATTCATAGCAGAAGTCCTTGACTGTCAGAACACCCACAAAATGATTTTTCAGCAGAGACTCGCCAAACGATTGAGACTGGAAGGTACCTCTGGAGACAGTCTAATCCAACCTCTCTCTTTACAACAGTTACCAGCTAAAGTGGGTTACTCGGGGCCATGGTAGGTAAGGTTTTAAATACCTCCATGGAAAGAGACTAAATAACCTCTCTGGGCTACTTGTTCCAGTGTTCAAACATTCTTAAAATTAAAAAGTGGTTTGTAAGTTTAAACAAGATTTTCAGTATTCTGTGTGTTGCCTTTTGCTACTTGTATTCACTGGGCACCACTGAGAAGAGCCTGTTCTTTACTTCTTTCCCTTAAGGTATTTATACACATTGATATAGTACCCTGAGCCTTCTCTTCTGGAGACTAAGCCTCTCCTCACTTGACAGGTGCTTAAATCAACTTCATAGACTTTCAGTTAACTCATGCATCTGTCTCTGCATCATTCCTCTGCTGGCAAGCCCAGAACTGGATGTAGCACTGCAGTCTTCAGCAAAGGGGTCTAACCAGTGGTCTCACCAGTGCTCAGTAGAGGTGAAGGATCACCTCCCTTCATCAGCTGGCAGTGCTCTGCTTAATGCACCCCAAGATTCTATTAACCTTTTGCCGCAAGGACATCTTGCCAATTTGTATCAACTTCTTGTCCACTCAGGTCTATTTCTCTAAACCTGCGTTTCAGTTGGTCGTCACCAACTTGAACTGCACAGAATTATTCTTCCTCAGTTTCCTTTTACTGAACTTTGTGTTCCTGTCAATCCATTTCTCCATTCTGTCGAGATCCCTCTGAATGGCAGCACAACCATTGAGTCTATAAATTACACATCCCTGGTTTATATTGTTTGCAAGCCGGCTCTGCCCCATCATTCAGGTCGTGAGTGAAGATGTTAAACAGAATTTACCCCAATGTCAAACCCTGGGGTACCCCACTAGTGACTGTCCTCCAGATGGACATCATGCCAACAGTATTTTGAGTCCAGCAGATCAGACAGTTTTCTGACCACCTCACTGTCCCCTGTACCTTGTCTGCATTTCATCAGTTTGGTTTTGAGGATGCTATGGGAGGGTGTCAAGACCTCTGCAAAAGTCAAGGTAAACAATATCTGCTCTCCCATCATCCACTGAGCCAGTCATCTCACTGTAAAAGGCTATGGGATTGGTCAAGCATGATCTCCCCTTTGTAAATCCACTCTGGCTATTTACAATCACTTGTCCTTAATATATTTAGAAATAGCTTCCAGTAAGAAGCTATTTTTTTTTCATCACCTTCCCAGGGTTGGAAGTGAGGCAAACTAGCCTGAAGTTCCCCAAATTCTCCTTCTTGCCATTCTTGAAGGTAGGACTGATACTTGTTTTCTTTCAGTGCTTGGACACCTCCCCCAGTTGCCATTACCTTTCAAAAATAAAAAGTAGTTTCACAGCGGGAGAAGCAGCTTTCTCAGTTTTGGTGAGCACATCACATCTGGTCCCATTGACTTGTGTATGTCTGTTTTGCTTACATGCTTCCTAAACTGATCCTTCCCTACCAAGGGTAAGTCTTCATCACTCCAGACTTCTCTACCAGCCCCAGGGGCCTGGGATTCCTGAGGAGAAATGTTGCAAAGAAGGCACTGAGTACCTTCTAGAGCCCCTCGTGTCCCCTTGCGACCTCAAATCCCGTTTTACTGAGCAGCCCTGGAACCAGTGTGTCTTTGTTTGCTGTTCTGGTAGGTAGGTGTCAGAAATAAATGAAACGATCACTTTGTGTATTTGAGAGTGAGGTCTATTTTCTCACCCTAAGGACTTTGTTTTGGAAAGTTCTGGAAAGGCCACTGACATGTTCATAATCCCAGAGCAGTGGCTGTGCTGTGTGTCCATACAGCAGTCTGTCCGGTCCAGAGTCCTGGCCCCAGTAATGCACAAGACTGGGCTCTTTGGAGGAAAGAATGAAAAACCAAACCTGATCATTCCTTACCCAACCATTAGTCCCGTGTCATAAAATTTAGAGCCCATCAAATCCAGGTAATTAACTATGAATATTCTTGTTAGCTAGGATTAAGTTTTTGTTAGTTAATTCTTTAAAATATCTTTCCAGTTTCTTGGTTTCAATGGTATCCAACGACGATGACTTCCAATGTAATGTTTTCTTTCCTGCTGACAAGAGCATTCCTTGGATACCTGATGCACTTTTAGTTTCACTGACTATATTCTTGGGTTTTGTACAATGTAAATAAGACCATCATACTCCCCATTTCCTATTCCATTTATTATTTCTCTTTCATGCAGTATTTTCTGTGCATTTTTTCTGAATTATATCATGCCCTTCTTCCTTCATACATCAGTCATTCCATGTCCCTGATCACTTCTAGTCATCTGTCTCTGCCCATCTTTTTATAAATATTTATTAATCCTGCCATATTTAATAAGAAAGCATACTGATTTTACAGATTGATTAAATCTTTAATTATTTTTCTGTGTGAGGATATGCATCCTCTAAGTTCCCACAGTGTGGAATATTTATGTAAAAGAGTTTGAGTTATAATTCAGTTTTTAACAAAAAGCATTTTAAATGATCTTTGTGAGCGTGTTAGTCTTTCATGTCTCTACGCTACTCCTAGCTGCCTACTGATTCAGGAAAAGCATGTCTGTTGCTGGGTTTCTAAGATGCTTTTAAAAATTTATTTTACTTTTTTTTAAGTGTGGGAAAAGCAGAAGATAAGGAGAACTGAGATTTAAATTAGAGGGAAGCCTCATACTTGAGAAATCTTGTAATCAAGTGTTTATTTTTACATATGCTTTGTGGGTTTAGAAAATTAGGTTGCAGTAGTTACTGTTCTTTCAATAGCATATTATTTCATAATCAGTGCTGCAACTAGTATTTTTGGTTATTGAATAACTAGCTATGTCTGTATTTTACTATAGTGAAGAACTAAGGGAAAATATATCGTAACACTCACTAAAAAAATATTTCTTCTCTGTTGCAGTGCAAGACCTGCTCAGAGCCAAAACAAATAACCAGTTCCTCTGCAATCTATAACAACCCCAACCTAATCAAACCAATTCCAGTGAAGCCTAGTGAAAATCAGCATCAACGAATACCTCAGCAAAGCAAGGTAAAATGTTTTGTGTGGTTTCTGACTAGTGCTGCTGTAATTGAGTAACCGTGTAGGAATATTTATTTGAGTCAGAAGGTCATTGCAAGAATTTGAGGTGGAACCATCATAAGGAGTGAATTTTTTTAATGCAAAACTAATCTGTCTTATAAAAAGCTACCCAACTGCTACCATATGATGTTAGAAACATGCAAATTACAGGCATACTGTCCTGATGTGAGGAAGAAATGCTAGTCTTTCACATTTCAGATGCTGCTTTAATCACAAGCTGATCTAGTCACTTGCTGGAACCACAGGTTTTGTGTTTGTTTGGGTTTTTTTTAGGTGAGTTCTGTTAATCTAAATAAAAAAAGTCTCTGGATATATCTTCCAGCGAAATAACACTGCAGAATCCCAAAGCTGAATTCAGCTGTGACAGGGAGATGCACAAAAAGTAGCCCTACTTCATACATGGGGAGATTTGTCTCTTACTAATATTGTGCTATTGGCTGGAAGAGATGTTCTTTCATGGTATTTAAAGCAAAGCCACTGCTATCTCTCAGATTTACTGATTTTTCTCCCACATTAGCAGCTTGACAACTGTCTTCTTGCCCTTCCTATGTGACAAAACTATTAAAAATTCTCTTGGGAGAAAAGTGCACAGCAGTTTTCTCAGCTTTTCCATGAATACTGCTGACTAAATGTTGTCGACAGTTAATGTAACTTGTGCATGAGGGAACTATGTTTACATTTTTCCTTTGTCCTCTCACAGAATGTGGACCCTGAACCACAGCACTTGTCTTTGACAGCGCTATTTGGAAAACAAGAAAAGCCAGATGTCTCAGAACCACTTAACAAACAGCACCAAGAGAATCTTCCCGTTAGGCAGGGTGTGGTACGTTCGCTGTCCTACGAAGAACCTAGCAGGCATTCACCCTCTGCAGAGAAACAGCTTTGCCCTGCCATTCAGAAGCTTATGGTGCGTGGGACGGACCTTCATCCACTTGCTGAGCTTCCTGAGAACAGACTCTGTGAAAATGGCAATATCCACCCTGTGGGTGAGACTTTCACAGGGCTCTTCCAGCCTGTGACTTCTCATGGTATTGCAACATCTCATGTAGTTCAGGATACTGCTGGCACTCAGAGTTTATTACAGAAATTACAGAGTCAGTCAGGGTCAGTGCCTAAAATGGACCCCAGTGCAACAGGATCTGTGAACTCGACAGCTACTGTGTTCAGCAGGACTCCTGCTGCTGTTGGAGCACCAGCAGCAACAGTAAATAGTATGAGCCAGCCACCTTTGGTGTATTTCAATGGTTCCCTACCAGGCCAGACTTTAGAGTCTCAGACACTCGGAAAAGAACAATCCAAACTTCCTAGACAGACGCTTTCTCTCTCTGGCAATCAAGCAGCCAATTCTGGGGTGATTTCACCTCAAGAATTGTTGAAAAAACTCCAGATAGTGCAACAAGAACAACAGTTGCATGTATCCAGCAGACCAACCTTGGCAGCTAAATTTCCTGTTGTTGCTCAGAATACCAATACACTGAAACCACTGGATTCCTGGATAGAAAAGGCACCCGGCACGGAAAAGCAGAGTGCTCTTTTTCAGGTAAATGAGAAACTTCAACATTTAAAATAACCAAAAATCTGGTGTTTTGTAAGTTCAGCCTTTGTTTCATTTTGGCCAGTATATTCTTGTTACTAACATCATTCATTTAGCAGGTGAAAATTTAATAACATCAAGTAAGTTCTGATTTACCAAGCTGTGATACTGTAAATCCTGAAGGCCACATCTCTTCTTGCACATCTGTAATGATCAAAAATACTGCACTCCAGAGGCACTTTGAAAAGCCACCTAGATTTCCGTTGCCATGCTTAGTCTCAAGCCGTTGTGCGTGTTTGCTGGTAACTGTTATATTTGGGGTTTAATAATTTTAATAATTATTTTTACAAAATTAGTCAAGGTGCTTAAAAGGTCACTTCTAACAGCAGGTTTTTGAAGTATTTGCATACTGATGAGTTGGTTATCTTGTACCTTAACTGCTACTTCTAGCTATTTATTAGCTTTTTTTTTTTTTATTTGCTATGTGTTATTTTGAGAAAAGGCCTTGTGCCTGAATGCCTCAATAAAACAAAACCAAACCCCTTAATACTCGTGATTGTGACTGAAAAGCCACATTGGTGTCTTCAAAAATTCAGGAGGTGTCAAGAGACTGTGTTTCTCTCATGAGTTCATTTTTCTGCAGAAAAGAATCATGTGCAGTTATTAAATGTCTCATCCTGGACAACTACTGTCTCTTGTTAACAACTTCATTTTCTGTAGGATCTTCTACACCTCCATGTCTTTAAATGTCCTGTTCAGGGATACATTTAAGGCCCTTTTAACTTCCTTTCTTGTGGATAGGCTGTCCATGAGATTTGTGTTGTACTGGAGTCTGACTAGTATTAGAGCCTAGAAGTTGCTTATCCATTCACCTTTCCAATGTAAAGCTCAAAAGCTGCTTTTCTATTGCAGCTTCTTAAACTGAATGAAAGACTACAGAATGCTTCAGCATGCTCCAAGAATCGTCCTTATTCTAGAAAGTTATCCTGCACATGAAGAGGCTGAAATAGTCCTTTAACAGTTAAGGGCCACTAACACTGTGACAGGGCAAGATTTCTAATTCTGTGAGAGAGGTCAGAGGAAGATAATTCAATACAGCAAGCAGCCATCATTATTTTTTATTCTTTTAATTAAAGCAGCATGACTTCATATCTGTGTGAAGGAGTTTTGAGGGGTTATTCATTGAAATTATTCAGGATCAGTTGCCTACAGATGGTAATCTGACTTTCTAGGGGAGTGCTAATGAATAAAAAGGTAAAAGTGAAATGTGGCAAGTGCCAGGCTATACATTTTAAGTCAGTATGCATAAATAAAAAGTGCTAAATATGCTGATACATTTTCAAATGAAAAATCCATATAGATGCTAATTTGGCTAATGATTTTGTTTCTGTATGAAAAAGAAAACAATGCCAGCTTTAGTTCTTCAGTTGCAGTATGGAAAGGGGATTACTGAGCTCTGACATAATGCAGTTTCAATAATTTTCCTGCTTGAATACAAATAGATTAGAAGCTTGTGAGAAGAGAAGAATCTACACTGGAACAAGTCTCACTCACTGCAATTATTGCTGCAAGTTTGCCTTAAAAAATAATGTTAAAAAGCAGCTGAGGAGAGACTGTCTCACTTGGCATGGCTGTGGGCAGAGCAAGTCAGTTGAGACTGCCTAGGAGTGGCTTCATGGATTGATGCAGCCACAGCCTCTATCCAAACAGCCTTAGATGCAGTTCTTCTGACATATTTACTATTGCATATGAGATTTCAATACACAGACTAAAAATGATAATGGAAGGATGACTAATTATTGTTTAGGACACCTAAAGCTCTGCAGTCTGGAAGGAATGGCCTCTTTCACATGCAGCAGATTGCCAAAAAAGAAAACGGGGGGGAGGCTAAAAATGAAGGAGTGAGTCTGTATTCCTGCAAAATGCCATGAATTAGCCACATGAAATACACTTACTTTAAAAAGAAAATTGGAAGATAAAAACATGAAACGACTTTCAAAACCAACGTAATATCATCTTTGCTGTAGACCAGAGGTTTTAAGTGCTGCTGTGCCTGCAGACAGACATTTGAGGGCAATTGAATTGGCACAAATCTATCTGCACATGTTCATGAAAAATAGATCAGAGCAGATTCTGACAACAAATGCAGCTAAAGATTTGTTCTCCGTAATTATTTATCTTTTGGTATTGCCTTTTCTGCTACAGTTCAGTATACAGAAAAAGCAAATCTTAAAAAGTCTAGCAGGAGTAGAGAGGTATCTGGACAGTGTCTGTTGTTGGAAAACATCTTATTAAAGGAACACCCTGAATCCATCAGACGCACTAAGAAAATTAAAGCAATAGTCCTTTCCACAATTGACACATTACAAGTCCAAGTTTAAATTGGCTTCTGCTGCATCTCCATATGGTGTAAGAGCTGTGATCTCCCACATAGAAAGGAAGAGACCAGTTACCAAAAAAAAAGGGCAGGGAAAAGAAAACCTACAGCTGAAGAATAATACTCGGAAGCTTTCAGTCTGGTCTGGTGCCAGCCCTATTCTGTGAAGTGTTCCTTATGTGGACAGTGAGTAATGTATGCTTAAGATGCAATAAAAAAGCATTAATCTGCAGTGGGCTTTTAAGCATATGCTTAGTGTTAGGCATGAGTTATCCCGATTATAGATACATGCTTAAGTGTTTATGTTTATCAGAATTACGGTTTTAAAAGTCCTTGCAATAACCTTGACACAAATTTATCTTTTCTTCAGAAGGCCACTTATCTTGCAGCCCATTTTTCTCATTTCTTGGAGCATTTTCCATCAAGAATGTACTTTGTTGATAGTGTTACATCATCTGAATATGTGCATGGTACTTGGTATCTTTGGTGTGAGCATCTCACCATCAGCTTTCAATTGTCCTGACTGCAGTTGCAGCATGAAATTGTAAACATGTGCAAGAGGAATGCAAATAGGTACCTTTAAATTGCTTTGAAAAAATAACATTCTGTAGTTAAACAGCAATTAAAAAATTCCCAATTACATTTGAAAGACAAAGCAATGTTAGCATTTTAGCCAGCTTAATTTTTATAGTAACTATCTTTACAGTTCCTGAACCATTCTTAGACTAAATGTTCTCAGTTTTAAGTAATGCCACTAAAGCCAGTCAGAGGCCCACAGCACCCACGGGGTGCTGATGTTCCAGAGGAACCCTGGAAGCACGTGGGATTCTGCGAGCGTAGGAGGCAACAGAGGGTGCCAGTTTGCATTACAGGAGATCCAATGCATTCCTTAGTTCATGGTGGTGTGTGAATTTGCCAGCTATCACGTCATCTAGCTGCCAACAGCCACACAGACTACCAAACAGATATCCTAATGAGCATTTGTGCTACAGAAAAGCAATACTATGTGCTGCAGCAATTATTTTGCACATTTTTTATTGCTCTTACTTCATTGCTGCATAACTGACAGTAGATTCCTACTGTTATTATTTAAGTGTTGACCTGATAAAGCTGGAGATAATTCAGTAGAGGCTGGATGAGCAAGCAACTCGGGTTTGTGAGAAATGACTCCAAGCTAAAAGATTGGCCCAAAGGCTGTTAGTGTCCCTACAGAGTACTTTAAGAGCTTTCAGCAAAAGCATGGTGTTAATAGGAATTGTACTAGTAATGCCAAGGTCAGCATCCCATTTTCTGTTGGGTGCCACTTGTCCCAGTGACTGAAGGTGATCTGAACTAAATCTAAAATGAAAATTGGCCTTTGTGTCTTAAAAAAAAAATAATTTGTTGATGTAATAGTGTAATGGCAGAAGTTTTGAGCATGAACTGTTAGCAACAAATACACTTTAATGTTTGCATACAGAAGCAAATGCTATGCGCTGTAAAAATGACACATGTATTTTTCTATTCTTCTTCTGACACAAATATTTTAAGTTTTGAAGTCACCTGTAGATGGCAATATTGCTTATTCTATATAATTTCCATACGATTGGCAAGTCCTACCAAAAAGCAGTTTCTATCAGAGAAAACAAATCATTTTTCATATGTCTTTTAACTCGCAATGTGTATATGTGTTTGACAGTAGTAACTGTACTTCTAAGAGCACGGTTTGTCTCAGGTTTTTGTTTACTTGCCTTGGACTCCAGGGAGAAATGGCTTTTGATATTGAAGGATGTGTCATCTTGGTCTTCAACATAGTCTTATCATAGATTCATCTGTATTAGTGGGACAGCTTTATCTCTTCCAGCTGCTCACCATCATCCCTTTGCTGGAGGTTCCTGCCCTTGGAGAGCAGATTGTCTATGCTTTCTTTAAATCACATTAGGAAGAATCATCTGGTTGAAGCAAACCCTGCCAATTTTGCTCGGGGTAAATTAAAGAGAAGTTACTTCAGCTGCACGGTTGAGTAGAGCAGAAACATTGTGAGAAGTGTCGAGGTAGTCAGATCTTGCACGGGCAGGAGGACAATCCTCTCACTTACAGGAAAACATCTGTGCACAGTCTGAAGGCCTTGCTCCACAGAGGGATGTTGCTTTGGATGTACATTGGTTTTCTTCTAAAATGGACATCATTTTTCAAGTGTAGGTGTCCAAACACATGTACTAATTTCCTGTTTGAAGCAGTCCCATAGTGAGTTATCAATACCTTAACTCTTTCGGGGGCTTGTATACCATGGGGTAGGAAAAAAACTGTAAGTCAAGAGTTTCATTTTTAAGTAGCACTTTAAATTTGAGAAACAGAAGCAATATTTACCTAAAACTTAAATTATTTTTGCCTTAGGTGTATATTGCATGCTTTCTGATATCCATGTGTCTTTCCTGACCCTTTGTCTTTCTGCTTCCTTAATTATTTTGTAAAACATCATGACATCTCAGTCCTGCTCATTTCCTTCTATTTCTCTTTGTCTTGTATTTTATTCAGAAATGCCTTGGGTAGAACAATCATACTTAGGAGTAAGACAAGCTACAAAAATATGAATGTTCTTTAGTATTAAATTACATTGTTTTGCATACCTAAGAAGAAAGTTCAGGTTTATTGTCTTAATTTTAACTTTCCTTCAAAACTGAACCCAGGGCACAGAGTGAAGTCATGCAATGGCCTTTCACCTTCATACAGTAGCAACAAATCATGCTCTACTCCAAAAGAGAGGAGCTTTGGTGAACAAGTAACAATTCCTTTGTATGTTTGGTTCTTTGAAAAAAAGATTAGACATTAGAGATGGCTGATTAGGATTAAGATTTGCTACTAGAATTACCTGGCGAGAACTCTAATATCTGCAAACTGAGTGAATATACTCTCTTTTCTGTTGTATTATTATATCTGACAGTATTTGCTGGTCCTGCACGTTTTACAGCTCCAAGATGCACCGCAAAATTGCAATGTAAAACTTCTTTGACACGTATCTTTGTGGGTTGGCGTGGATGTGGTAGTAAGGGAACTTGCAGAATTGCTGCAGCATCAAGGTTGTCCTTCTTTTTGAGAGCCTTTTTCATTTTGTCACCTGTATGTGGGTTAGGAGTTGGTTCTGTCTCTGACAGTGCCACCAGCTCACTGTGGCTCTTCAGATAAATCACTTCAACTGTTTTGTTTCCCCTCTCATAAGTAAAATGGGAAGGAAAAACCAAACAATTTGAAAATTATAATTAAAGAATATTTTCCAGTATTAGGTATGAAGATTAGTCGTTTACTAATGGTATTTGCATATATGTTCTCAGAGATGAAACTTAGTGACTTACTGTCCCTACGTAGAAGACTTTATAGCTGCATTCTCCAAGAGTGTTGATACTTAATAGTAGTGTGATTTTTGTAATAAGATGCTCTTGTCCTAAGATCATTTGCCTGTCAGACTTAATCACACTTGAATCCACTGCTGCAATCTCAGATTGGATGGGAGACTTTTTTTTTTAATCTGGAAATAGATCATATAGGTGGTCCTGAGCTGGAGTTTCACATAACTTTATCTATCTCTAGCAGTCTCTGTACCTGTTGCCACTCAGCCTGCTGTTCTCATCATTTATATTCCTGTAGAATTAAGTAGATAGATCTAATTGAGGACTTGATTTTTTATATGGACAGGTAATCTCACCTCAACGCATTCCTGCCACTGTGACTCCTACCTTGCTGATGTCCCCCATGGTGTTCACTCAGTCCACACCTGCTCCACCAAAAGCAAACGAAAGCGGGCGGTTGGCAGCAGCAAACCAAGAACCTGCTCCTAGCTCTGCTACCCTTCTCCTGCCACTGCAAACCCCAGAGCCATCTGTGGTCAACAGCAGCTCAATGACGAAGATGCAGCTACAGGAAACACTTCTACACCTGATCCAGGTAAAGCACCAAAAATTCTCCTACTTGGCTTAAAATCCTGATTCTCATTTTGATATAAGCACCCTAAAATCAGTTGCATCTACTCTAGAGGCGAAATGTGTGAGTAAAATATGTGTTGGAAGTTGTGCTGCTTGTGGCCACGTGTTGGAGATGTGGCTGCCTGTCCTTTCACACTGCTGGCTTAACTGCTTTTTTGATTAATGCATCTGATTTGGGGTTCAGGAAAGATAATAAATTTGACAGAAAAGAACAAAGATGACTGAAAGCTTCATAAGGTTGCCCTGTGAGCCAGAGAAATATCTATTATATTTTTAGCTAAGGATAAATAATGGGTCATTATCCTAGCTGCCAAGTATTTCAGAGATGCCTTAGCAGTAAGAGGAATTCAGATGGGAAATTAAAAATGCAGTCTGAGTGTAAGCAACTTTAAAATATGGGTTTGATAACCTAAAAATATACTAGTTCAGTTTATTCAGAGTAATTCTTCAGTTCAAATGCTAAAATTCTGTTTGCTGCAGTTCTTCAGGTTTAAATGTGACAAAGCATTAACAAGATTATGTATGAGATGATCATTTACTGCTCTGGGATGATAGAAATGATTATGAATATTTTTTTTTTTCTTAAATTGCTGTGTGATGAATATCTGAAGAGTAGGAGTTGAGGCAAGATTATATAACTAGAAACCTGGCTACGAAGCACAAGGAATAGAGGGCCCAATTTGTAGGCCAAATCTATGTGCCTGTTAAGGCTTTGGAATAGAAATAAAAGTCATTATTGGAATGTTGAAGTTATTTAAAATGTGAATTAAGTTACAGACCCAGAAAGAAAATAGTATCTTTAACAAATCAGGGCTTTTGTCATTTCTCCTTGTATTTTTAGTTTGGGATTAATAAATAAAAATACCACGTTGTCCTGCCTTTACGTACTTAGAGTATCTGGATAGTAGTAAAACCATATATGGATTTAAAAAGGAAGCTAGTCAAGGACAGTTGATTTTTACCCTCTGAAACTGCACTTGTACAGTGTCTGTTTGACTCTGTTAATCCTAACTACCATCAAGAACAGCAGAGTTACCTGGAAATTATTTACTGCTGATTTCTTACCTGTTCTTTTCCATTATCTAAAACTACAGTCACGGATGCTCCTGATATTCCTCAAATAGTGTCTTGATTTTAATTCTCCTCATGAGTTTATGTGAGCTACTTAGGACATTCTTTCTTAATGTGGGTTGACCCATTCTTGCAAAATGATCTGCAGAAGGAAAAAGTTTAACGTGCATCAGAGCAAAAGGAGCAGCAACAGTTAGGAGCATTAAATCTAGAAGAGCTAAACAGGATGCAAGGTTTTCCCATATAGGATTTAGTATAGGATCAAAACTCAGTGCTTTACTGTTCCTTCAGACATGCTTGGAATTACCACTGACCTAGGAGAGTAAACTACTTAAGGAAATCCCTAGGTAAACGAGGGCAAAGAGAAGAAATTACGGGGTTGTACCATCACCACGTTATCCTGCAAGAATAGTGGACCCAAGTTAAAGCCACTATGAGTTTGGAAAATCTGCTTTCTGTGTACTCATTGCTTCTTAGGGAGATACAGTCATGTTTGCTGCAGTAAAGTTTATCTTCACATCCAGGTCTTCTAAGGCTATGAGCAAGCCTTGGAAATACTATGCATTTTTGGTAAAGGTAATAGCCTTCCCGTTGCTCACTTTTTAAAATACAGTAAGGCTGAAAAGTATCTGGTCCATGAAATTACTCAAAATGCCTATCATCCACTAACAATTACCTTTCATGTTTTTCAGAACGATGACAACTTCTTAAATATTATTTATGAAGCATATCTCTTCAGTGTGAGAAAAGCAGCAATGAAAAAGTCTGTGTGAAAGATGACTTTTAAATTCAATTTCTCTTGCTTCCTGAACTCCAGGAAAAAGGTTTCAAAATTTTGAAGTATGTTTACGTTTAAAGAAATGAATGGTCTTAGGCATTTTGCATACAGATAGAGTTTGCTTGTTGGTGAGTACATGCTATACTGAGAAAGAAGTGAGTGGAGATGGATTGTGCCTTTAGGGAGGGGAGCGTCATGATACTGAAGATGTAATCACAAAATATCTTAAATTATTTTTCTTACATTGGTCCATACTTAGAATTGATTTCCCAGCAGAAGGACTCAGTTCTCAGAATTCGGTTTCCTTCCTTACTTGCAGTGTGGTTATTGACTGACTAGCTGTTTGTCCTGGATTTTCTCGGAGACACGTCACATGCAACTGTCCCAATGAACGTGCCCACCTCTGACCACATGGTGGCAATGTTGGACTATTTTTAGGAACATGGAAATCCGGGTGAAATCTTGGAAGGGAAAGTCTTGGGAAGACTGATCTGTCATCGTCCTTAGTTGTCTGCAGAGTAATTTCGATAAAATGTCATGACTTTCCCCCAATTATTTTTTTTTTTTAGAAAAAGATTTTTTTCTATTTTAACAAGAATATTTTTAGCTAGCTGTAGAAACGGGACTTTGTAGGTGTTTTGAGGAATTGGGGGGGGTGGGTGGGAGGTTTTGTTTGTGAATGTACTTTCTATCAGCGTAGCTCGGGGGTGGCACCGGATTCATGTTTCTATTATTCCAGATCCAATCTACATTATTATAAGTAATGTACAGCTTTGTTAATGGGAAGGCTACCTGGTGTAAAAGTTCTATTAAACTTTTTTTTTTTTTTTTTAGTGTGTTCCTGGAGCACAGTGATTTCATTGATCCATTTCTAATGAAAATAAAATGGATAATCCCTACCATGTGCTGGTCTCATTTTATTGTACCACAGACTATGTATTTAGAATTGTTGGGTCACTTCTATTTGTATGACTTTAAAATGTTTTTACACTGGGCAAAAGAGACATGAGTTTTCCGTCAATTAGAATAAATGACTGAAAGAAATTTTATGTATTTTTTAATTAGCATCTGCTGCCAAAGTGCCACTTTAACTACAGCTTAGAAACCCAGAGTTGTCGCTGAGGAGGCATTTCCTTTGTGGGCGCACAGAACCCAATCTGTAATCAATAAATCATAGAATCATAGAATGATAGAATTGTCAGGGTTGGAAGGGACCTTAAAGATCATCCAGTTCCAACCCCCCTGCCATGGGCAGGGACACCTCCCACTAGAGCAGGTTGCTCACAGCCCCAGCCAGCCTGGGCTTGAACACTTCCAAGGATGGGGCTTCCACCACCTCTCTGAGCAACCTGTGCCAGTGTCTCACCACCCTCATGGGGAAGAAATTCTTCCTAACGTCCAACCTGAATTGACCTATCTCTAGCTTTAATCCATTCCCTCCAGTCCTATCACTGCCTGACAGCCTAAAAAGCCCCTTCCCAGCTTTCTTGTAGCCCCTTCAGATACTGGAAGGCCACGTTAAGGTCTTCCCAGAGCCTTCTCTTCTCCAGACTGAACAACCCCAACTCTCTCAGTCTGTCCCCATAGGAGAGGTGCTCCAGCCCTCTGATCATCCTGGTGGCCCTTCTCTGGACACGTTCCAGCACATCCATAGCCTTCCTGTAACAGGGGCTCCAGAACTGGACGCAGTGCTCCAGGTGAGGCCTCACGAGAGTGGAGTAGAGGGGGAGAATCCCCTCCCTCGACCTGCTGTCCATGCTTCTCTTGATGCAGCCCAGGATATGATTGACTTTCTGTGAGCATATGCTACTCTTTACTATGGGCATTGATGTCAGCACAACTTGTTAGCCTCATCTGTGAAAGTTCTTCAGTGTAAATGAGGGTGCAGGTTTCAATTAGCATAGTAGTAATGATTCAGACAGTTGCCCCCACTCCCATACATCAGCCCTTTCTCTAGCATGTTTGATTTGGAGAGGCAAAGTGAGGGGCAGGGGGCATTTGCTCACATGCCTTGGGAAAGGCTCTAAACCAACATATAAAAAAAGTCAAGAGCTACTTTATAGCCAAGTCAGTAACCCAAGGAGACTCGTGTGTGTGAAACAGCTAGATGTTTCCACTAAGTAGCTCATTGTTGTATTCTAGTTCCATTTTGTTACCAAATTGCTTATGAGTCTTGCAGATTCAGTGTAAAGAACATGTTGGGCGTGTACCAGGAAGGGCAGACTTTAAAGATAGCAAGGCCTAATTCTATTCCTGTAGACATATTAATTTATGTAGTCATTATAATTGATGGGATTCTACTGAGTTATTATTTCTGAAGGAGCTGTTGTGGAAGAAATTGGAAGCGACACAGAAGAGTTTGGGTGAAACTGAATACATGCAAAGTTGGTGTCTGATGCTGGATTATCTGGGAGTGCAACTTAAAGATGGTGGGGATACATTGTGAAGACCTTACTTGACAGTAAAACTTCTGTAATCGATGGATGGAAATAATCCTAGAGTATCTCAAGCTGTGTTTGTGATAGCTTTTCTGGTCAGAGGGGAACCATTTTTATTTACAAAAAAAGGCAAATAGAAATTTTAAAAACATCCTTCTTTATTGCTTTTCAGAGTAATGTATTGTTTACAAAAGTGAAAGGCATATTTTTTACATCATCTTCTGTTAACCTCTTGGTGCTTATGACAACAGTAGTATTGGCACTGTGCTTGACAATCAGAGGCTTATCTTAAAGTGGACAAGGATGGATCTAATTTAGGGTTTCATCTCACTGCCCTCTCTTGTGGCTACATCTACACCAAGTAACAATGATGGAGTTGGATTTCTCTCACTGTATTATGCTATGTAAAGGGATTTCTGGGATTGTTCAGGAGGCATAAACTTGCCTTCTGTGGGGTGAAGGAAAGAAGGGTAGTTGCTAAAGGTGGAAGGTGCTGTTGTAGCTGACTTGCATGCTTACCAAGAACAAGAGAGGTAAGAAGATAGAACAGCCTTGGAAAGAAACTCTGAATTTTATGATAATGAATAGAAAAATCATGAGAGAATTCTATTAAGAAATGAAGACAAACTCCTTGTCAAGCTTTGCATTTCAGATGGCAGGACCTGCTTCTTCATAGGCATTTGGGAATTGGAGACTGGTCTTGGAGTCATACTGGAGTGTAAGTCTATGCCCTGCCCCTTCCTCTCTTCTTTCTACTCCAAACTGAAGTATCTGTCTCAGAAAAAGGCTTTCTCCAGAAATACAGTTGGAGCCTTCTAGTACTGTGGAAAAGATGGAGGATCCTCAAAAACTGAAAATCCCTGCCTTTTGGTATTGTGATTTGTTTAAGAGGTTTGGGTTTTTTTTATCATCTGGGACTGTCTTTTTATGCAGCAGATCTGTGCATGATACCAAAACATTTATTCAGGTTTGTTAGATCACCTCTAAACTAGAGTGGTTCTGAACGCTGGGGTTCCCCTGTTTTTCTAATTTCTTTTTTAACACACTGTTAGAACAAGAGAGCCCTTAAGCTAGCGAGGCCTTTGGAGATGAGAAGGCCACAGCAGTTAGAGTTGCCTTTCTTTGGGCCTGTTTTTTGGGGTTTTTTTAATCTGAAAGAGGAAAAAAGTTAGCAAGCAGAAAATCAGATGGTGTGTAAGGATCACATTAACAGTGCTTTAGATGCTTCCACATTATGCATGTGTCATACTTTTTTGTCTGTGTATTTTGTAATGTACTGCTCGGTTTGGTGGTGGTTTGTTTTTTTGGGGTTTTTTTTGTTTGTTGTTCCCCCGCTTCCAGTTGAATAAATAACTTGTAAATAGGGGCTTAGCAAGAATTCCAGAAGCTGCAGCAGAGCTTTATGCATTATTTATGCATTAATTCCAGTCTGAGCATTGAATTGATATTAGTTTTCAGGGTAGTTCCACTTAACCACTGTCCACTTCCTTGGAAAATTCCACACCTATTGATCTAGAGTGAGAAGACAAGGAGTAGAAAGTCACTGAAATGCTGAAGCATAATCTCTGTCAGTGTTTATCGGGGAAATCCATAATATTCAGTGAAGGCATCCAAATCTTTCCTGAGGCCCTTCTCACAGAAAACTCAAATCCTTAATTTGATTTTTATTCATTAGCTCTCTGTTGCTCCTCTATTTACTTCTTGTTGTAGCTGCAAAGGGGATAATTAAAATTATACAGCAAAATAAAATTTTCCAGGAGCAGGATGCAGCTGAATAGGCAGGATGCTTCTGCTCCTCTGACAGCCTATTTAGAACATGTTGAGCTTTGAATTTCAGTCATAAAGCCAGTGAGTATTCAAGATATCTTTGTCCCTTTAGGATATTAAAAACATAGTTTAATATTTTAGCAAACTTGGAAAGCTTTGCCAAGAAAAAGGCGAAATGAAAAGACATTTTTCAGCAAGCATTTGAGGCTCTAACATTGAAAGTGTTACGAGGCAGCAGCTTTATCCAGAGAGATTCATGAAACCTGGAAAAAGGCAAAATTCTAGTCCTGGACATGAATAATGCACTAAAAAAATTAATCCTCAGTCAACCTATTGTAAACTTTACTGCTAATCTGAAGGACTTTTAAGAGACTTTCGTAAGTCCATGCCTTTTCCAAACTGCTACACATATCTCTAATGAGCTTGTTATGGCCCCTAGATGTAAATCTGTGTGTAGCTGAGTTGGGAATATAGGAGGGAGCTTGGCATCTACAAACAGGAGGAGGAAGATGCGGTTCTGCAAGACACGGAAGAAACAAAGGCTGTAGCTTTGTAAACAATTTAAGCTGGCTCTGCTGCTGAAGAGGCAGCTGGTCCCAGCCACACACTCCTAGCTGCTCATTCCTGCTCCCACACCCATCCTTCCTTCTTGTTCCTTTGGTTTTCTACCTTTTTTATTTATTTAATGATGGCTACACGGTAAAACATGTTGCAGCAGAATTACTCCAGGTTAAGATTCCCTCTATGCCAAGGCTGGTCTTAGCCTAGCTGAGTTCAGTGGGCAGCAGCCCAGGCACGTGTATCAGTGTAGGGACAGGAACGTGCAGCAGTGGGGACAAGTGGGTGGGATGCCAGGAGAGGTAAGTGAGGCTGCCTGAAGCTAACTTGAAGCTTCTGTGAAGCTGCGATCTAAAGTTGCCTCTGCCTCTTCACTGTGTTGAGACTCAGATGTCACCAAGATTGAAATGTGACTCTGTTGTTATCCCCTACCATGGTTCTGTGTGGAAATCCATGGAAGTGTTTACAGATACCTCCACAAAGGGTAACTACTGTTCCTGAGCCTAATCTCTGCAGGCTCCCTCCAGAGCCAGTGGAAAGACAGGATGCTCTTGAGGGCAAGTCACAGCACAAACCTAATTTAGCTTGGGAGATTAGATTGACTGGGCTAAAATTAGCCTTTGCAAACACCTTCTGCACCAGCACTGCCTTGTACTAACCCAGTATGATACCAAAGTCAGCCCCTACCTTTCCTCCACAATACAGCAGATGTTTCGGTGAATTAATCTTCCTTTCCTTTTTTTTTTTTTTTTTTAATGTAATGGAGATTGTACCATTAAACCTAACGAGGCTGTTCAGATATAAATCTGCCCAGCATGGCAGTGAATGTGAAATGCAGGAACCAGATTGCTTTTTTATGTGTAGCTGAAAAAACTACTGAAACAAGCAGGAAACAAGCACTGGAAAGATAAAGGGAAGAGGAGAAAAAAAGAGATTTTTAGGTCATTTTGAAGAATAGCTTTTGAAGGAAATGTATCCAGTATATGAACGCCTTTATAGCTGTTAGGGGAAGAATTTTGAGTTGCAAGTAATCACCCGGCGTCTTCTTTTTAGAAGGTGAGCAGAGCAACATCATAAAAACTTCCAAAGAATGAATTTAGAACAACTATCTGGTGTACACAATAGAAAGTCACTACACATTTTTTAAGAGCAGCAGCCCCAGTCATACGTGTAATAAAAACCCATTTTTTGAAACCACTTGGGGCATATATTAATTAAAAGCCCTTTTTCCTTTGGACAGAAGTTCCACAGAAAGCAGAGTAAGCTCTTGAGTTCAGAACAATGTGTCTGCGTGAACACCACCAGTTAATAAAGGCAGAAGGGAAAAAAAACCCAACCCTCTGGCATGTTGTGACTAAAGGAAAAGTCAAGAAGTAGAAAGGATAACATCTTCCTAATCAGCAAGAGAGTAGCCTGCTTTCACACTGTGAGGGAACTATGGGAAATGATGGCCAAGTCCTATAGCTGTTATGATGTATACAGAGTGATGCTAATCCCACCGTTAGGTCCTACATAAATATTTCTGCTTTTCTTGCCCAAGTATCACCGCTCTGCTCACAAAGCTGCTGCTCATCTCTGTTGCACCAGGTAGCTGTGGGGCCAGCCCCTTGTGCTGTGTTTCTTCACCTGAGACCTAGAAATCTCCTTCTTAAAGGTACTAAAACAGAGAGATTTTTTTACATTGTCACTTCAGAAACCTGCTCACCTGTGTGCTCTTCTTCAGCACTTGCCTGTAAATACAGCATTTGGAGAGAGGGAAGGAGCACGCAGGCTCTTGGCAGCATTCCCAGCGTAGGGCTACTGAGGCTGGGAACAAAAGCTCTGTTTTCCTTCATTTTTACTGCTGCTTAGCAGCCTGGCTCTCTACTAACAGCTGCCTTCTTTCCACTTAGAGCAGTAGCCCCAGACCTACCACTTAGTAAAAGTGCCTGCATTTCTCATTCATCTAAGAAAGTTTTTTTTCTGCCTGAGGCTCCCCTCTTGGGTTCTTATCAGAGAAGTCCCGCCTCTCCTGGCTTCACCCATGGATGCAGTGAGCTGTGGCCCAGAATCTGAATTAGAGTCAAGCCTGTAATGTCACAGCCTAATTCAGGGATCCCATCCTTATTAATGCTTGCTGTTTGGCAAGAACTCCCATCTCTTTTACAGCTATATTTGTGAGCAGAACCAACCACTTGGCCCTACTGTCTCCCTCTCTTGTGACACGCCTTTTCTTTCCCCCATTTCTTCACCTGAAGCCCAAAGCCTAGTGCTTCCAGGCAATCTGTGTCCTCTTTCCCACCATTGCCTCAATTCCTATAATCCCCGCCTCCAGTTCTGCCAAAGCAGCTGCTCGCAGGGAGATGTTTGCCCATGTCTGCCATGTGAGCAAGCACAAATCGTCACCACATAGTACTCTGAAGTGGATGACATACCATCAAAAATGTGTGCCACAACTTAGGAATGTCTGCACAATACCAGCAGGACCCAAGATGAAGATGATGACTCCTATAGCAAATAAAAGGCTTGTTGTCTTTAAGAAAATTCCCTTCAGGGAGCGTAAAACACGAGCTTCATCCAGTGAAGGGCAGAAGGCATGAGCAGAAACATAAAGAAGATGAAGAGTCTCCAGTTAGCTCCTTTGACTGAGAGATATGAAGAAATGCTGGCTACACACTCAAGAAAATCCAGGAACATCTTTGAAAGGCTAGTGAATAATTAGAAGTGTTAAAGCTGGGAATTTTCCATTCACCTGTAGGGGCAGAAGCGAAGGTGTGGAAATTGGAAGAGGAGGCACAAATGAAACGTGATTTCGGTGAGGAAAAGTTTCACTTGTATAAAAGCAGAAGTTTAGACAGCATTAAAGCTCAGAAGAGACACTAAGCTAATTCCTCCATGCAGGAGGCTACTAAATCCAGCAGACAAGCATTCTCTGGTGTCAAGTGCATTGAGCCAGCCAGATGGCCAAAGACGAAGACAGTCAGCACTCATTTCTGAGACATCGGCAGGCAGTCAAAGCAGAGCTGGCTTTGCAAAGTAGAGCACTCTGCAAATGCTGCTGGGCATACCTTGAAGAAATCAGCTCATGAAATGGGAAGATTTCAAGGACAAAAAGCTTAGAAGGAGAGAATTTGGGGGCTCTTCTGGTTGCACCGTAACAATATGTTTGATTACGTTGGTGCTGAGGGGGCAGGTCTGAATGGTGAAGTGGGAAAGATGGGCAGGTTCAGGTACAGAAGAGAGGGGAGAGAAACAGTTTATTATTTAACCCAAAGTGATCTACCTTTTCTTTGGAAGTGGTGCTTTCATAATACGCTAAGACGTCTTTGATTTGAAAGGATTTCTATTTCTTATATATGTATATATCCTTTCTATGTCTTCAATATAAGCTCTAACATGTGCTTTTACACAAATTGATAGGTAGATCTGTTTTCTAGAAGTGCTTTTTATACAAATTACTCTTGCAAAGGAGAGAGAAGGAAATACTATCTGCATTTCAAATGGCCGTGAAGAGTGGTCCTGTAATGGATTCATGGAAGTCACAGAAGAAGTCAAGAGCCAAACACTAATGTTCCGTCGTGCCTCACTGAGGCTTCACTCCATTCTCCATCACTTTATTCTTGTTTGCAGCAAATGGAAGAGTCCCTCAGTCCAGCCCAAACTGTTCTGTTTCCCAGATGCAGCACTTCATAAGAGATCAGCATGTCGTGTAGGTGGGGAAAGCTGGAAAAAGCAAGGAACAGACTCAGGCAAGAGCAGCAGCCTAGTGGCCAGAAATGAGCCCTGACAACGTGGGATTTCTGATGTTCTGGTTTTTCCCTTTGCAGGTGCTATATGACCCAGCAGGAATCCTTTCCCTGCTCCCTTCCTCTGCAGCATCCTGCAGGCTGGCGTGTGACATCCTGGTGTGCCCTGGGCCTGTCATAGACCAGATGAACAAACAAAGGCAGCAGGAGTAAAAGAAACAGCACTGCTATTTTCATATGCAATCCTTGTATTGATCAAAAAATAAATTACTGTTCCTCTGAAATGTACCCTCTCCAGTTGTCTAATAGAGGCCATACTAAAGAGGCCAGTCGGTGCACGTTTCCCATTATCCTTCCTGTCCCATTAGCAACAGCTCTTCCCATGGCTCTTTGCTCGGAGTCTGGGATGTGATTTGCAATGTGCTGCTGACAAAGCTGCTGTTGCTCTTCCTCTTTAGAAGTGCTCTTCTTCTGACAGATGACTGCAGCAGCTCAATGGGAGCCTTAAAGGTTTTTTGATTGTCTGTCCAGAGGTGAGCAGCTGCTACTGGCATTTCAGAAAAGACCAGAATTAATATAAAGTCCATTTTCAATGGGAGAGGACTTCCATTTAAGGAGGAACGTCCCATGTGTTAGCTATTTTCAGAATAGGTTGGACTTTTAAGATCTGTTTCTGCCCCTTCCCTTTGCCACCCCAGTCTTCATGGTCCAGAGACAACCCCCAGCCCAGCACTCCTCAGCAATGCTCAAAAACTGGATGATAACACATTTTCCTGACTCCTGAATGCAGTAACTTTTCACCTTGTCTACACAGAGCCCCTCTACAGACGGAGCTCACTTTTCTCTCAAGCACATTATCTGCATTTGCTTCTACGCCTTCTTGGCCCTGGACTGCCACACATCCAACTCTTAGTTTTCAAGTGCTAATAACAATTTTCTACTTGGTTAACATGCAGCACCTCACTAAATCCAGCTAATCAGCATCCTTTCTGCCAAAAGGAAGGAGGAAAAGGCCTCCATGTCTGTTCTAGCCTGTCAGCTTTCCTAGCCCTCCTAATTCTAAGGAATTCTATCAACTTCCTCTGCTTCCATCTTAATCCATGGTAGAGCTGTTAGGTTATCTTCTGTTAGCCCAGGTATGACCAGCAGTGTGCAGTGTATTTGAAAGCCCACTGGCCTCCCCCCAGCATTTTGGGAGGACTGTGAAAGCAGTGAGCTCCTTTCTTTCCTGGACACCCTCAAGAGATGTTCACATCAGTCAGATGAGAAAGAACAGCCTGCCCTTTGCTGCTGGAGACCATTCTTGGAGGGAAGGCTTTGGAAGTGAAAAACTTTTGCAGCTTCTGTTTCTGCCTGGGTAGACAGGGAGAAAGCAGCTGTTGGTAGATGTGAATGCAGGTATACATTAGCACGTAGGAAAAAATACCAGCAGAGCTCTGGAAAACCTCTAGAAGACAATTAGAAGTTTATGGCACATTAAAGGTGGACAAAGCTGACCAGTATTTGAAGACTGTGACAATAGCCACAGCACAGTTTGGAGTTGACTTGTGAAGTCCTGGGCACTGTTCACATCTCCAGGGTTGGATGAGGAGTGTTTGGTCTCTGGCCCTAAGTACCCCGCCAGCATCCACAGAGAGCCACAGCCAGTCTCAGAAATTCACCTCCTAGAAGAGCTGGAGTTTGCAAGGTAAGGGTGCAAGTTGAGTAAGGGGAATTTGCTGGAGCAGGAGACTGGGTGGAGTGTCCTGGCAGAGGTGGCTGGCCCTATGCCTTGTGTTTGGTCATGGTTTCCCTCCAGCACTGGGATTCACACAGAGAGGCTGGTGGAGTCTTACATAGCTGAAAAGTACAGTGGGAAACTTGAGTATGACCTGCCTGATATAATAGTTCAGGCTACGTACACCACTGGGTCCTAGCCACCTCCTCACAGCCACTGCTGCTCAGCTGGGAGTGCTTGTGTCCTGGCCTGCAACGGAAATGGTCACCTATGTCTGCCCAGGGCTTTCTTGAGATGCCACCAACAGTGTGATGGGTCCCTCGTGCTGGCAGATGCTGCCATCCCTCTCCCTCCCAGGTAGGTGCAGCAGCTCTCATGAACCCGGTGAGAGCCACCACAGCAAAGTGCCCCTTCAAACCAGTGTCTGCCAGTGCTCCTGGGCCAGCATGACTCCATCCATCATGGTCTCTCAGATGTGGTCTTCGTTTCTTGCAATGTAGTGCTATGGAATTGGACAAAGACATTGTGTTCTAATGGCTGTTTTAAGGGTTTGCAGCAGAAGTGCTCCATCAGACTTAGCAGCATGCAAGCTGCAGCACCCACCTCACTGCTGCCTGCTATGCCATTTTGGCCCCCATTAGTGGCTGTCAGAGTGTGAGACTGTACATTCAAGTACAAGAAGAGCCAGGCAATGCTTTTTCTTTCTGGGGGCTTGGTGAGCAGAGTAGATCTAGGTTTAAACTGCAGCTAGAAGAGGGAATCACTCCCAACATTAAGAATGCCAGCATCACTTGCACAAGTTAAGCTAAGGTCAGAGCTGCAGCAAGCAACCACCTCTAATGAGATTTCAGTGCTGCTCTGCCTACTTTATGCACATCAGTTTTCCTGTGAAGGAATCCCTCAGGGCACAACTGTTTGGCTTCTGTCTGGAACTTGAGGAACTTCTCTCTCATAAAGATGGTAACTTCAACCTTGATGCTACACTAACCAGAAGGCAGGCAGTTGGAGTGCTTCTTGAGCAAACAGCAGATGATTTTAGACAGACATCATGACTTGGAATTTAAGTTTTCTCCTTTTTTTCTTGTAATATGTGCATGAATCCTTTATTTGTCTATAGTTCCAGTAAACCTAAATTCTACTTTTTGTCCTGGACAGTGACTGCAGTTCTTAGTTTTATTCCAAGTGCACTGCAGACTGCTCTGTCCCCGACCCAAGCAAATGGTTTGCTGAGCTGTCCCTGTGTCTCTACTGACTGTCCCACGTGCTGCCCAGATGCTGACAACAGCAGGAGGAAGCAGAATAAGCAAGTCTGCTAGAAACTGATTTTCCTCAGACGTACACTTCGCACGCTGTTACACGTTCCAGCAGTAAGAGAGAGATTTATTTGCTGTCATAACATATGTGCCTAGACCGGGCTAAATCCTTGTGAGCCACCCTTTCCTGGGGGATTGACGTTCTGCTTGTCCAGCACCCGTGTCAGGAGGAGATGGCTGCAACCTGGAGAGACCTCACCTACCATGGGAGGCTGCCAGCTCTGTCACCCTGTGCCAAGGGGGGTTAAAAGCCAGCAACAAAAACTGCTCGCAAGAAATGCGCCCGTTTGTTTCCTCAGCTAATTTGTGCTCCTTGAAGGAAATCAAAGAAGGCGTTTAATGAGCCTTCTGGGCACAACATGATTTGTATCTTCCTCCTTCTGGGGCAGGCTCACAGCATGAAAACCCCTGAGGTGGAGGGAAAATCTCTTTGAAAGCTGCCTGCCGAGCAAGATGCTGTCAGATGTTGAAGGGAGGAAGAGTGAGCGTGTGTAATGAAAGCTGGCAGGTGACGGAGCTAATTATGAACTTGGAGGCAATTTAGGGTGATGGGAAGTGACTTGAATTGTAACCAGAGGTTAGAGGAGTTTTAAAAGGAGCCAGTGCAGGGACTGCACTTGGATGGGCTGAAGACCATCCCCATCAGCCCACTGAGCAGCTCTAGGACAGGGAAAAACCTTTTGCATGTGCTACAGAGTAATTTCAGAGCAAAATATGAGCTGCTGCAAGATGGTGTTAATTGGATGTGGAAAGCATTGTGGACCCTTCCCCCACCCCTTTCTCTTCTTCAAAACTGTCAGGGTATTTTTAATAACAATTGATGGTTGCCTAAAATCACAAAACATGTTTTCATTAATATTCATGAAAGAATGGACTGTTTTTATCTACACCTACATCAGTGTGTGGTAAAATGTAACCGAAGCCCAGCTTTTATCTTTAATCGCTCTGAAACTGGTTGCCTCTGATTTTTATGGGGGGGGGGGGGGGGAGAAAGTCCTGTTTTCAAATAAGAAAAGCATGAAATGTTGTAATTTGTGATCTAGAATTCTGGCAAAGCTGCTCCCTTCTGTGAAATCAAAAGGAAGGAGAAAAACAATCAAACTTTTAAGATTTTTAATTGAGTTCTAAATAGCCAAGAACTTCTGATACTCATTTCTACAATAGCTTGTGCCTGGACACTCAGTATCAGCAGCAAAACAAATCAAATTAACAGGAAAACTTCAAAAGATTAAGAAAAATTAAAAAGTCTTTATGCTTAGACATTGCCCTTTATTTATAGCATGCAGCAGCTTCCCCGGGCCCGACTGCTGTGTGCATTGTGCAAACTGACAGCCGCAGAGCCCGTGACCTACAGATGCTATGCTGGGGATAGTCAGCTCATCTGTATCAATGCCATTTTTCCTGACAGGCAGATGTTTAATGCCTGGATCACTACGGAGAGGTCTGTGGAGTGCTGCAGCCCAGCTCCACTGGCTCCCTGATCCACCCCCATTGCCAGGGAACAGATGAAACCACCCTGTGGGCTCAGTCTGACCCCTGGACCAGTGACAGTGTGATGCAAATAAATCAGGGGAGGGGAGGGGAGGGGAGCAGAGCAGAGCAGTTTGCTGCTTTTCCCCTGTAGATCACTTGCCAAGCGAGAAGACAGTTCTCATTCCCAGAGGCTGTGCTGTCTCCCTTCACAAGAGTTCAGAGAATTAGAGAGCATCCTGTATTTCCAAAGCACCCTACAGCCATTACCTAATAAATCCTTACCAGGATTTCAGCAAATAGGTGATGCAGTAACATCGGATCATGAAGGCGAGTAACTCAGCATCCTCCCCACCTGATAGGGGAACACATGGGAGGAGGAAGCCTTCTTCTTCCTAACCCTGACGGGATGGAGCAACCCTAATAGATACCTCTGTCCTGATAACCTTGCAAAATCCTGAATCCTTAACACTTTGGGTAGAGAAAAGGAGGCATTTGTAGCGTGTCCTCTGAACAGGGTCATTGCATCACGCATTTAATACGAAGGATTTAGCAACATAAATGATGCTGCTAGATGTGCACTGAGTCAAGTGTCTTTGCAGCTGTGGAGATTAGCAGAATAAGAGGCATCGTTTATTTAGTCACTTGATGCACCACAATTCCTGGAACTCCCCATGAAGCAAAGCCTCTGCCCTTGAAAAAGCTGTTCTAGTGCAGCCACTTTACCACAAAAGGCTTTAATCTCTTTTAAAATGGGGTTTCCCTTCCTTCTAATCAAGTTCCTTCAGGTCATGTGGACTTGAAATGGAAAAGATTAAGTTTAACCCTTTGATTGTGGAGAGATAAGGATAAAGTTAACTTTCACTCCAGGTGCTTTTGTGACAGCACCCAGGAAAGCTTCATTCTGCTTGCAGTTCTCCCCGAACTGAGCATCTGCTTTCACTTCTTCTTTTCCTTTTTCTTTATTCTTTCCTCTTTTTCTTGCCTTGCCCTCAGAGATGGTGGGAAGATGCTTCAGTGCTCCTTGTTTCTTGTGCACTGCGTATTATGCTCTTCCTTGATGTATCCCTCTGTGCCCTAAATTTCCTGCTGCTCAGAAGGCTGTGCCTGACGAGGGTTTAAAATATTGCTAGGCAAAGAAAAAAATTAAAAATAATAAATTTTAAAATGCTCATTTCATCTTGGAGTATTTAAACAAGTCTAAAATTAGAGCAGAGCTGTGGGAAAAAAATAAGAAGGAAAAAAGGCAAAGTAACCAGCCATAGGCATTAATTAATATGACACCTATGTGGCTGCTTCTATAAACAGTGGGGAGAGTGTGCAGCTTGCAGATGAATGGGTCTGCAGGCAGATATTTACAGAGCACCCGGGTGGAATGTGGGGTCTAGAAGGACACATTTGGTCTGAGTCAGCCTACTGACATCTGATGATGCTCTACAGGCCAGATATTCATCCATTGTTCACTGCATCTGAGGCAACCTGAAATGGAGAAAGTCAATGTTGTGATACCTGCCTACACGTCAGCTGGTGTGCCTGGATATTCCCCTGCTGTGCTACACTAGGGCTGAATCCATCCTGCTCCGCAGAGATCCTGGTGAGGTGTCGGGTAGGCAGGTATTAGCAGCATTCCCATGGTAAACAGGCTTTTGTGTCCCTCCTCTATGGAATCATATTAGGGCCTCCTTGTGACCATCGGCACTCATCAGCCTGATCTCTGATGGCAGAAGAACCCTTCCACACGCAGCTTCAGACTGTATCAAGCATTTCCCCTGCACCTGGATGGTGTTAAAAGCAGCTAATTTAACCCCAAATACACTTGGGAGTGAGGGAGGTATTGTTTTCCAATAGCTGCAGAGAGAAAGGGGCACTCAAAGAGGCTGTGCTCACCCAGCACCACCCAGACCTGCAGATCTTTCAGCTCTCACCAACGCCAACTTCCCAGGTCCCAGCTACACTGCCAGTCACAGGGCCACTCCAGTCCTAGAGCAAACAGCATCTCCCTGCTGCATTGCAGCTTCCCGGAGCTCATCTGGGATTGCACAGACCCTGATGTGACCAAACAGGGAGGGAGGGCAGGGACACCTCCCAAGCCCCCAGCCCAGGGCCTGCCTGCAGCATCAGCACTGATGCAGAAGAAAACCTGCAGCCCTCTTCCCCGACCCTGCTCACCTATTAAACCCACCCAGCTGCAAACTCAGCTTGTGAGTGCTAACTCTCCACAGCACTGAAACCTGATCAGAAGAGATTTGCATGACCAGCCAGTAAAACCACAACTAAAAGTGCTTTTCCATCACTGCTTCTGGCAAGGGCCTCCTGGCAGCTGCTAGGACAGGGAGATCAGATTCTCTAGCACTGGCAAAACACTGCATGACTGCTTTCCAAACCACCCCAAGGAATGGTTAAACCTACTCAGACAGACCTGAGACATCATTCTCATATCTCCTGAACAGGACACAGCTCAAACACCATTGAGAGAGCAATTTCACAAGCAGAATGTTTGACCAGGATAGAAAGGAGCTTTTGTACCCAGATTCTTATCTAAGGAATCCTGCCAAGAGATAACAAGAAGCACAAGATTATGATCTCAGATGAATGTATCTGCTGTGAACAAGCCTGCATCATTTATTCCCATCATGCCTTGTTTTAAGTTATTCAAAATCAAAGCAAATTAATCTTATTAAGTGATTATGCCCCAGATGTTTTAAGCTCAGAATCATGACGGAGCAAAGACTTGCTTTGAGATATTCAAGGGTGGCAGGCACACAGCAAGATCCCGGTGTCTCCAGAATGAAAAACAAGTCCGTGCTGATCTCTCCCAGACTCTTCCACAGTCCTGATATCTTCAGTGCAAAAAGGACCCTGATGCTCGCTCCATGGGGGCCCTGGGGCACTACTCCAGAGTACTCAGAAAAGAGAAGGAAACATGCCTGCCTCACTCCATGGGCCAACTGGGAGATAAGTATCACTGGTGCTATGGGGAAGAAGCATCTCTGGTGACCAGCTTCAGCCTGATACACCTCCTGGCAACAAGAATAGTATCACAATGAGCCTGATGTCTGAGATGCTGTCCCATCTGCTTATCATCTGTATACTTTTCTCTTTGCTGTGCTCAAAGTTGCTGCCATATCCCAGTTCCAGCTGACTTTCTAACAAAGAGACACCTGGCTGCTAGATGTACTGTGCCCAGCACATCTTTCTAATCAGCTTTCTCTGATGCTTAGTGCATAGAGTTCCCTTCATTTATTTATTCTTTGGCTGGTCTTGACATTTGCCAGTATCTTCTCATAACAAGATAATCCAAACTGAACTCAGGCTGTAGTCAAACCAGAAATGACTAGAGCTGGTTCATCTTCCTCCTGCCTGCAAATACAGCACAAAATCACCCTGGCATTTTTTTTATTGCCCCGTTGTTTTGCACATTTAGCTCTAATTTGCTGTACTCACCCCATATCTGTTGCAGCCTTAAATTCTCACTCCTTGCTACGTGTTTGCTTTCATTCTTTCTCATAGGATTAATTTTCTTTTTCCTTAGTCAGACCTTGACGTCATTTATCTCCTCCTTGTGCTCCAACTGTGCTCACACGCTGTGGTGGCTCAGCTCTGCAGAAGTAACTGGCTGCACACTAATCCTGTTAAGGACTCTCTAGTCACCTGGGGTTTTTCACTTTTCATGTTATTTTCATCTCGTCTTCAAATCTCGCTCCCGTGCAACTTCAGATCACTAAGGGTTTAAGTGAGATGTATCCAGTAAATGAGATAAATCCAAATAAAGGGATCTGGATCTCCCAGTTCAGTGTGTTGCTGTGTCTCATTGCCTTTTCTATCAGTGTTTCAGGGTTTACCAAACACGCCCAGACAAGGTCTCTCACCAGAACCCATTTGGACTAAACCAGCTGTAAGCAGCAGACAGCGGCTGGAAAGGTTAGTGAAAAGATCCTGCAAAATCACTCACAGTAACTATTGGATATGGCTCCTTGCAAAGTGGGCAGACAAAGCTGTCTAGAAAGTTGGTTCTCCTGCCTATGGATCATATTTCAGATTTTTTTCAGAATGTGAATTTTTATCATCTCTTCCCCAAAGAGGGAAGAAAGAGGGAAGTCGGCCACCCTGGATTCTACCCCTCATTTCTAATCCTGGTAAACACAGAGAAATGAGACCCTGATGGTCAGTCTTCCTAGCTCCTCTAAGAGAGATCTTCTCTTCAGGCTACAGAGGAAGGAGGAGTCAGCAGAAGCCCAGGCCCATGGTCCCCAATCCCAGCAGCATGAGCCCAGAGTCAGGGGAAGGGCAATCAGCTCCCTCTGTTCCCACCAGCAACACACTGCACCCCTTGTCTGCAGTGAGCATTTCTGGGAGGAAGACTCCTCTGTACTGTCCTCGCCTCCAGAGTCCCTCTGGGGCTGTTTGGGTCTATATGTTCCTGCCCTGGGGACAAGGGTCCCTATGGCACACTTTGGCCATTTGAGAAATGCATTACTAAGATCTGCTCTGCCTGTTGCCTTCACGTGCTGACTGTGGCATTTGCTGTGCAGCCACGGAGTACCCCGAAGGCACTGTCTCTAGAGCGTGTGTCTGTGTAGAAATTGATTTTCTGTAGATTTTAAGGTCAGAAAGAACCATTTCAACCTTCCCGTGTAACCTTTTGCACAGACTTAAGAACATCATCTGGAAATTTCTGCCCCTCAGGCCCACACCCTCTGCGAGAAGCAGATCGTCACTTCCAAAAAGATACTCAGTCTGGAGTAAAGATTGTAATAAATGACAAAACCATCCTATCCTGAGGTGACTTATTCCTGTAATTACTTAATTGCTCACCCCAGGCTTTCAGCCTCTTCATGGTACAGTTTAACCTCTATTCCACATTTCATGGTTTTATTCCCTTCCCCGTATTTCCTCTGATGCTTCTTTTATCCCACTTAACGTGCAGCACCAATGCTGCACTCGGTAGCACATCCATAATAGGTGCCTTAGTTTTAATTCAGTCCTTTGACAGACAGTTTTCCCCTCCACATCCTTACGAGAAACCTAATGATCTAGCATGGCTCTGCGTTTTATATTAACTAAGACATTTGCAAATGTGCAAAAGATGATAGCAAGATACTCTAATAAACGGGCTCGTTCACAGCCATAGAGCACAACTCTTCAACAGGTCGCTCCAGTCATTTATAATTTTCTGCTGCTGTATCTGTAGTTATTTATAATTCATACTTCTCGTGGCAATAATGAACTTACATCGTGTGCCCCTCATCTGAGTGTGCAGTTTGCTACTTGCTGCTATTCATCAAGTTCAGCCATCAGGCTCCTTTGATTCATTGGTCTCCGGTCACAGATGATGTTATGGCAATCTCAACTGAATGTTGCCCAAACAGAGAGGTTTAACTATTAATAAATAATCACTTACATTAGGAGGAGATCAGTTAAATCTGGCAGAGTCATTTTTTTTCATGCCATTTTTGCTTCCCGGTGCCCATTTTCCCTCCTCTCTTCTCACCTGTGTGAGGTCCCCAGACACGACTTGGAGGACAAGTGCCTCGGCAGGACCTGCACTGGATGCTGCTGAGATGCCAGCTCTGCCCAGCCTCATCAGTCCTACGCAGTCAGCACCGAGCAGTGGCACCACACGAGCCTGCTGGTGCACGCAGGAGCCCACCATGCAATCCCACGCTCCTAGTTGCACCCTCAGGTCCTTGGTGGGAAAGAGACAATGCTGGGGCGACCTGCTGCAGCAACCCACCAGCATCCCACGGTGCGATGGGCAGGCCCTGCTGGAGAGACATCAAAGGTCAGGATTTTTTTTTGGGGCGTGTGGATGCTACCCCTTTAAAGCAGGCACAGCCTGACCTCTGGCTGGAGAAGCTGAGACCCGTCTTCAGGAATCAGAGTAATCCTGGGTGATTTTATCCCACTCCACTTCCCTAAATCTGTGGCTGCTGCTGCTTGGCGAGGGGATTAAGGGGCTGGCAGGGGATTACGTAGCTGCTGCAGCTCCCGGCACGGAGCTCCCTCCTGGCGTGGCTGCTCCTCGGGGCACAGAGACGCACCTCACCCCTGGGTACCCGCTGACGAGGGGCCCCGGCGGGTTTTTGGCCACCTACCCTGCGCCAGAGACCGCTGACGGCGCCCAGCAGCAGGAGCGACGTTGCCAGGGCAGAGGCAGCCGGGGTCACCCCGGGGCTCAGCCCTGCAGCATCAGGGCACTCGGCCCGGCGGCATGGAGGGGGCTGTGTGGGAGCCCCCTCGGGGCAGCAGGAAAGGCGGGGAACCCCCGCATCCCGCCGGCCCGGCCCGTTGCTGATGGTTGGCGCGTGGAGGATGGGGCCCTGGGCCATCCCGTGGATGATGCTCTGGCTCTTCTGCCTCCTGTCCTCTGCCAGGGCCCAGACGAAGATCCCACTGGAGACGTAAGTGTTTCCCTCTCTCTGGCGTGGGGCATTTCTGGCGTGGAGTGGGTGATGCCATGGGCACGGGCAGGAGGGTGGGAATGCCTGCCTGCTGGTGGCAGGCACTGTGGGTGCAGGCTCCTCCGGACGGGCACGTTGCTGGAGAGGGGGTGGCATCTCCTTCCAATGATGGCAATGACTCCTGGCAGAGGACACAGACACAGGAGCCACGAATTCAGTTCCCAGGTCTAGTGCAGATGCCATGCCTCATTTTCCAGCAGGTCGAGGGAGGTTCTCCTCCCCCTCTGCTCTGCACTAGTGAGGCCACATCTGGAGTATTGTGTCCGGTTCTGGTCTCCCCAGTTCAAGAGGGACAGGGAAATACTAGAGAGAGTCCAACAGAGAGATACGAAGATGATGGAGGGACTTGGAACATCTCTCTGGTGAGGAAAGGCTGAGAGACCTGGGGCTGTTTAGCCTGGAAAAGAGAAGACTGAGAGGGGACCTTATTAATGTTCACAAATATCTGAAGGGTGGGTACCAAGTAGAAGGGGCCAGGCTCTTTTCAGTTGTGCTCTGTTATAGGACGAGAGGTAATGGCAGCAAGGTGAAACACAGGAAGTTCCACATCAACATGAGGAAAAACTTCTTCACTGTGGGAGTGACAGAGCCTGGACCAGGCTGCCCAGAGAGGCTGTGGAGTCTCCTCTGGAGACTTTCCAGACCTGCCTGGATCTGTTCCTGTGTGGCTTGCCCTGGGTGACCCTGCTCTGGCAGGGGGGTTGGACTCAATGATTTCCAGAGGTCCCTTCCGACCCCTACCATTCTATGATTCCCCGTTTGTCAAGCAGAGCAATGATACTCATCTTTAGTTAAGTACTTTGACATCTATTAATGCTCTGCTTGATGCACGGGGCAGCAGAAGGCAAAACCAATTTAAAGCCACGTTCATAAAACCCCACTGCTGGTGTAACCTGTGGAGATTCAGCCATGGAGTCAGATGTTAGCGGCCCCAGTTTAGCAGAGTGGTCCCAGCAGACACTGCTGGTTTGCAGCCTGCCAGGGACACCCTGGGTATGCAAAGCACCGGTCAGGATGTGGCCATGGGAGGCATATGCATGGGGTGTTTTAAGCGAAGACGCACTCTTCAACGCACACGTGATCCAGATCACGGACTGCAAGGTTTGCAGCCCCAAAGCTCTGATCCCTTGCATTGGTCTGGTAAACTGGTGGCTGGAAACAAGCCTTCATGCACAGATGCACAGCCTTGGGTAAAGGCACACACGTGTTTACATGTGTGGATGTCAGGGGCTGTTAGTGAGGGGAAGCTGAATAGAGGAAAAAGAGGCCACAGAACCTTTTCTTGCTTGTTCCTGCTCCACCATGCTATGAAAAGTGTAACAGCCTTTCCCAGAGCTCCGGAAAGAAAAGCTGAGCTGCAGTACAAAGCACAACCAACCATGTTTTGTGAGTGTGCTGCGTTTGGGTCCATGTTCTAGTGCAGATGCAGGGAATCTTGATGTACTTTTCTGGATATGGGTTTGCAGGGCATCCGTGCCCATGTGCGTGTTGGTGTGCACGAGCAGCTCCTCCGGCACGGTCTCTGCTGGAAAGCTCCCAGCCAGCAATGCAGCCAGCCCCAGCAGCCCACCAGGAGGCTAATAGCTCTCAGCAAACCCAGTTTATAAAAACTTCACCTTGTTAAGCTGATTTAGGCAAGTTTAATCCTTCAAGGATTAAAAATGTCAGCACTGTGGTGGGTAAAAGTTGTGGGGCAGCTTCTCTGGAGCTGAGATAGGTCTGTCTATGCAGAATAAAGGGTTGGTCTGGAGAGGGGACAACATTGATAAACTGACCAAAGTCAGCTAAAGCCCTTTTTCCGAGATCGAAAAAAATGCTTTATATTCCAAAACTGCCCAGAAGACTCTTGCAGGTCTGTGTGCCAATAGAGCCCACGTGATCACCAGGAGTTACGCTGACTTTATCTGAGGCGGGTCTCAGGAAGGTTTGCCACCAATTTTATTTTTATCTGCACTGCCAAGCCCTTCTTCAGCAAAGTGCTTCTGATACAGGTTTCACAAAAAAAGACTCAGAGGTGACGCAGAATAAAATCCAACTTCTGATCCTCTCAAACCACGCAAAATAAAAATCATGTTTCCATGCCCAGGGTACGTACTGCATGGAAATACCTTTAGGCCTGGAAATCCGTGGCGTTAAGAAGCCAGACCATCCTTTCTGCTGTTTTCACCACTGAATACAAGTGCAGGGATTACAGGCAGGCAATCTCTGACCAAATCCTTTTCTGATGTGTTTGGTTATAATGTGATAGCCCTTTACTACTGAGGAAAGAGTTACACGTTGCTTTGCACAATTTGGAACTTATTCATGTACAAGAATGAAGAATAAACAATAGAAAAAGAGCTTTTCTCCCCTGGTATCAAAACCAGACCAACAGCTGAATTAATCCCTGGTGTTTCAAATCCACTCATGAATTTAAGTAAAACACAAAAGTTGCCCTTTTCGAATGACATTTCAGTAGAAGAACACATTGGCCACAGGACCAATGGGAGTAAATCAACAGAAAATGGACCTGCTCCACAGATTACACAGGGACATTTTGAGGACACAAAAACCAGTCTTAAACACCAGATGGGTTCAATCACAGTTAAGTGACACAAGGCTAAGTTGGCCTGTGTTGCTCCCCAAGTCATGTCTGGCTTTTCTGCACCACGCTTGGTTCATCACTGACTTACATCTTTGCAAAGCTCCCTCAGCTTTTACTCTAGAAGAGAAAATTCTGCTCAAAATGTTACTAGCAATGCTTCTGGGATGCAAATTCAACGTGGAAACCACCTCCTCTTTCCTCCTGGACATTGCTCTGCTCATGGGCTGGCCACAGCACAGGCAGGAGTGCTTGCAGCTGTGAGGATGGTGAGGATTTGGGGCTGGCTCCTTAGCCTTTCCTTCTTGGGGTATCAGAAACATCAGGAAATGATGGTGGGAGAGGTGAAGATCAGCCTGGTATGGCCCCTCTAGGCTACCCCTAATGCCTCTATACATCCGCTCCTAAGTTTATGGAGCCAGCACCCTGAGGTGAAATTTCTCTGCAACCTAATGAATTTCAGACTGACCTTTTCTCTCACTTGTTTATGAAAAAAATACGAAAACCTATTTAAATTCAGCAGACTGCCCTTAATTTCCCAGTACTCTAAGGTCACTCCCTTCCCTGGCAAATAATTGTCTTTTAAATATGTAAATGCCAGCAGATTTCTGCCTCTTTGTTTGCCTCCTTTTCAGCTTCCATGAAATGCCACCATATATTTTATTTACCCACTCTTCAGCACTGCAACACAAAACTTAGGGACCTTTGTGCCCTCTCATTCCTTCATGCACCCTAACTTTCCAACCAGCCCTCCAAAGATGCCAGTCTCTGGCCTTCTCTCTGCTCTCCCTCTGCCTTTGTGCCTCCGTCCTCCTTTGCTTTGAGACCAGCAGAAATACCCATCCCTGGGCCAGAGTGACAGCTCAGAAGTGACTGTGGGGCTGCTGCCTTGGGTGGGCTGGGAGAGCACTCCCAGGCTGAGCATCCAACACACAGGGTTCTCACACAAAGATGTGAAATTACACAAACCCTGACTTTTTTTGACTTCAGATTCTGCTGTTACTGGAAGTTCAAGGTTCATACATTTGGGCTTCTTTTGCCACAACCTCCAATGCTAAAAACCGACCTTCCCTTTTCCTGTTTTCATGAAAGCAGAGAATCTCAAATCATGGTGGACTTAAGGAGGTCTTCACAAACCAGCAGATCCATGACCAGCAGGGCTGTGCCTTCTGTGAACCCATGTCTGTGGCTGGCTTCTCTACTGACTGATCATTGCCAAGCTTGTATCGTGGACCTTTTATCTCAATAACAGCATCTTTCTGATGAAACTGCCCCACCACATCCACTAGTCAGAATTTACTATCACAGACTCTTCCACCCTCCTGAACTGAAGAATGATGAGAGCTGGAGGGATCAGGGGCACACACATGGCCACAGACACAACACAAAACACAAAGATCAGGATCACATGCACCTCATTTTTTGGGGGGGAGGAAAATGGGGTAAAAATGAACCTCCCTGCCAAAGTTACTATCCCAAACTTCATGTTTATGGTCTCTCTACAGTAAAAGGCGAGGAGACTGGAGAAGCTTAGTTAATATCATCACAGAGCATCTTACACATAAAAGTTATAAAAGCAGCACCAGCAGCAGTGGATGGGCATCGAGTTAAATGTCAATTCAGAGATCCTCATACCTCAGGGAATGCATTAGTCAATACAACAAACAGGAAAGCACCCCATGGGGACCCTGTTTCTGATTTCCCCTTTTATTCTAGGCTTGCTAGAATAACTGATATGGGGCAATAAATCCTGGTCTCCTAGCAAATACCCATAGTCTTTTTTCTCTAAAATGAGGACATAAAAGTTCTGGCTGTCAAAATAAGATGCACAGCCCAACAACAACAAGGAAGGAAAAGAAAAAACTTTGTTCTTATTGACTTCAGCTGGTGCTAGATCACACTCAGTGGTTCAAAATTAGTGCTTCATTGCCAATTAAGGAGTGATTATAAAAGGCACTCTCCCTTTTCACTCCTTTTATAAGCTATAAAGAGAGAGAGGTGCAGTTCAGAGGAGAAGCAGCCTTATGTGTGCTTCAAATCATTCCCCCTAGCTGTCTATCTGCCTCTGTTTGCAACAGGGGAGCTTGAATGGGCTTTCCTAGGCTAAAGTTAGCTGTTGTGATTATTCCACCATTGCTGTGCTGGCTTTACTCCAGAGCTCATCTCAATGTTGGTGTATTACTTTGTCATGAAAGTGGTGCAATGCCCTGGGAAATCAGATCCTGAGGTTAAAGTGTGTTTAGGATGGGAGGAAAACCACTGGAAGCTGTAGGTAAGACTCTGCACCCCATAAATAAGTAGTGTATTCAGGTAAGTGGAAAAGGCTATTTATTCCATTAAATAAATCTCTCCTAAGTGGATCCTTGTTGAAGAAACTGCATGTAGGTGGAACTGCCTAATGTGAATCATGTAACAGATTTCTGATTAAGTGCTCTGTCAATTATGAGAGACCTCTATTTTGATTTGGATGGCTCAATGTTCAGGCTGCTCTTCAGCCTCCTTATGTTCTCCATGTGCTATTGCTATCATCAATTATTTACAGGATGGCGTAAACGCAAATAGTGTTTTACATTGATGAGGTGCATAATCTACTCTGGCATTATCAAGCTGTAGTATCTCCACTGAGAGCAGTGACTTTATCTGGCTTGTTAGTATCTGCCCCATGCAACTCTAGGAACTGAATCCACGGGGTGACTCTTCCCGACATCTCTTAGGTCTGATACTTATTTCTCTTCAGCAGTCTTGACATTAGGTGTCTAGCCCTTCACTCCAGGCTCTGTCTGCAATCAGTGGAGACAAATAAGTGTCTGGAAAGAGTGATTTATTTAACTTTGCTAACAGTAGAGGAAACCAGATGACATCGAAGACTAGATGTATGCCTTCTGTACCTCTGAAGTTAGGCGAGACAAATTCCACTCTGAGTCATAAATGTAGCAACTGAGACCAGCAGAATTCCCTGTCCCTGTTTGATGACCAATGTCCTGGGCGCGATGTCTAAGAGCAGGGCTTGCCTCCTTGCTGTTTGCCTGGCTAGCAATCTGGGCAGAAAGCATTGTCACTGCAGAGGCTTAGAGAGGGGGGAGTGGTGGAAGGTTGGTTATACTTGGGAAGATAAAGAGTTTTCCTTGTCTTCAGAAGTAAGCAGTTCTGCTGATTTTAAACTAATAACAGTGATTTTTCCTTTTTTTTTTCCCTCTCTTTAGGGTGAAGGCTTGGGCAGATGCCTTTGGTGGGGAGCTGTACTCCATCATGACTAAGTATTCAGGCTCTCTCCTGTTGCAGAAGGTAGGCAAAAGCTGTGAGTTCCCTTGGCTTTGTACCATCTCCCCATATAGCCCTCTGAAGTTTCTCCTGGGATGGATGAAAGCAAAACACACAGGTCTCCAGATAACTTTCAAAACTTTGCATGTTTATATCCATAAGCACAGTGATGCTTTGTGGCCACTCTCCATGACCTGGAGAGGGGTGTCCATCTAATGTCTTTCCTGCTTTCATTTGTCATGGCCCAATGTCACCTGAATTGTTCCATTGCAAAAAACCTTTTTAACAGAGCTCCTCATGTTCCCCTCTGGTGACCATTTCATGCCCTTCCATACTGACCCTTCACTCCTCCCTTCCTAAGTGCATATCAGTCACCCTCCTGCTCATTATTCACCTGCTCATCACCCCGTCATCCCCTCCTGCAGCTCTCCAGCTGGCATTCTCATTTCTGCTTCTTCATCTGTCTTCCTTCAGTTCACACATCGATTCTTTGAATTGTGCCTTTTAAGCTCTGCTTTGGGAGGCTACCTGAGGCTGCTGCCCTAGAAGCTGTGATCTTTCAGAGGTGTAGAGCTCTGCTTGGCTTGGTCACCAAACAGAATTCTGCACTGAATTCTTTGCCAGCATTAAAGGGTGTAGCTTCAGGGGCTTTAAACCAAGTCCTGCTTGCAGCTGTGGAAAAGTTTCCCTGCTACTTTTATTCCTGAGATCAGAGGTGAATGGCTGCTCCTCTTTCAGGTTTGGTGAACTCTGCACTGCAGCAGCAGGGCTGTATGGACCAGCACCTCTTGAGTGTTGCTCAGGAGGCCTGCTGGCTGCAGAGAGCATCTGACAGGATGCGGGTCCCCTCTCCACCTCATATGGCCATCCAGTTCCCTTTCTTTACTCTTTCTGTGATTCTTCCCTTCAACAAGCCATGCATTGCCTCTTAGGGCTTCTAGGTGTCTGATTTCTGTCCTCTTGTTAAGTGATAACACCATATTCCAGTGCAAAAAGGATCTGGATATCATTTACCTTGCCTTATTGCTGATCCATCTGTTTCCCTGTCACCGCAGACATCCTTTCTGTCTGGGGTAATGGATCATCTCCTTCAGCCTCACCTTTGCTAGGCTTGGCCAAGAAAGGCCTTCAGCAGCCAATACAAAGGTCCGTACTGAGCATCACCTCTTCTTGGGATGAAGGTGCCACCATGCAATAGAAAACCATCAGCACTGATGTAGGTACTTCAGGCACTGATCATGAGGCAGCTGTGGTGGGCTATAGATGCAGGCAAAAGTCTGGCTTTTGCCAGGTTTGATGATGCTTCAGTGTTGCCTGTTCTTCCATGGGGTCCCCAAGTGATAATTGCCTGAGACCAAGTGATGTGCTAAGGCATCTCTGGTGGCTGCTGGAGATGCAGTGGGCAGGAGATACAGGTTGGGGTTATTTGATAGTCAGTTATCTGTGTCTGATGCTATGTAAGTGTGCTTCAACACAGCCACCTTGCACTGCTTCTGTGGCTATCTCTACTAACAGATTAAAGGAGTTCATGTTGCTTAAGGCCCCAGAATCAGTGGGACTAAGGAGAACAGGGGTTAGCCTGAAAATACCAGGGTTGTGAAAGTAATGAGGGAGGCCAAGGATGGCAGATGTGACACAGAGGTGGATGTCAAGAAAGCTGTGCTGTGTTTGCCTTCTGGAGATGTTGTATCAGCTCATTTCACCTCCCTTTGTCCACACTGTGTTTTGTCTCCTGGGATCTTGATCTCTTTGGAGTAGGGGTTATGAGAGACCTGTAGATGCTAGTACAGTACCACTAAAAATGACAGTCATGGCAACCAAATCATGAACAAAAAAAAAAAAAATCACAACTCTATCAGCTTTTGGTGTAATGCACTGGAAGTGAATAAAACTGATTTCTGATGAAAAAGAAGCCTGAACATAACCAAATCCAATCTAGCACTCATGCCAAGAAGAGTCAAGGCAGAGCTATATTTCCCTGGTGGTATCAGTGCCTCGTAAAATAATCACGCTTCCCTGCACAAGTCCACATCGTTTTGCTCCTGAAGGGGGGAACGTGTCTGTTTTGTTGTTGAATGTGCTGCAGCCCAGCCTGTGCTTTGACCAGTTTCTGGACACCCCTGAGTGGGGCACGGTTTCACCTATGACTGAGGGGGGGAAAAAATGTCCTTCAGTGAGTCACTGTCACCACTTCCAGCAGGGGGTACGGATGAGCTTTGCTCTGTAAACGCTCCAACAGAGTCATCTCCTGAATGCATGCCCTGCCCTAACTTTACTTAGACACTTCAAACAGCTCAGCTGTGCCTTTCAACCCTCAATTCCCACTTCTTGAGCTCTTTCGTTTCCCCTTATTTCCCTGGGACTGGGGAAATAGGGGAGGACCAACTAGCACCCACTTCTTCAGCCCTTCCCTCAGCCTCCACTTCTTCAGCAATCGCTGGGTCAGACACCTTCTCATGAATCAGCATCTCAAAGCAGAGACCATCCTGGAGGGGCTCCCTCTGCATCCCTGGCATTTAGAGGGCTGCAGGAGGACAGCTTCAGGAGGGGACACCGTTTTATTTGTTGTGTTCTTTTTTTAACTAATAGGCAACATTTTTAGGCCCCATGAGATACACCTTGGCAGACACCAGATAGCTTTATGTAGACTGCCATACTGGTACAAATTGTGGGCAAGTGAGGCCTGGGGAGCCAAGTGCACCCAAGTCTAGAAATTCAAGCCCAAGTGATCCCCAAGCACCTTTCTCTTTTTTTGAGCCATTGCCTCTTTTTCAAATGAAATGAGTATGCACAGAGCAGGAGAAGGGTGGGGAGCACAGTGCAGAGACCCAGATGATTCTTTCCTTGGTGCTTCTTTAAGTTGATGGGCATTTTGCCTTTGAGGAAATGTAAACAGAGATAACATCACCTTTCATATTTTACTTCATGTTTCCCTTGTGCCTAATAGTCTTGAAGTAACTAGCTTGTTGTTACTTTGAAAGCCATAACTTTTCATTTACTGAATGTTTTGCATGTAAATGTCCTCTTTAATATTTAGCAAAGAAACTTCCTTTTGTGGCTTTGTTTGGTTTTCTGTGGGTTTCTTTGTTTGGGTTTTTTCCCCGAAAAGAACCCTAATATATTGCAAACATAAACAGACAATTTCTTTTACCAGGCTTTATTGTTCCCAGAGACCTTGGGAACCAGTAGGCATCTCTTGAATCCATGAGGGCAGATTCTCACCCTGGATCAGAGGCCTTTGAGAGAGGCTGCAGGTGGCTCTCTGTCAGGGTGTCATCAAACCTCGGAGGTAGCAAAAGCTGAACAGGGGCTTTGGTTTAATGGCTGAAGCATTTGTTGTATTCTCTTGACCATTAGGCAGCAGCAAAGCTTGTGCAGCCTCACTGAGGGATGATGGATCTGTATTAAGATGCTGGCTGGGGTCTAGGATGGCTGAGGGCAATACTGGAGTAAAGAGGCCATGTGAGAAGCTGAGTAGGGGGAAAGCAGTAGCATCTCCCAGAGATAAGGAACAGAAAGTTTGAACCTGTGGCTTATTAGGTCTGTTTGGCACAGTCCTCCTGCTGCAGTTGGCCAGGCAGTGACCAAAGGCCTGGGGCCATCAATGACAGCCATGCCAGGAGGATACCATGGTGGTTCTGGGTTTCTCAAGGGCTTGCCTCTGAGTGACGGAAACACCATCAGCTTCAGCAGAACCAAAACTTAACTTCTCTACTGTGTTAACGATGCATTATAAGTGTTTCTGAGAATTACCTCCTGCTTCCTTCTGTAGCTGAGGTGCTGACTGCCTTCCCTGGTGGACAGGGCTGAGAAAGGACAGCAGGGCTGGACTCCAACTATAATTACTAGAAAGCACTACAAAAAAAAATTACATAGGCAAGTAGCAGACAAATTAAGTTCAGTCAAGACATTTTCCTGGGTGAAGATGAAAGGAATGTCTTTCACACTCTTAATATAATTTCACTAGCAGTGAATAATGCAACACTGTGTGCTTCAATGGGCTAAATTTCATGGAGGTGGGAACAAGGGAATATATTTGGTGACATATCTCTGTCCGCAGATAAAACTTAGGATACTGAATCCTGGATATTCTACTTTTAAACCACCACCCCCATCACTTCACTGCAGAAGGAGAATCTTAATGAATTCCTCCTGCTGTTTTAAGGGAATACTAAGTGCTAGATGAATATGAAAAGATCTTCTGTTAGATTAGAGTTAAGTTTTTGCCCCTCCTTTTGACATCAGATCCTTTCAGGCAGTTCTCCCAAGCCTGTAGTTCATTCCTGTCCTGTAAATGGTAATGATCTGATAAACTGAACCCTAAGCTTGGGTTGTGCATGTTAATCTTTGTCAGCTGCAAGCACCCATGTTGGCATTTGCTGTGTACTTTCAGCCACAGTGTCTGGCAGTGGTATTGAAATCACAGGTACTGCTCCATTGCCCACCTTTAGGCACTCCTACAGTGAGTACTCATTAATAGCAGGAGATTTTAGTGGCAGGAATACAGATACAATACGTTTTTCTGGATAGTTTGTAGGAAAAAAAGCTCAAAGGGGATCTGAGCTCAAACCTGGTGTAGTCCTTGCAGCCAACTGAAACTTTGCAGAAAGTGGTGGTTTTGGAATTGATTTATTTATTTAGTCTTCCTAGCTCTGGCCAGTTCCCAGGGCTGAGACACATATGGTATTAGCAGACTGCTCATGGTTACCTTTACCCTGCTAACATTTACTTGTCAATGTGTCAAAAGCACATTAAAAAAACAGAGAGGTAAAGAGCCCCGTTGTTTTTAATTGAAGATGTGACCCAAGGTAACCGATAGCAGGTCACTTTGTAAAGCGCGTGCTCGCCCGTGCTGGTGTGGTCCCCCCCTTCACTAGCTTTCCCAGGAGAGATTACCCTCTTCCCCTCCCCACCCGAGAAGGGCCTGATTAAAGCCCAGCCTGGCAGAGATCATTTCCCTCCCGTCGAAACCATGACATGGAGCTAAATGGGACAGGCACCAGCTGGGATGCGTGCTGTGGTTTCGTCAGCAGCCGGGGACCACAGTCGGTGGGTTGTTGCTGCCCACGCCTCTCTCAGCAGCATGGTTATGCTAACCTTCATGCCCAACCTGACCTCCTTCTCCTCCTCCCCCCCACCCATCCCAGCTGCAGCAGAGGGGATGCGAGGCCTGGCGATTTTAATCCAGTAAAACCCTCACTGTTAATCATGCCAGAGAGAGCGAGCAGCCTCCCTGCCCTGCCTGCTGCGGGCTGGATGCTGCTGCTATTTCTGTCTAACATCCTCATCCTGCCCCATCCTCAAGGCGGTTTTTTCACTCTGCCTGGGCTCAGCTGCCCTCCCGGATGGGCAATAAGCTTCTTGGGCAAAAGGAGCTCCACTGCTCACCCTAACTGTGTGCAAAGTCCTTCTTTCCACGCTTTCTTTTAATTCAGAAATGCCACTAAAGCCCCTGCCATCCCCTTAGCCTTCTCACCACTTCATTTTGTACCAGCACAAGAAGTCCAGCCCTGGCTGAGATTGCTGCTGTGGTGCTAAACCAACACAAAACTGGAGGGGATGAGTATACACTGCGGAGAGAAATGGTGATGAGGGACCAGGGAAACTCAACCAGTTGCCTTTGGGCTCTCACATTGCTGGGGAGATAAGCGCTGTTGTTTCTGAAATAGGTTAATCATATTCTGTCTTTTTGCAGTTTCTCTCTCTTTTTTTTTTTGACTCTTTCTTTCTTTCTGTGTATCTGTTAGCTTTAGATTTTTTGAAAAGAAGAAATAAAACCCATTGTATCCAGTCTTGAAAGGGCAGATTTAGGGAGGCAGATTACAGTGACTCAGTTTGGGAGTGCTCTTGGGTTTTTAATGCCTAGATTATATGAAACATGGTCAGAAGAAATGGGTTATCTCTAAAGCAGATCGAGATCCTCCTCATTAAGGCATCTCTCCCAGTGGAGGCAGCACTAAGTAGCCATGCTCATAAGTCCTAGTTTCTGGGAATTGCCTCTATGCTGCTCTTGGCTTAAAGCATGCTCATGCTTGCTGAATAAGCAGCATCATAGCTGTCTTGCTGACCTTTCTTTGGTGGTCTCCCACCTAGGCACTGAGCAGGCCCTTCTTACAGCAGACCTGAGCAGTTACCCTACAGATACGATGGCACTGTGGGAGGACAGGGGCTGCCCTAGCGTGACCTCTCCCACGAGTGCCCTAGAGCACGTGTGACACAGGAGGCAATGTAGTAACAGTGCACAGCTCCATTCCCTTGCCCTCCCTCTGCCTTAAGTAAATGTCATATTTGTGATGCATATAATGTTATTATGGATCTAAGCACAAAGCCTATTTTGTGTTCTCTTTCAAAAGCTGCTTCTCTCTCGTGTGCAGGCACTGATAGTTTCAGGTACACGGCTGTTTTCAACAGCCACAAGTTCACAATCAGATAAGCTGCTTTTACGTAGTCAAAATGCTTCAGTGATCTGCACACACTCAAATTATGGGGTGAAAAGGGAGGAAAGGCGATGGGAGAAGGTGGTAAATTAAACCAGTTCTTTCAACACATCTTTCTTCACCAAAGACAATATCCAGCTAACAATAATAGATTCACCCCTCTCCTTACAAGCCTCCTGCTCAGCAGGATTTTCTGCTTTCCCTTGGGTAGAAGTACAAAGATGTGGAGCCAACTCTGAAGATCAAAGAGGTGGATGGCTTGGAGCTGGTGAAGAAGTTCTCGGAGCAGATGGAAAGCATGCTCCGCAGGAAGGTTGAAGCTGTTGAGGTATGACCATGGGGCTTACGGGAAGGAAGTCCTCTGCTGTCAGCCCCAGAGCACTAGACACAGGCAGGCCTCCTGCTTGTTCTGAGAGTGTGTGGGCGCAGAGGTTGCGTGAGGACTTCCTTGCCCAACTAAATGCCTGCTGGTGCAGCTGGCTGCTCGCTCAGAGCTTTAAGTAGACACTGGTGGGAGGATGTGGGTGTTCAGACAAGGGAATGCTGGCTTCTCCCTCAGCCCAAAGTAGGAAATAAGATAAAGTCTAGGAATAAATATGAGGGAACGACCGCTCTTTTAGGAGAAAAGAGCTGTTTAAAAAGAAAAATCCTCTCAAGTGAAAATGAAGCTCATAATGCACTCTGGCCACTGAAGACTAGTAGCTTGTTTCAGCTGTGTGTGTGGCTCAAGGGAAATTCCTGCAGCCCCCTGAACCCTAGCTGCAAGGAAGGTGCTTGGATTTCCAGCTGTGTACATGGGGAAGCACGGAGGAGGTGGCAAGAGGTCTTTAGCTGTTGCTGTGTTAGAGATCAGAGTGGGTAATCGTATGGCTGCTTTTACTTCTTGCATATGAGGGTCTATCATATTCCCTTCTATTTACCTGCTATGAAAAGCATATTTCTGTAGTCACAGAGCCCTGACTGTTTAAGGCGTCTAATGTGGAAAACTCATCCAGAAACACATCATTTGAATCTCAAAGTGAAATGTGGGCATATTTAGACCCAGAGCTTTGGCCCCTAACATTAAATTCATAGCCAGGTTTTTTCCCATGTCTGGATTGCCTTATCCTTTGTGAAAGAGCAAGTAGTTTTGCTGAGACTGTTGCCGATTGTGCAACTCTGAAAACATGTACATACTTAGCTGGATTCCTTCCCAGTCTGTACCAATTGAGAATTAGTGCCCTGAAGCATCATACTGGAGAATACTAGTTGATTATATTGCCTTCCATAAATGGTAAGAGCTTATAAATGGCCACAGCAATGCTGAACCCTTTATGAAATCAAGTCATGGTCTTTGTCTCGGTAACAATACCAGACTAAGGCTCCCACAAGACCTTTTCTTTTGACAAGATACTGACATCAGGCTCGGTCTGAAATGCTTTTCCCATGGCTTTTTGGAAGGGTTCATGGAAAATGAAATTAAATCTCTGGCTGTTGTTTCTCTAAATGGGCATGTTTCTGTTTGTATATGTCCTGTGATATCTAAGATTGCTCAGGGGTTTAGCAGGGACTCTGGAGTAAGTAGGTGTGAATATACTTGGCAATAAATAGCTGTGAATAAAGCTTCCAAGCTGTAAAGTTGCAGCACAGAATGACAGGTCAGCAGAAAAGCGGGGAAAGAGGGAAGTTTATAGCCCCGTGACTGCGTTGTGATGAAGGAGGCAGTCGTGTGTCTTCTCGTTAACTGTGTGAATGGCTGATACAGCTGGAAGAGCTTCTGGAGGGCTTTCCACAGCAGCCCCTCATCTTTCTTTCTGTGTGCTTGCATTAGAGGTTGGTGGAAGCAGCAGAAGATGCAGATCTGAACCACGAGTACAACTCCTCACTGGAGGTAAGCTTATCCTGGTCAGTGACAAAGTATGACACGTGTCCTCAGAGAGATTATCCAAAAGGCAGGCCGAGCAGCACCCAGCACTGCAGGTTCCAGGACAGGTTAGGAGTATCCTTGTCTCGAGGACACCCAGACTGTCTAGAAACTAGTTGGGTCCCAAACTTAATAACACCATGAGATTAGTCCCTTTGGCTCCAGGAGGGGAAGGGTTTGGGAAGACACTGGGGTTGCATGATGTTATTGGAGTTCCATTTACAGCACATCATTCTGTGATGCCTTATACAAACTAGCTGTCGCTTTGTGGGTTACTTGACTGGAAAATGAGCTAAAAATTGAGTGTGTATGTATGAGCAACGAGGAGGATGCTGTTACAAATACCCACAGCAAACTGTTAATCCCTGTGAGCTGAGTTTCTCACCATCTTGCTCACCAGCTTTCATTATCTTTTCCCTACCCTGCGGACAGCCGCTTGTCAGGACCTCCTGACAGGTGAAAGTTTGGTGCTGTCCAAGCAATTTGGATAATTGGCTTTCTGCTAATAACTGTTGTAGCCAAACTATGGGATTATTGCTGGTGAACGGAACTGGAGTGAAAAGTGGTGAAGGAAGTTCACTGTCCCCAGTACAAGCACAGGGTGCTTTGCCAAAGTACCGTCTGCCTCTGCAAGTGCACATCTGTGTTGGGAGAGGGTGGGAATGAAAACACTTCTTGAAATCAGGCTAAATATTAATTTCACCCCTTCTACCCCTTTATTTAAGAATCACATTACAGTCATACTAGTTGGGTCGTCTGACTATCACAGAAATGGTTATGGGTGAGTTGAGATAAATGATTCTGTATTCAAGCACACAATTTGCACCTCCTGAGTACTATTAGTGCTTGAATGTAAATCCTTAAATAGCCTCTGCCCTCAGATGAACTCAGGAAAAACATCTTAAAAGCATGTTATCCAAGGGTGAAGAGTGTCCTGAAGATACTAAGGTGTCCAGAGATGCCAAGTCCCACTTTACAAGGGGAAGATTGTGTTGTCTTGAACACCCTCTGCTCTAGCCTTTTGCTCTTGACAAATGGCTGATGCTTGGAGAGGCAGAGTGAGGGTATAATCCTGGCTAGGATGTACATCAGGAGTCAACTCTAGTAAATGACAGCTGTAGAGGCAGGGCAAGTAAGGTCAGCACTGGCATGCCCTGTAGCAAACCTGTGAGCCAGCCTCAGTGGGACACTTCACCTCTGTGGCTAGTCACTCAGATATATCTAAGGAATGATGGGAGTCTGCCACTGCATCCCTTTGCTCTCAGGTGGCTCTTCTGCAGCCAGTTATGACCATCTTTCCAGTCATGTGGGCACCTGACAAGAAGAAACTGGGCAGAAACCATCATTTGCACATCTTGACTCTTTTCAGTTGGTAACAGCTCTTGTTTGCTGCTCACCTTGACCCTGTTTGAAACTTGAATTCTCCAGATGTCCTTTATTTTTAAAGAGTGGTGTTTTCAGGCAGTACTGGTAATAGTCTGTTGTATTCTCTCTCTTGCCTTTCTCTTTTCCATTCTCTTCATCAACAGTTTGATTACTATAACTCTGTCCTGATTAATGAGAAGGATGAAAACGACAATTATGTAGAGCTTGGAGATGAATTCATTTTGGAGCCAAATGAACATTTCAATAACCTGCTGGTGAACACAACATACAGTGATATCCAGCTCCCCACCAATGTCTACAACAAAGGTAATGGCCTCTACTTTCTCACTACTAGTAGGTTGCTCTGGAAACCACCAGTAACCATGAAAGAATGGATGGTAATAGAAAAAAACACCACCCAACGGAAAGAAAAAGGAAATGGGACTGGAAAGGTATTGTCCCAAGGCACAGTCATGTCTGTGCTGTAGTCTGTCACTGTGACAGGGCTTTGATATAATCTTCTCTTGAAAGACCTCTAATGAACAGTCCCCCATCTTAGGCTGGCAGGATAGTCTCCTAGGGTTCACCTACCCAAACAAAGACACTGTGAAACAAACTGTGATGTGAATTTATAGGGAATCATTTCTCTGTACAAAGGGTCAAATCTATCAAAGGCTTTAGGTGTTGAGGATCTCATCGGTTTCAGCTGAGAATTTAAACCCCAAGTACCTTTGTGTTACACATCACAGGGACACAGCGATTCCTAGCGAGCATATCTGTAGAGGACCAGAGGTAATTCATGACTGTTCTGGGCTATTTTCCCTTCTCGGCAAGCCTTTGGTTCCTTGGCAGCTGCAGAAGCCCGGGGAGGTACTGAGGATCACATGGCCTCATCTGTGCCTGGATTGTCCCACCTTCCCTTGCACATTGACACGGCTCCAGCTACACACCAGAAACCAGTCCATCTCCAGGCTGCTCCGCACACTGCCAAACCTTCAGGCTGAGACTCTTAGTTGCAGTTATCCTAAGTTCACTGCTCTTTTTGGCCAACACTTGAAGTTGCCTGAACTGGTTCCTTCCCTGCCTCCCCATCAGCTCTTCCCCTTGCACACATTTTGGCAAGAAAAAAAACCCAAGTGCCATTACTCCTCTCATAGATGGAGCTCTTTTACAGTCTTCATGACTAGATGAGGCAGATGCTGGAGACTGTGCTTACTACTGCTATGTTATCTAGAGGGACAGTAAAGTGAGATCTAGATCTCCTGTGATTTTAAATTAATTCCATGTTGTCCAACAGCCTTGGACACTAAAATATTACAGTAGAGCCACCAGCAGTGCTGGCTGTGGGTAGCTACAGCAGAGGTATAGAAATTGAGCTGCTGCCTACAGCAGCATGTAAAAAAAGGTGGTCAAATGGCCACTGTCAGAGACAGCAGAGAGGCACTGCCCAGCTAGCTGATTTCTTGCCTGTACAGCTTGATGCAAACCATCCAGCCACTCTGGCTATGGCTGGAGGATGAGCAGGAGGTGGAGGAGGGAGGCTGCTTCCATGGCTGGGGCTCCGCCCAGGAGCAGAGCCTGGCAGTACTCTTTTCTCCTTCTTGCAAACAGCAGTAAGCCTGGCTCCCTGTGGCTCTTCTGGCTCCTTTCCTAGATTAATTACTTTGGCCTCGTTGCTGGGGAGTCATAGTTCAATTTTTCCCCTAATTTGACCCAAGCTGCCTTTAGTGAAGTGACTAAACAGGAAGTGGTGGGTCAAAGCCCCATCCTATTCAACACTAATACAGTTGACTACAATGACCAACTTCTTGTAATTCCCTGTTTCTGTTGCTGCTGCTCTGTTTGGTCTCCTGAGACGACGAGTCAACAGAGGCAACAAATATAGGCTGCCTCTTATGAGTTCCTGCAAGTCTGCAACTTCCTATTGACTCTGAGATCAGGGGCAAGGGAGGACAGTTCAGGCTTTGTGAAAGAAAAGACAGGCAAAGGAGAAAAAGAATTCTTGGGGAAAAGAGGAGAGAGCAAGAAAGAGAAATGGCTTGTAAATCTTAGAGATCCTCTGTCTTAGGTAATTATATCTAGCGTAAGTCTAAATGCTGTTTGTAGAAAGGCTGTTCTACTTAGTTGTGCATCAGGCAGTTGCCTTACAACAGTCTCATGTCCCCTCTTAGGCAGGCCCTCTCCCAATCAGATGTAACACCCAAGAGCAGACGAGGCTGGAAAGAGGAGTGGGGATAGTAGAGTATGACGAAGCTGAGATCACCTGTAGCAGCTGGTGGTGGCCTGCTTTCCAGGATTTACTTAAATGATGCATCCAATTCCCTGCCCAATGTCACAGCTTTGGACAAGGCTGCATTCTTCCTGGGGTTGCTGTTGTTCCTATCCCCCTCCTCCATCAGGGTTGGTGGGTGGCCTCTCTTCTTTTGCCCACCTTTTTCCCCATTTTTCTATTCTTTCTGCCGCAGACCCTGACATCCTGAATGGCGTTTTCATGTCAGAAGCCCTCAATCCTATTTTTGTGGACAACTTTGAAAGGGATCCCACACTGACCTGGCAGTACTTTGGCAGCTCCACTGGATTCTTCAGGCTGTATCCAGGTAAAAGAGCAGAGATCGGTTTTGTTCTTTCAGCACAACACAACAGTCTTGCAGGACAGAGTCTGTGCCATGGAAGAGCCCAAACTGGGAAGGTTTGGGGCAGTGTGGCCCCAGAAAGGGCAGGGTGCAATGAGGAAAATACTCAAGGGCTGCTGCTTCGTAGTCTGATGGAATGGTGTTCCACGACAGGCACAGACCTTTTTTACCCACATGGACATGGACAGTCCCAGAGGAGCCTGCTTGTAGGGGTGTGCCTGGGGCAGGCAGCCCTCCAAAAAGCTCACAAAACACCATAGCCGGACCTGTGAATCTCTCACGCGGGGAGCAGGGTCTGCAGGAGGACTCCCTGCCTCGTGCTTTCCTGTGGTTTTCCGTTGTGGCCACAGCCTGTCTCCATCTCTGAGGTCACACATGGCAGATGCAGCTGGTCAGTCTGACTTGTTATCCACCCGCCAGCTGTGAGCGGCACCTAAGGTCACGGCGCAAGAGGGAGGCCCCGTGCTTGGAGGAACCCACGAGATCCTCCCCAGCTGTAGCTTGGCCTGATGGCCCCTTCGTCAGATGGCTCCATGCCCTTGTTCCGTGACCTGTCACGTGTTGGGGAAGGGGAGAGCAGAAATGAGTGTGAGGAGAGCCTTTAGCAGGGAATCTGGGACACATCCTTGTCACTGCTGCTTCTTTGTTATGCTCTCAACCACCCTTGGGGAGAAAAAGATGTTGAGAACTACATCAAAGTGGCAGAAAGTTTAAAGAAAGCACAATTGCTCCCCAAATTCTAACAGACTATGCCTAGGTATGTTTTTAACTAGAAATGTAATAAACAGTTTACTGAGAGCTGCTGCAGACCATGCAGCTCTGCTAGTATTTCTGCAGAATGGCCACTGCAGTTGCTGGCCAGCCTTGCATGCCCCTGCAGGGCAGCTGGGTCTCAGCAGCAACGGGCAGAAATGTGGGCGCCAGGGGAGCGAGGAGCAGATGCCTGCCTGCTGGTGCATTGATTGCTCTTTTTTCCTCTTCCTTTCAGGAATAAAATGGTTGCCAGATGAGAATGGAGTCATCTCCTTTGACTGCAGGAATCGTGGCTGGTAAGAGTGTTGGAGGGACTTGGCCAAAGCACCTCCTTGCCTTCCTCTTACTCTCTTTTCCAAGGTGACTGATGAGCTGCTGATCAGCAGTTTCTGCCCCAGATTGGTCCTGTGAGAGATGAGGCACATAAAGGCAATAGTAGGTTAGGAAGCCCTGCCAGTGCCAGCTTTCCATCCAGCATATAACACATGCCACATGGAAATGGCCACCGGTGTATCCTTCCTCTGCCCCATTCTCCCTATAACTCTGTGACCAGAGGGACAGGGCTGTTCAAACTCCAGAACTGTGGGGTGTTTACTCAGTCTACTCAGCATGGCTAAAGGAGGCTTTAGCAATTCTCTCTCTCAGCTGAATCTGGACATAGGTCTGCAGCAGGCATGGCACTTGCTAATGTGGGAAGTGAGATGCTGGGGTTGGTGGGAGAGGCAGGTTGGTAGGAAGGGACTCATTAGATGCCCAGCCTGACCTGCTGGATAGCTGTGCTTATGGCTTGTGTTATGCTCTGGCTAGCATCATGTGACAGCAACATGACCAATGTTCCTCCTCCCCATATGCTCACTCCGCTTCCTCATATTCTTCTTTCATAAAGGTACATCCAAGCGGCCACCTCTCCCAAGGACATTGTCATCATTGTGGATGTCAGCGGGAGCATGAAGGGCTTACGGATGACCATTGCCAAACACACCATCACCACCATTTTAGATACTCTGGGAGAAAATGACTTTGTCAATATCATTGCAGTAAGTATGTCCCATTTCCAGCGCTGTACCACGTACCAACTTCTCAGCACCCTTAGCAAACCCCAGGCATTACAGTGGCATAATTACAAAACTTAGTACCTATGTTGGATGGGGGATTAAAGCCAATGACCCTTGGGAAATCATCTTCTAGTGGTCAGCAGAGTAGCTGCTAAGTTATCCCATCTCCCTCCAGGGAGAATACCACCTACATCTTTTTGCTTCCTTAGGGATGAGACAGCAATAGATAAAGTGCTGTGGAGGGACACCTGAGTTAACAGGGACCTGAGCTAGTAAATTCAGCTAGCGTAGTACAGCATAACACAGTGTTTGGCTCCAGTAGCAGTATAATCCTTGGGATAACGTTTCTGGACTAGAAAATTGGCACCATACGCTTGTTTGTACACCAGCATCCTGCAAGGCTGCAATCCAGTTCAGAGTTCATCTGCACAAGACCTGCCTGGAGTTTAGTCAGGTTTCCTTGGTGATACCTTCTCCCTTTTTAAGCCCTGACCAGGATGAGGATGGTCTGGTTACACGCAGAGAACCAGCACCACTGACCACAGAAAGCAAAATTTTTCCATGATCCACACCAAAACTGTGGTGTTTGGTGCCAGGTTAAGGGCAAATGGCTGCTCACCTACTAATTTTCAAAACTACTTCAAGCACTTTCCCCAAGATCCTTTCTATAAAAGTTTGCCAGGGCATGGTCACTGAGATAGAAAGTTCAATTTTTTTGTCGATAGCTTCTTACTGTTTAAGATAGTTAGAAACTCCAATGGTGACAGCTCTGTCTTTATATGGTTGGATAGATGGAAGAGTGTTGGCAAAAAAATGTAAGGGAGTCATTAAGGAGTTTGAAATATTATCTGTTCTTCAAAAACAATCCTAGAAAGAGCATATAATTTACTGTACTCACATGAAAAACCTACTGCCCAGACATGTTATAGCCTGAACTAAGCTCCTATTGATCAGCTGAGCATCAGTGGCCTCTTAGCCATGTTCTTATGAATTATGCTCATCTGAACCTTGCAGGGAAAGGTTTACACTGGCATGTTTTACCTCGTATATGTACCAGGCTAGAAGCGTACACCCCACTATCACAGTTTGGATGTGTGGTAACGTCACGTGTTATTGTTCAGCCATGCACCCGAGGCATTAGACATCAGGCTAAAAAATGACTTGCAAGGTTCAGCTAGTGACTCGGGACTCTCAAAATCTCCAGAAGTCAAAAATATGTGCAAATAGTGCTAGAAGCAAGCTAAGGGCACATGCTAATAGAGTATGGAGAAAATCTCTACAGTGTGGGGAAAAAAAAGAAAAAGTAGTAAATTTGTATATGCGGATATGCCCAGATAGAACTCAGCAAAACCAACATAATTAACACGTTATTTAAACAGTTAAGAGATTTATCAGAATTACTGTTTGCCATGATCACACAAAGAATGGCACAATGCTCCACGCTGTTTTCTGAACATCCACCTAGGACGTGAACACGTTTTGTGAGTTTTCTCTTGCTAACAATCCCTTTCTTGTCATTTTGTCTTTGCAGTACAATGACTATGTTCATTTTATCGAACCCTGTTTTAAGGGTATCCTGGTTCAAGCAGACAGAGATAACAGAGAGGTGAGTACCAGGCTGCTATTGATGGTTTTCAGGTAGTTCTCTTCATGTAAGAAGCACACGGGGTTAAGATGCTGTGAGGTGAAACTCCAGGGACAAGAAACAATCATGTCCCAGATGGGTGTGGGTTTGCATTTCAGAAACAAGAACTGCTTCAGTGGTGTGTGCTGGCTCTGTTTCACCCCTGCTTACATGAAGCTGCTGTAACACAGGGTCAGCTAGGAAGCTAAACAGCAAGCAACCAGCTTCCCCGTGTCGCAGCAGACTGCACCACTGCTGCCAGAGCATCAGTAGACCTGGTCCAGACTGCTATGGAAAAACAGCACACAGAGGACAAAGGTTCTCCGTCTTCGAAACCCCATGTCCTCTGCCCTAAGAAAAGAGAAAAATCAGCCCTTTCCTGATGAATGCATTCTCAGCCTGGCCTGCTCCTTTGCCAGGGTCAACTGCCAGCAAGTTTTTTAGCTCTTCTTACTGTTTGTTGATTTGGGGTTTTTTCCCTTCCTTTTTCTCTCAATATTAATATAAAAGAAGGACATTGAGGTGCTGAAGCGTGCCCAAAGAAGGGCAACAAAGTTCATGAAGAGTCTAGAGAACAGGTCTTCCGAGGAGTGGCTGAGGGTATTGGGGTTGTTTAGCCTGGAGAGAAGGAGACTCAAGGGGAGAACTTACTTCTCTCTACAACTCTCACAACAAAAGAAATTGTAGCGAGGTGGGGGTCAGTTTGTTCTCCCATGTAACAAGCAACAGGACAAGAGGAAATGGCCTCAAGTTGCACGAGAGGAGGTTTAGATTGGGTATTAGGAAAACTTCCTTCACAGAAAGAGTTGTAAAGCCCTGGAACAGGCTGCCCGGGGAAGTGGTGGAGTCTCCATCCCTGGAGATATTTAAATGGCACATAGATGTGGTGCTTAGGGACATGGTTTATTGGTGATTTAGCAGTGCTGGGTTAATGGTTGGACTTGATGATCTTAAAGGTCTCTTCTTAGAATGTTTCTGTGAATACCACAGAGGTAGCACATCCCTCCGTGTCTTCAACAACCAGAGCTGTCTCCAAATTTCTTTCCCTCCTTAGCCCTGAGTCGCAGAGTATGACTCTAGAGGATGATGTCTCCTGCAGTGTTTCCCTCAAGCCTTTTGCATGCTGTCTTACAGAGAGCACTCTCTGAGGGTCGAATTTACATCCAGCCAGATCAATACCTCTTTAGTAGTCAAGCATTCTTTTTTCTTTTTTTACCAATCCTATTGTTTTTGCATGCACGGGAATGTTTTTTTCCTGAAGGGGTGGATAGGGGAAAGTCCCATTTCTAACAGTTTTGTCCCTTGCATGTTGTTTCATGGACTGAAAATAGTTCACAGCCCATAGGCTGAGAAATGTAGTCCTGCTGTGGCTGCCTGGGTGAACATGCAATGTGATGGCACTGCTAATGGAGTGGCCATGTTGACTTCTCCACCTCCATCCCTTGTCGTACTGCACTGCCAGCAGTGCAGAAGGTTCAGAAGCCCAAAGGCACAGACCTTTCCAGGTTACTCTTTCTTCCCCTGGTTGAATGGAGCACCTTGCCTGCAACTCATTGCTGCCTTTTTCCCTTTCTTCTTGCCAGCACTTCAAGCAGCTGGTGGATGAACTGCAGGCAAAAGGAGTGGGGACTGTGAACAAGGCTTTGACAGAGTCCTTCAAAATCCTGAGGGAGGTAAGAGAGTTGGTGCCAGTGCTTGTGTTGAACACAAGTGTCCCTGCCTACCCCTATGTTCCCCTCTACACCTAATGACTTAGCACAACCCTGAGGGTGCTGCAGGGGGGAGGTAGTATCAGCTGATGCCATGGGCCCCAGCCTTGTGACAAGCAGTATGCAGGGGTGATCTGGCTTTGGGGATGTGTTGGTTTGTGTGTGATGCCCCAGAGCTGCTGGTCCCTGCCCAGGAATGATCAGGAGCCAGCGGTTTGGCTTTTGAGCATCTTTCTTTTGGGCATCTGCAAATGAGGAAAGAAAGAAGCCTGTTGTCTCAGTGACTGCTGGTGTCCCATTTCTCTGCATCTTGGAAACAGCTGTCTGTGAAACAGGAGTTCAGAAACAGTATTTTTCTTTTGTCTCAGAAAGGTGTGAAACAGGACTAGATATCTCTTCCACCCAGCTTTCCTTTCCCCGTAACACTGGTTGCAGCTTTCCTGCAGTGTGTCATTCACTGTAGCATGGACAGTTGCAGCCTCTTTACCAAAATGGGACCTCAGTCCAAGGTCACTGAAGCCCTCAGCAGAGCTGGGAGCCTTGTTCACAGCTGTGGGATAGCTGAACATGCAGCAGGAGACCTACAGGACCTCTTCCAAGTGACTTTGCAGCTTCATCCCAGGATTTCTGCCTGCCTAGTGATATTTAGAAGACACAGATTGTGTCTCCATGTACATGGCAGCACTGGAGGCTCCATGTATATAGGCATGGAAGTATAGAAAAACCCCTGTTGTCCTGCAGAAGCCTTGCCCAAACTGTAGCTTCCCTGGTAAGGGCTCATCTAGAGAGTGTCTTGATATCACCAGCTGGAGGACCCCAGGCTCTTCAAGTACCACAGCTTAAGGCAGAAGAGTGCTGCCTGCCAAGTGCTCATATGCCCTAAGGACTCTGAAATCTCCACCCACAGTTTGTTAGATCTGTATCAGTAATAGAGCAGGAAAAGGGTTTCCATCAGTGTTCCCTGAAACTAATCTGTGCTGCTGCAGGAAGGAGGAGGGGGAACTTTGGTGGAATTGGCCATCCCCTTCCCATCAGACACAATTCACATTCTCAGCTTGTGATTGTATCCGTTCCTCACAGACTGTCCTCTTATTGTTCACAGGAGCGTACGCGAAGGAATGAAAATGAAAATTGCCACATCATACTGATGAAACAGGCTTTGCTGATTACAATAGAGAGACAGTAATAATATCTGTAATGAAAGTGACTGCAAAATTTCCCTGGTAATTTTCCTCAGCCCAATTGCTTGTTGAATTAATAGCCCAGCAGAGACCTACTCAGTGAGGTGTGAGAAGCAGAGAGGGATTGAAGAGGAGCGTGGTCTCTGACCATCTTTGTTTTCCTCCATTATGTTCTGAGGTAGACGGGGCATATTTTAATCTGTGACGCAATTTGCAGAACAGCTTCAGGAGAGCAGTTAGCCAGAGCCTCCCCTGCCCCTCTCTGCCATGCTTAATAAACCACTTAAACTCTCCATTTCAATTTAGCCACGCAGCAAGAGGATCCAATAAAACAGGCATCCCTTGGAAACCATGCTTTTAAGCATACATCTATAAAGCGCTTCACAATTCTCAGGTGTCAAGTACTATCTTTTGAGTTCCTTTCTTGTTTATCAAGTCTTTGTCTCACTTCTATTTCTCTTATTCATTTCAACGAGCTTGGCACATCTCGTCCTCTTGCCCTTCTGCTGTAGGATTTCTACCCCTTTGTTCTGGCTGCTGCTCTGCTCACGGCTGCTTGCAGGCTGCCTGCCTTCCCTGAAACACCATCCTCCCAACAGTATGGAAGCACTGCAGCTGAGAGCCATCAAGTGCTAAGCAGAGCAGAATAATTGCCTTCCTTGTTTTACACACCACGGTCCTCGTAACACAATATTGGACAACAGCTACGTTTCTTCAGACACTGTCACGTTGTTAATTCCCGTTCAGCTGACCTGTCTCTGCAGGAGTCCTCTCCAGCCAGTATTCAGCCTTCCCTTCAGTATTTGAGCATCTGACTATCCTTTGTACAATCAATTGTACATCAAAGATATATAAAGATATTTATACAGACTTGCCAAATACGTGTGTACCTATGCATGTATGCAAACACACCCCTCTAATGCGGAGTCGTATATACATATATTCATATTTTTATTACGTATGAATCTTTTAGGATTAGAAAGTACAGCATCTCTGACTCATGGGTCCTCCTTTCTCAGGATCTGTGGAGACTAAGTATTTTGAAATCTGTTATTTTTCTGTGGAGGAAAAGAAGCTCCAGGTTCTGCTCTGAGGCCACCTTGGAATGATGTTTCCTCTTAAGACCAAGCTGGTTTAATGGTGCCTTGACTCGCCTCTGAACTCAACCAGTACATAAATTTGGAGGTTAATTATGAGTAGGTTACTCCAAAATGGCTATAGGTGAAAAAATATGGTGAAACTGGTAGCTGGATTTCAGTGAGATGTAAAATTCAGAGTAACTTGAGCAAACTGGTGTCCTAAAAAGAATGAACCTATCTGCTGTTGTGAGTTCCCAAAGAAGTTTGTGCCTTTTACACCCCACATGTGTGGGGGAATCATTTGCACACTCACAAGAGGATTGTGTTACTGATTTATTTTTTTATACCAATGTGTTTAAGGACAATTTACCCATCTAGTTTCCTCCCTTCTTGTAGCATGTTTTCTCCCCCGATGGAAGCCCTTTGCCCTTTGGGATCTCATACAGTCCCACTTAAGACTCAGCCCATGAAGGAAGTAGTTTAACAATACTTTCTGCAATTCTTTACTTTTCTGAGCACAGATTATTCAAATGCTTTCAGTTAACGTTTTCTTTAACTCCACAGCTTTGTGACTGTGCCTGTAATTCATTCATGCTTTTCTTTATTTCCTGTCACCTCAGTGTGCCCAGTCATTACATTGTCCTTTTGATGATGGAGCCCTAACCTTTTCCCTCTGTTTTTTGTCATCTGGCAGCATACTCCCTTTCTGCTTCTCTGAACATTTATAAATCTCTTCTTGATTCCACTTGCATTTTTATGGACCCGGATTCTGCAGCATATTTTTCAGGATATGCAAAGCTCAGGAATTCCTGTTGACCAGTTTATGTCATTTTATTTAATGACATCTCTTGTTTCTTCTTCACTGGCTTTGTTTCCTTCTCTTCTGCTAATTTTCTACCTATAAGACACTTTCCACATATTTTGAACATTCAGTAGTTCTAGAGGGAGATCTACATAAGAATGGGGCAGCAGGAAGCAGAGAGGGGCTGCCTAGTCATCTGGCCAGATGTGTATATAATCAGCATGCATTCCTGGACATCACTGAGCTATAACTGCAACATAATAAGCAGTAAGCAAACAAAGGAGTGTAAGACACTATGACTCTGAATTAATGAGATCATGCCTGTTACTCCTGGCAACGTGACTGAAATTATACAGGAAAATACATAGCTCCATATCTCATTCACTGATTGCAGCTCTAGCCTGCATCTCTTCAGACATCTGCTCTGTGGACATCTTGTTCTTTACCTCCCCTTCTTTCACGCTCCTGAAACTCCAGTCAGAGCACGCAATTATGCTTGGAGCTTGTTGTGAATGCTCTCAGATCAATTGCTACAGCTGCAGTCAGCCACAAAAGGACCTAAAAATCAGGGATTACCTCTTGTTCATTTGTTTTCTAAATTTGTCTTTTTAATCTCTATTTCTATGACAGTGATGATCTTACTTATTTTCCCTTTTGAAAATATCATCTACTCCTGTAATTAGGAGATTGCTGGTTCTGATACAGCATCTAATTTCTCAGTATCTCAGTATTATGAGGTGTGAAGTAAGCTACATGAAGAGATGTCTCGAGCAGTTTGATGAAATGGTGGGTGACCTTAATTAAGTGTTAATTTAATAACCATCTACATAAAATGTTTTAGATTGCAACAGTCTGGAATAAGCTGCTTTTGTAACTACAGGGTTTGCATGTCTGTGATCCAAACTTCATTCTGACAGTGTCTCTTGCACCATCGTAACCCTATGCCTCTCTAATGGATGCTCATGCTACCTGCTATCTCTGCTAATCTAGACGCAGTTGATCTCTGTCCCAGGAATAGCTCACTTGAGGCTCCTCATCTTTTTTCCTACCTGATGGTCTGCAGCAGAATCCCACGCAGCTGTCAACAGCTTTTTTCTCTTTCATTTGCACCTAAGAGCATCCTGTACTTGTTTCTGTTGTGCACCTTCAGCCTTTGATGTGAGCGTCCTTTCCGAGCAGGAGGCATGTGTGTTCTGACCCCTCCTGGAGCTCTAATTACCTTATGGCTGGCAGTGATGTTTGTGGGTTTTTTCATGGTACAAAGTGTAGAAGCTTTTTGGAGCACTGGAAGTGTCAGACCTTGGGGCCTCTGAAGAGAAAGCCATGGCAGATTCCCACTGCTATGTTGTTATGACCACAGCAGCAGAAGCCTGTCTGCCTCCCTTCTGAATGTGCTGCTCTAGTGATATGAAAGTGGAGGAGCACACCCAACTACCTCATCCTGATTCAGTAATTCACATGGATGTTTTGCCTGAGAACAGCTAGTTAGAAATTACCCTATTACATCACCCTTCTCTTTCATGATCATCTGTACTGATTCTGGTCAGTGATACAAGTGGTGGGATTATCGTGAAACAGGGAGAGAAGGGTTCATACATGCGGTCATTCAGAAGCTATTGAATCCATGCCTACTGCAGTAGAGAAAGAGGTACTTGTGTCACATTAAGAGTAACGTTGAAGGAAGCAGGACTGATAACATAGATGGTGGTGGAAGGAGACACAGTGATATTAGCACTGAAACTGATAAATTTCTTAATAAAGGACAATCATAGAGGTAATTGTAGGAGTGGTGGTGAAATGACTGGGGAAACTTGGACCTGGAGTTGGCTTCAGGGTGTAGATGATCGTGATGTTAATCTGCAGTGGAACCACAGTACCATCCATGTTGGTAAAGACATTTGTGTTCTTTCCTAACATAGTATTACCAGAAGAGACTTGTGAATTGAAATCTAAACCACGTAAAGAGTCCCAGTTCACACCCTTCACTTTCGTTCTTCCATGCAGTGCTTGCTTTTATTTTATGCAATTAATCTTGCAGCTGGATACATTTTTCCTCACTTGAAACTACCCTCTCCAGTTTAAAGTTGCTGCTGTTGTTTGATATAACCTTAGTCACCCTTCAATTAGTCTCCTGTATGCTCTCGACCTCATGCCATTGAGCCTCATTAATCTCTTGTGCAAAACTGTCATATTTTCCTCGCACCATAGTTGTTTGGTTTTTTTACTCTGCATCAGTTTCTTTATCCTTCTTTGTTGATTAGACTTCTCCTTCCTCAGAGCTTAGAAGCAGAGAGATGTGGTGAGGGGAGAAGGGCATACTGACGTTGAGCTGGGAGCCGCAGCAGAGTAGCTGCTCAGTTTTGTGCCACCTCCTCTGGTGACGGATAATTCAACACGAGTCTTGGTGCCACGTAAGGAACTTGGTCCTCTAGAGCCGGTGCACCTGAGGGCATGAGACCTCAATGGCTCAGGAGCACTAGATAAGCAGCACTCAAAGGCTGGTCTTCCTGGCTGAAAGGGCAGGTTCTGCCTCGAGTGTAAGAGCACGTCTGTCCAACACCTCTCCATGTGTCCTTTGGAGTACATCGGTGTTGGTACCAGAGTCCTAGCATAATTACCTTAAATACCAGTTCTGTGCAGGCGACAGATCATCTGTATGTACAGCGTATGGTCCTTCTATCTGGCAGAAGCATAACCTATTTCAGCTCTGATAGCTGTAGCCTTCTCTTTTCATGTGCTCCTGCCTTTCTCTGCTCTTTTTTGGCAGATTGATGGATTTATTCTGAAATAATGAATCTGATTTCCTCCTCCTCTCACATTTTCTGTCATAAAAAGTGACGGTTATTGCTGTCAAATTGGAATTGCAGTGTTTATGGTCAGTCTATAGGCATTTTGCATAAACGAATGCGACTGTGCGAGATGTGAGGCAGCAGGGAATCGCACCCTTCCTCCACAGCAGTTATTTTCTCCTTATTATTTATTTCTGTAAAGCCTTCTGTGTCTACATATGCTAGGCAGGGCTGTATAAACAAAAAACCCTACATGCAGCGTACAAACGCAGTCCTTATTTAAGCCGTGCTCTTTCTGAGCACAGTGTGAGGTTTGCAAGGGGAAGGTCAGGATCTGGCACACCATAAAGAAATAAATATCTGGGATGAGATAACTGATGTTCTTCCTCTCTGCTTGTAGTTCAGAGATGCCGGTCAAGGAGGCTTGTGTAACCAAGCTATCATGCTGATCACAGACGGAGCAGTGGAGGATTATGAAGCTGTGTTTGAAAAATACAACTGGCCAGATCGGAAGGTTTGTCTGGGAAGTGGTAAATAGAAAAGGCAAGGAAAGGTGCTATCCTGCTATGGTGGGAATAGAAGTGCACAAGCAAGGATGTCAGGCAGAGCTGAGCGTTCACATACTCCAATACCTGTGTGTATCCAGCTGTAAACACCAGGCAGGAGCTTGCTGTGGTGATTTTAGAGGTGGTAGGATCACAAATGGATATCTGTGGGTTAGTGAAGGTTTGGTTTTTGGGTTTTTTTTCATACACTTTGTTTTCTAAAGGTGTGGGCAATCAAAACATCCTCTGATAGGACCGATAGGAGTATTTTAAAATTTAAAAAAAAAAAAACCCTCTGTTTTTGCAAAGAATGTTAATCCCATCCAGGACTTAAAAAGTCCTGTCTGGGAAAGGTTCAGTTATTGCCAGTTCTCATGGTGGGCAGGGGAATGATCCAGACAACCTCTCTAGCTGCTTTCCAGCCCTATTTACTTTGAGGTCTGTGATTACAGGCTTGTAGTACCAGAGCACAAATGCGAAAGGGGAATAGACCACAGCTCATCTTAAACCCTCCTGATTTATTTGTTTACCTTCTCCCAGCTAGCAGCTATGCACAAAGGGAGAGAAGCAGCCTTCTGAGGGACCAGAGCACAGGGCTGTTAAAGCAGGTTATTTCAGGATTGGATCTTTTGTTGTTGGTCAAACAGGAGAGAGATGGTGAAGTTTTCTCTAAATAATTCATGTGGCCAGCTGCTCCCTTGTGTATAGGATTCCTGGGAGCTATAACCCTCTCCATATGTGGTTGCTCCGTGCCTGGCAGAGCTGCTATCATAAAACCAAACAGAATTTGCACTTCTGCCTTGTTATTCACATGATCCCGGGTGCTACTTGGCGTTCTGGGCTTATTGTAATTGGAAATTAAGTTCCAGCCCACAAAATGCAAAGCAAATGGAGCAAGAGGCTCGGGTCTTTGTGTGAAGGCAGAGCTATTGCTGTGCACCACGAATAGGCAATCACACCAGCATATAACAGGAGGTCAAATCTCAGCCATTTGGCTGTGGTAGTACATCACAGCCTAATTCTTCCATCTTTGCATTCTTGTTCCCAGGTCCGAGTTTTCACGTACCTCATTGGACGAGAAGTCACTTTTGCCCCCAATGTGAAATGGATCGCTTGCAACAACAAAGGTGCTGTATGGGAATGGTTCTCCAATCCTCAGCCTGCACATCACATGGGTACTGCAGACACAGGCCCCTGGACCCCTCTGAGGTTTATCCACTACAGGCAGGGCCCAGGAGCCCTTGATTGGAAGACAACCTAAGGAAAAAAGCAGACCTTGCTAGTCCACGTGAAGTGTGCCTGTGTCCAACTAACACAAGTCATCTGTGCTGAGCTACCACATTTTCCTGTCATGGTGCCAAGGGACACTATGACCAAGATTCGTGCTGGCTGTAGCCCTCCTAAGTCTCTGTGCTTATTGTGTCCCAGTTGTTGGTTTTTGACAATCTGTTTAAAAATCTGTCAGAAAGGCTGACATCTTTTGGCCAAGATGGAAAATGAACATCTCTTCTTTAAAGATTTTGCAGCATTTTTCATGAGGTCTGTAGGTTAACCCCTACCTCCTGACCAAATTCTTTGTGTGCCAATGGTTTCATTGAGGTACCAGAATAGCTTGTTAATGCCACCCCAAAACCAATGTTCTCTCTAGCTGGCATGAAAGGCAAAATCTATTCAGAGTAGGTTAGTCACCTCTATGCATTCGGGGCCAGATAAAAAGTTGCTATCAGTGTGCAAGGGTAAAGGAAGAGAGGGGGAAAAAACCCTCTTCCCTGTTTGGGCATGACAGCTTCAGTGTGCCTGGAGAGAGTCAGCAATACTTACTACATCATTATCCTGCTTAATCCAGGAAAGGAAGGCAGGACTGAAGCTGGGAGCTGACTAGCTAGGTATACTGACTCTCTTCCTGTCTCAGTAGTGGCTCCAGCAAACTATGAAATGCATGGGTGCATTTGCTACTGAAAATAATTGACAGACAGGAGACAGCCTGCAGAATGTCTGTGAGCTGAGGATGTTCAAGGCTTAAACATTCACTATGAATCACACACAACGTCTTTAGGTTTTGTTACATGAAACAAAATCCTGAATTTCAGGTTGTATATTCAGCCATAAGATTGGTAACGGGGAATTCATGGTGCTGATGGTTCACCGTGAAAATGTGTTCTCCTGGGTAACCAGAAAACAAAAATATGCTCTCTGCACTTAAATTCTCACCTACCAGACTTGAGCCCTGCAGAAGAGCTGATTTTTTTTCTTCTGTTTCAATAGATTATATAGCTCTTGTAGCCCTTGTTTTCAAGCACACTAAATCTGTTTCCACATCTCGGAGCTTATGAGATCATAAGCCCTTTCACATAACAGTGTTTTTCTAGTGTTAACAAGTCTTCCATCTCTCTGACATACTCTGTCCTACCCTAAGGACATCCAATCAATTCCATGTGGTGAGAAGCAGGGCGAGAGTCCTTGTGCCATTACACTAGTTATCATTACTAACTAGTTAAGCAGATAGTTTTGAGGACCTTTTGATAACTTTAAAACATTCTTTCCCCTGTGCTGCTTGCTGGACCCATAAAAGTCTAACAATACATGTGCAGGGACAATGCTCTGGAAATAGGTAACTTGAACATTTACCTTCTGCTTCCACTGGGCAGATGGAAGTCATTGCCCTCCTTGGAGGCAAAGCTAGGCAGACAAGAGTTTTCAGTAGACTGCTAGAAAAGAAGCTGGGAGTTTGGGCTTAGTGTAAAATTTGGCAGGGTAAGCCTGATGAAATGCTTTGTTTGTGTACGTTTGGCCTTCAGGACCAAAGGCAGCCTGAAGAGTGGACAGTTTTGCCAAAGACTCAAAGCGATGTTTTACATCTGCTCAACATGATTCTGGTTATATTGAGACTCTGGTCTTGAGCTTTGATCCAGTATTTTGAGAACAGAGCTCATGTTTTGAAACTCTAGTTTTCCACAGAAGCTCATGGATACAAAGCCTGTCAAAGTGCTTTTTGTAAAGAGCAGATAAACCGTCTGGGTAGATACAGTCTTTGACATCTAGTTTTCTAGCTTTGCACGAACACTCATATAAAAATATGGAAGATGTGTTAGCAGAGTGACTAAGATCTCTGTTTCTCCGTGAAGGCTACTACACTCAGATCTCCACACTGGCAGACGTCCAGGAGAATGTGATGGAGTACCTGCATGTGCTCAGCCGTCCCATGGTCATCAACCACGACCACGACATTATTTGGACTGAAGCCTACATGGACAGCGCGGTAAGGATCTGCAGCACAAGTCTTTATTCAGCAAGCAGTAGAGCCTCTGGGCCAAACTAGCAAAGCTGTTAGACACTCAGCTAGTATGTTAGGCATATAACTTGTCCCATCTAAATATCTTACATGTATGAGAAACTAAATAATAAAGCCCTGCAACTTATGTAAAACCAGAGTTGGTTGACTGATAGAAATTCTGGTCTCTGGCTCTGCTGAGACAGACAATATTTCTTTTCTGTTCATGTCTGGAGTTGAGATGTACATGCAGACTCAGGTCTGCATCTGCAGTGACCCAGGAGCCCAGGACTAATCACACAGGCACAGCGTGACATAAGCCAGTGCTTTTATAAAAGCAGGTTACCTTCTAAAGGATTATTCACAGGAAAGATTACTTACATCTCAGGATACGGGTCACCGAGGTTTATTCCCTCCAGCCCAGTAGCTAAATGCCTACTGGTTGCCACTCAAAGATAAGAGATTTCAGTTTGGGAAGCAAGCTCACTCTTTTGTTCCCTGAGCTAGCAAGTCCTACCATCATTGCAGCAGCCCTGTGCTCAGCAAAGGGGGAAAAGAACACATTGCAAAGGACCAGGGGGTCAGCGCTCTCAATGCCCCTTGCTTTGTCTCAAGTCTGCCCTACAGGAAGATGTTTGGACCATGAGCAGGTGTTATTACCATGTTGTGGTGCCAAGGCATCTTTGAAGTTCAAAGGAGTGAAGGGAAGAACAAATAGCACATCACCACTGAAGGAACCTTCCCCTGCACTTCCCCAAATAGAAGACATTTCTCAATATCTCTGTCCCTTGTTACACTGCTCCAAGTTACAGTTGTTCCTTTAGGGCGCTCTGTGCTTTGGGGGAGGTAATTTTTTTTTTTCTCCCTTCTCCTGGGAAGGGAAAAAGCTAGAACTGGCCAGAAGTCAGATCTCCCTCTTCCAGAAACAGACCTGAAGTCCCAGGACTGTTTGTATTATCTCACGGTAAAAAAGTCTTTTAGGAACACTGAGAATCTTTCCATACACAATCCCAGTGTGGGACTGAAGTTATTGGCTCCAGTCTGGCCAGCAGCAGCTTTAGGGTGTCTGCCACAGCCCTGAGGAGAACCCATGGTTTTCAGGTTTAAGATCCACAGTGAGAAATCTGAACTCTCCCATCTGGAGTAAATCTAGGGGTACTGAGCTTAGCTTTGCAGCAGGGAGCTTGGAAGTCCAGGTCACAGGTGGAGTGCTCGATGCCGTTCTCAGAGTCAAGAACACACAAACCCCAAGAAGTACTTCTAAGGCAGGCAGGCTTGCACCATCACGGTGCTTAGATGTTATACTCAGGAGACTCTTGTGGAAGGAGCCATCCCCCATCTCTGTGCTGTGGCTGACCATTGAGGCTGCAGCTGTGGCACACAGTGAGGGTGACCTGGGGATGTCTTCTGCTGCGGGAGTTGTGCCAAGTGAGAGCTAGGGGCACGGTACTTGAGCACGCTAAGCAAAACCTCCAGAAATGCTACTAACTACTCAGCAAGGTTATTCTATTAGCAGGCACGCTGCCCCTGGCACTGGTCTACGGTGTCAGACTTCCCAAGACAACCACAGGGATTTGTTTGCTACACTTTTTTTTTTTTTCCCCCTGCATCTCTTTTCTTGCCTTTTGTCTTGGCTTGCTGTTCTCTTCCTTCACCCCAGCCTCTCCCATCTTTGATTCATTCCTCCATTCATGTATTCATTCAGCTGTTCATCCGTGTCTCTCACTAGCTGCCACAGTCCGAGGAGGTAACTGCATCCCTGTGTTTTGTGAGCGTGCTGTTTCCCTTGTGCCAGTTGGTGTGTCAGTGTTTACAGCCACAGCTGGCCTGTACATCTGGAGGGGGGTGGGAGCTGCAGTGCTGAAGGAACCCTCTTACACTGGTAAGAGGAGGGCAGGCAATGCTGGATGTACTGGAGAGCTGTGCTGTTGGTTCAGAGTATGTAGAGGTGTCTGTGTTGTGCTGTAGCTTAATTCACCACATATCTCTTTCCATATGTCCAGTAAGTGACAGAGAAGTGTGAATGTTGGTGTGAATGGAAAGTTTCCCACAAAGAATTATTCAGATCAACGACTCAAGATATCAGGCTCAAATCTCCATCAAGCAACCCTATAGATTATTGACTGGCTCCTTTATGTCTCCCAGCATGTACAGTAATGCAGAAAGGAGGTCATTTCCTGCCTTGCTACTTACTTGATGAAATGAGAGATGGAAGAATAATGCTACTGGCATTAAGGCATTAGGTGCTTTTGATAGCTAGGCATGTTTTGGAGACTCATTTGCATATGTCTTGCCTGGTTTTGCTCCTTTCAAGTATGTTTTTAGAGAATCTGTCTTCTACAGAACTGGGAGCATCTGTTACCCCATTACATGTGCATGTCCTGTAACCCCTGTAAAGATAGACATGGTGAGACCGTGTTGTATCTGTTTGGATCATGATCTTACCTCTTCTCTCCCCCAGCTTAGGTGCTTGAGTAGCAAGTATATTTAAGCAGTCTCTGTGTGTATTTGTGCCTTTTAAACATTTGCCCGTGGTGCTTCTCATTTGTGGTATTCATATGTTTGCAATGTAGACGCTATCTTGTTTGTGATTTTGCTGATGTTTGTGTTGCTTTATTCTCTGCTCCTTGTGGTGGTGGTTTTTACATTTGTTGCATAAGTGCCCGTGTCTATGCTCTCAACGTGCGGCGGGTATAAATGTTGCCACCACTTCTGCAAGCTCCTGTCTCTTCATTAAAACAGCTCTTTAATTTCTCCTGCTTCAACACATTTCACTGGCTTTCGTCCCATCCTCATCACCCCACACGAGCAAGCATCAATCCCATGATCTTCTTGGAAACAGAGTATTGAAAAGCGCTGCCATCTCTTTTTAGAGGGGTGTGGGAGGCAAGAAGGTGGCTAATGGTAATCAGCATTCGGGGTCCTTGGGAATTCCGGTGCCGTTTGTTCGGGTTATCTGCGATACAGCATTTGCTAACATACAGCTCGTTGTTCTGTGGCAGCTCTTTGCATCTCAGGCTCAAAGTCTGTTGCTCATGACAACAGTCGCTATGCCAGTCTTCAGCAAAAAGAACGAGACGGTGAGTGCAATGCGGGCTTAGCTCTGCTTCCAGCCAGCAGAGGTGAAAGGATGCAGTGGACCATTGTGGGGTTTTAAAGCCAGTGGGTCTCTGAAAGAAAATCTGGCCATTAGGGACTGCAGTGGACCTCTGGCAGGATGTGTGGCTGATAATTTATCTGACAAAATGATAGCCTGTCGTTTTATCTGAATGCTATTTCTTCAAACTACCCCTCAGCTATGACACCCCTGTTTTATCCTTTCCATTTTCAAACTGAGCCTAATTCACAGACCCATAAAGTTTTAGGCTGGAAGAGATCATTACCTTGTCTAGTCTGTGCAGTTTATTGCAGACCTTTACATTTCATATAGATGGTCCTTCATGAGCCCAATAATCTATGTTTAGCAAAAATGTCATTGAAGAAAGGCATCCAGCCCCCAGCTTTCCATTGTGGTTTCTCGCTCTCTGTTAAAAACTGGTGTCTAAATTCAGCTTTCAGTTTGTCTGGCCTCACTTTCTTGGCATAATGGCTTTCTCTGCTCGATTAAAAAGCCTGTACCCTTTGATATCTTCTCCTCGGAAGCATCTTCTGCACTGCAATAAAGTCAAATTTGTCTGTCTTTTGATAGATAAAAAGATTTAACAATTTAGATGTCTCTGACAAGGGCATTTCCTCTGGGTTGTGAAACACTTCAGACACTCTTTTCCATACCATTTCTAGTTGCTCAGCATCCCTTTAAAATAGTGAATGGTACCTTACCATTGCTGTACAAGGGATAAACTCTTCATCCAGGTCCTACAAACAATTGTCTGCCTTCTCTGCCTGAGGCTGCCCTTAACCTGTATTTGCACAGCGCTGCAGTGGGAGCCTGTGTGTCATTTTTCCACTATGCTCCCCAGATGCTTGTTAAACAAGCAGTTCCTCACTTCATGGAGATTTCCTGCATTCCTTTTTCCTGTGTTAACGATTTTGTATTTGATGTTTTGTTTCACTGGCTCAAGTTGTCAACTTGCCCTTGCTGCTATTCGTACACACTGGATGCAGGGGTTTGCTCTCAAAACTCATTGTTACTGCTGAATGACAGCCAGAAATTCTAACTAGTATTGTGTAGAAAATGCTCCTCTCCATAAATGCTGGAGCAGCTCCTCGAGACTTTTTGAGATGTGTTAGCTGGTTTTGAATTAATACTTTGATACAAGTCTAGAGAGAACATGAGAAACGAGTAGGAAGGCAATAATGTGTATTCAAATAGAGAGTCAACAACAAGTTTTAATTCTGAAAATGTATTCTCCTTTGTTTTTAAGCGATCTCATGGCATTCTGCTGGGTGTGGTGGGCTCTGATGTACCCCTGAGAGAGTTGTTAAAACTTGCTCCACGGTATAAGGTAAGGCTGAGATCATTCAATTTGTTATTTTGCACTGCAAAGTCACTAGTCATTCTTCCATGGACATGACTGAAAAATCATTCCTCTGCCTGTAGGAAGAACTACAAGCATAAAGTAAGAGATGTTGGGTGTGGTGATGTGTGGTTTCTGTATAGCACATGGGAAATCATTCATTACTAGAGGCTCTTAGGCTGCTTCAGAAACCCAAGGACTGGATGATCCAGTAGATTGTCAACAGGTCATGGAGCCTTTGTATCTTGATGGTCACCAAAGTAGACCTCTCAGAGATGATACAGATCTGACAGCCTATCTCAAAAGAATTAAGATGTTATATTCCGTTCCAAGTGGACAAAAGCTGCAATGCCAGCTGGCAAAAAAATAAATTAGTTTTCTCAGCAGAAAGACTGAGGACTGAAAGGACTATGGAGAGCCAACTTTTCCGTCATGCCTAGAGATTCCTTTCTCCAGATCGGCATGAAGATTTTTCGGCAGGCCACCATACAGGAAGTTGGCTCACACTTGTGCTGTACCTAGATAGAGTATCTGCTCTCCAGGATCATTAGTCCAATGGTTTTTCACTATCTCTATGTTCCATATATCTAAAATTTTCATCCATAGGAAACCCCTCTAGAGATGCACTGCTTAGTTTGGTTTCCACTGTAAATTCTGTGCAGTGACTTTTTGTTCAATCATTCCGCAGAACAGGAGACATCAAGCACATCTGAGGATCACCATGAAATCAGGCAATTTGAATCATCAGTTCAAGTTTTCAGTTTCTCTAAAATACTATCCGACAACTACTATGTTAGGCAGTTGGCCAAAACCTGACCGCTGGAGACTCACAGGACTGAAAGTGCTGTCAGAAGCTATGAATTTGTGTGGCACTTTCAGATACGGATGCAGGGCAGAGCATTCACATGCACCTGTAGGAAATGATTCTTCAGGCAACCCAGGAACTATGAATGTCAGGGTGTGTGCCCTCAGAACACAAAAGCTATCTGCTTTGGGTCTGGAGGAACCTTGCCTAGGAGCTTCGATTTTTACATATGTTTATTTCCTCTGTAAGACTAATAACTTTTCATCTTCCTCCCTCTATGTCACTCAAAGGTGGAATAATTTTTTCTCTGGGCCAACGAGGGACACTGCTTCTTCCTTCAAGTAGTGCCAGGGAAGGAGGGAAAATTGTAATAATTTCTTTACATCAGAAGCAGGACACAAATTTGCAGAAGCTCTTCCAATGCCAGACCAGGTTGGAAACCTAGGATCCTCAATGTGAATCTACTGGCATACGGGTTATGAAGGACCAGCTCTAGAGATACATTCCTTGAGAGCAGCTTGTATCTTTATGATCATGCTTACTGGGCTGGAAATTTTCAGTTTTAGTAGGCCAACAAGGAAGCTTGCTGTAGTTCTGATCCAACATCTTGGTTTCATTCTTGCCACATGGAGCTGAGCTTGGTGTGCTTTACAAAAAACTGTTTCACATGGAGTCCAAAGTTTTGATCTGGGGTGTGTGAAATACAGAATTCATTCCCTCCAAAAAGGAACAGATTGTAAATTACTTACTTTCCCCTTTCCCTATTGTTATCCCTCCAGGATTGTCTCTATAGGAATATAAAGTTACACCATACTTTTGGAGATAGAAACCTTAGCCACTCCTGTTTTCCTTGAGATGCTCCTTGTTTTATCAAGCACAGGTATCAGCAGGTTTTTAGCAATTCAGAGTTTAGCTGAAATTTGTATTACATCTGAGTTTTTGCTCTCTTGGAAATCTCTTGTAGATCAGGTCAGCCAGTGTCCGCTCTTACTAGATTATGGTATTCCTTAAAAAGCATTTTAAGACTTTGGGCTTGTACAATTGGCCTAGGGCTAGGCCTAGTCTTGCCAACACTGAAACACAATGCAGAGCTCTGAAGACTGACTGGGTTTCTGGGAAGTCGTCTGTGAGATTCACACTCACTTGTTCCTTCACCGCTGTGCGTATGTAGCAGTGGTCATACAGATCTGTCACTGCTGTTTCTGTACAGTTTATGACCTTCCCCATCGTTGCCCGTTTCATGTGCAGCACTGCTGTGCCTGCCATGGAGACTTTATTCTGCCTCTGGGTGGTAATTGTCCACGAGGACAATCAGACTCTAGGAAGACATCTTTTTCTGCGTGCGTGCATACACAAATCAACTACCTGCCCATCCTTTTGTGGATCAAAGCATAGTTGGTCTGCTCAGCCAGAGTGGCCAGAGTACCAGAGATAAATGGTTTGGGATGGACTCTATTTTCTGCTGGTCAATACTTTTAAAAGGAAAATATTTCTGAATATTGGTGGTGCTGGGGTATCAGTGGCACCTATTACACAGCAGTGTTTCTAGCTAAAGCACTAATTATTCTAATGTCTCTTTCTCCAGCTGGGTGTCCATGGATATGCCTTTCTGAACACCAACAATGGCTACATCCTTTCACACCCAGACCTCCGTCCTTTGGTATGTGTAGCTGTGAATCTGAGAAACTTTGCTTGCTTGGAAATGGTGGTTTTCAGGCATGCTCCAGATTTCTCATATTTTGTTAAGCTGTGAAGACTACCAGCCTCTGATACATAGGCACCCAGGAGCATGAGGGGCGGAGAAATTAAGTCAACATACATAGATAAGCACAAATATGTGCATGAAGTATAAGGTACTCTGCTGTCTGCTCTCCATCAGAGTGCATGTGAGAGCTGTATGTCTGTGCTTGCTGTACTCTGGGTGCACGGGTACCCATGCAAAGTTTCACTGCTGGGATGAAGAAACATTCCCTTTGCTCAGGCATATCTTCTACAAGAAGATTCATCATGAGTAACACCCCAGTAATAGCTACCTAGCAGCTGTAGTGTTGGACATTTTGGGTCCTGAGGCTACCAGGGTTCAGTACCACAAATCTTAGTAACATGGTAAAGCAGAGACAATTTGGAGACCAGTAAGCTGAAAAGACCTTCTGGGACTTAAAGGAGTGGACAGAAGGACAACAGTCCTCCCCCGCAGTGCCACCTGGAGCTCCAGACCACACATCTGTCTGCAAACAGATAGCTGTCCTCGTTACTCAGATACCCAGGCACTCAATCATTTTACATTTCATACATGTGCCTGTCAGCACAAATCCACCTGCAAGCAGCTCTAAGAGAGGTTACTGACAAAAAGAAGTGCCACCACAGGGCTTCATAAAAAAAATCAGCTTTGCACAGGGAGACCACAAGCCAGGAGTAGTTACTTCAGTATGTGAAGAGAAGGAACACATCATGTTTCCAGGATGGGGGCAAGGCAAAGCTAGGCAAAGGCATTGCTTTATCCTCCACCTGAAATTAGCCTCTACTAGTCTGCTTCCCACCTTTTCCTTCACCCAAAAGACGACAGGGAAATAGCTCTCCTGCATTAGTTAGCCCTTGGTGAAAAGCCTCCCTTTCTGTCAGTGGGGTCAAAGCCTGAGTCCCATCAGAAAAGATCTCCTGCTGCCATTATAGTGTTAATGGGATTACACTCTTAGCTGTGGGGGGGAAAAAACCTGATTTCCGGAGGCAAGTGTATTGTACTGATCTATTTAGAAGAATACTCTCACAAAGGAGGTCATAGCCTTTACCTGCCAGTTCACCTGTGTTCCTGCCTGTCTCTTGCTCCTGGATTAGCCTCTCCTACTTGAACTGTCCTAGTCCTGCACTATCCAATACATGGCATGGGGCCAAGAAGACACTTGCACCCAAATGCTGTCTCCCTAGTCAAAGAATAAATGAGAAACCCCCATTTTTCAAATTATATATCATTTCCTAAAGGGTTAGTTTAGGAAGATATCTATCTACTTGGGGAATTTCCTTTTACTTTTTTTTTTTCTTTCTTTCTTTCTTTTTTTTTAAATAAATGTCAGTATAAAGAAGGAAAGAAACTCAAGCCCAAGCCAAACTACAACAGCGTAGATCTCTCAGAAGTGGAATGGGAAGACCAGGATGAAATAGTGAGTATCAAAAAGTGAATTTATCCTTTTTTGTAGCTGCTCCTTTCTATTATTTTGTGTGCCTGTATGGAAGACGCAGGGGAGCAGCAGGCACTCCTGGTTTTTTTTCTGTGCCTGACTGATCCTGACTAAGAGAGTCTAGTAGTCTACAAGAGGACAAGGATGATGCTCCCCTACAAAGTGTTCATCTTCCTTCCCTGCATGAATTCTCTTTCTTCATGGACCAGAGAGGGAAAGCACTGGCAGAAGGAAGCAAGCACTTTGGAGCATGCTCCAGAGAGCCAGTCTGGCTGTAGATGGCCCAAATGCTGCCTTAATACAAAGCCAAGATAGTTTATGAGTATGGCAGTGTCACATCATGTAGTATTTGAGATTAGTTGAGTGGCTTCAGCTATGTAAGATCTGCAACAAGGATGAAAGTACATTCAAAAAGAGAGTAAAGCTTGCAGTCGCAGATAATAATAGACAAAGAGGATTAGAGACTTCAACACTTGAGGAAAACATATTTCCAGAAACCACCTCATTGCACAGGAGTGGAGACACTGAAAACAATAGCTGGCCAGAGGAAAAAGGTTAGAAAATATCTTTTTTGCAGTCTTTCAAACAAAATCATTAAAAAGTGATAAACACGAACCAGCATGCACCCTAACAGCTGCACATTGCTGCATTGCACAGCTAGCAACCCAGGTATAATGAGAAGAGAGAGGGGTTCCTCTGGGGCTGGTTTTATTTTACTTGGAAGAATTAGAAGAGAATAGATACTTAAGTTACTAAGATAAGAAGTGTATTTGGAGTAAGACAGAATTAGCTGTGGGACACTTGCTTCTGGATTACAGGGGAGACTGCAGAGATAAACGGATCTGATGCTATAGATATCCATCTAGACAGGTAAGGCAAATGAAGTGCCCAGCAAGAGGATCAAAGTAGATCCTGCCACTAGTGCAGGCCAAGTACAAAGGCCACACCAAAGGAACTTGGGAGTTGGAAAAGTGGCAAATTGAGATGGGAAACACAGTGGAACTGGATGTAAAGCATAGAAAGCAAGACAAAAATAAGGGACTTTACATGCAGTGGAACCAAGATGCAGGTTGATGTGCCAATGGCTACGTGTGGGTTAGCTGATGTCTTCTAAATTTTGCTCCCATTGTAGTTTTCTCTCTCACTGGAGCCTGTTTTAGAGTGGCTCCTCTTTACAAAAAAAAATAATAAAAAAAAAAAATCAGGAAATGAGAGGACTTTGCTTTGCTGTCATATTTATATGGCTAGCAGGTTCCTGTCTGACAAAATAACATTGATACCTGAATGCAAGTATGATGCAAAGCGTAAGGTTTCTGTCCATATTCAGAGTCAAACTATCCAGTAAAAAAAAAATTCATGAGGCATGAAAAACAAAGCCACTTTGTGCTCCTGTACTGCCTCTTCCAGAAGAGAGAAAGGTTGCAGTCACTGAAGGTACAGAGACATTCAGTGACGTGAATGATATCCGCAGTGTGACTTCACCAAGTCTAGAGACTGTCAAGATACACCCACTGCAGCAGAAAGCTGCCAACATTTCAACACTCAGATTTGCAGCTATGGTATTAGATCAATGGCAGACTCAACATCAGCTGCAGCATAATCTCAGCAATGCTGATAAGCAGCAAATTCAGACTGGAAAAATATGCCCAAGTGCTAATGATGTGTAATACAGCCAGCTGCTGAGAAGAAATCTAGGGGAGGGAAGATGGCACTGTCTGGAAAATACCAACTGATGCACAGTAGTACTATCTGCAGCTAGGCAGCAAGGAAGGTTTGGGCTTGCTTGTAAAACAACACACGGATATGCTCAGTGTGAGGGGAATAGAGAAGTGTCGAGAGATCTTCCCCAGCAGTCAAGGAGCTGGCAACCAAACGGATTTTCTTCAGCCTTGACAGAGCCACTGAAAAAAGAAATTAGTCTGAAAAGATGTTGAAACTGAGTGGCAAAACACCTAGATGCTGTGAGACCCTCCCCAGGTAAACTGTATGCCTGTGTTGGTTTGAAACCATACAAGCAGACCAGGGAACAGAGCTGGCAACACTTGTTACCAGTGGTGGGACTGGCACAGGCTCATTGCCCTGGAGAGTCTGGTGTTCAGGCTGCTGGGGAAAAGTGCTTCAGCATGTACCACACCACTCTGCTGCCCAGATTCTGCTATGCAATTTTGGCCAACTGTTGCCAGAAGCGCCCTACTTAAAAAGGACTGAGCATTACAGGGCCTCCTAGAATGACACCAGGATGGTGACTGACTTCTCAATGCAGGAAAAGCTATTGAGGAGCAGCAAGCCAGGACTGTGACACCAACCTACCTTCGCAGGGCTGGGCACAGAACAAGTAGCCTGCTTGCAAACTAGCTGGAGCTGAGGAGATCCGGGGAGATCTCAGATATCCATTGATTACTTTTTCACTGCCTTATGGAGCAAAGAGAAATGTCTGACATTGAAGAAGATGTGTACGAAACAACACTATCTGAACTAAATCCAGAACCCATAGAAAATGCTGCAGGTTGGCAGACCAGAAGAGAGAGCATGCCGTGGATCTGGTAGGAGGTCAAAACGCTCTTAGCCAAAAAAGGAGTAATAGTACCAGTCGGTGTTTTGATTTCCAAGACGTGGGCCTTGGGAAACACAAGCTTTATACTCTAGGTCTGTAAATAACCCACATCAAACAGCCATAATAAACAGAAACTGTGGCCCTGGAAAGCAAAGGCAGTGGAGACTGGCCAGCCCCTGAATGGGGGCCTGGCTCTGGAAGCAAGGCAGCAATTTGCATGAGTGAATAAGTTACTTCCCACATGTTTTTCTATCCAAGCTGAAGCACAGGCTGATATGCTATGGCAGGCTGGACATAAAGTCAAAGCACTTGTGGAAAAGTTCCCTGGCGCTTTCTTGCAAGAGGCTGGATGTCATTGTGAAAGTTATATTCTGCCTTAGGAACCTGCACTTTATGCAGTGCAGTGGTCTTCTCGCCACCTACCCTGCTATCTATCATACAGTCTTGCTTTGCTGTGTTAAACAGCTGCTTTGCTGAACCTCAGAAGTGGTGCTGAATACAGCCTATAATTTATAAATCGGTTTTAAAAATGTCTAAGCGCTCTGGAATCAGGCTGGAGGAGTTAGCAGGTTTCTCGAGGTGTCTCCCCTACCAGGCTCTCAAAGCACCGTGCTAGTGACTTTTAGGTTGCCAAACAGTCAAGTCTGAAGCTTGCACTGGCAACTTTATAGCTTCCAGATCCTTTCCTTTCACTAAAAAGACATATCACCAAGCTTTCAGCATAGGCTATTATTATTCTGTGTCACTTAGCAGCCTGACTGAACAAAGATTCTGACCACTGAGAATGGGTTTTCAGTTGAAAAGAAGCAAGAAAGAGCTGTGGGGCAGGGAAAAACCTACAGTCCCTCTTTTTTGCCAGCCACTGTATGTTAATGATAAGTGTCTCTATTAAATCCCTCCCTGCCTGGAGAAAACTAATGCTAATCTTCTTTACCTCTGCAGCTAAGAACTGCCATGATCAATGGGGAAACGGGCTACCTCTCTATGGATGTGAAGGTCCCTGTGGATAAAGGGGTAAGAAATTATCCTTCTGGTCAGGTCACATGAGAGAGGGATGGGAAATGGATGCTGAAGAACCACGAAGGATGTGGTTTTAATGCTCAGCATTTCTGAGTGTGAGGATTTTATTGTTTCACCACATATATAGCATGTATGCTAAAGACATAAAGTAGAGCATCGTTAGAAGTGCTCATTATAAGTACCAACATTCTGCTCTTACAAAGGTATTGGAAATGCCTCATAGCTCCCTACTTTGTCCAGACAAAGCCAAAACCCACGTTGCTCCTTGTTTATAGGGATGTAAAGTGAATTCGAGATCTCTGAGAGTTTAGAATGGGGAAGGCTTTGCTGAGCTGACCTATACAGAAAGAGGTTTGGAGGCTGTTTTGTGACTCCCTTTCCCTACTCAAAAACACTCATGAAATCTTTGTCCCTCACTCTGTCAGAAAGAGATTTTTCTTTATCCGGGTCCAGGATTAAATTTCTATGCAAATATTTACAGGTCTTTTATAAAAAGTCCTAGTGAAATGGAGACTTTTGAACATTCCCCACCCAGCTCTAACATGGGGTTATACATCTTCGCTTGGAATCAGTGTAAAATTGTCTTGTACATTTACATTCACTGGTACTTTGTCATTCAGGTTTATTTAACTCTCCTAAAGATTTTGGCTTTTATCATTTCCTGTTAGGAAGTATTCCAGAGTCCTGCAAGTTACACTGCCCAGAAGTCTTCCATATTTCAGGAAAATTTTCCATCTTTTATAGAGCGCATTTATTTTCAGCGATCAGGCTGGCTGAACTGCTCCCAGGCTAAGCCACAGTCAGCACCAATTCCAATAAACCTACTGCTCACAGCCATTGCTGAAATGGTGCCATTTCCTGATGAAGACACCCCTCTGTTTCCTCTGAATGGTTGTACTGCTAGACCTTGTAACTGAATCTCCTTCTCTTGGTGTTTGCAATTATCAGGTACCTCTCCATGGCTTTGCCCTTCCTCTTGTATCATTTCTGGTACACAAGTACCAAGGCTTCGCTGAGTTATTTGAGTACTGTTTCCCCGTTGCTCTGTAGAGAGCATCTATTCTGTGCAATAGGGTGTTTCTGAAGAGGGAATCCCAAATCTCCTTTTTGCTGCCCCTTCAGTTCTTTCTCCCTCCCACAGATGTGCCAGAATTGGCTGCCTTAGTTTCCCTGTTTCTTAGCTATTTTTTCGAGTTGCCATTTTTTCCCTGTGACTCCCACTCCTCCTTTTTGTCCAGTCTTTATAATTTTTAGAGCTGCGGGGACTTTTCTCAATATGCAGAGAAACACTGTTTTATTTTGTCTTACAGATCACGGTACAAATGGGTTTCTAAGGTAGTCTGTCTGTTCCTCTCATTAGATCTTTTTCGCTTGACGCCTTGTTGTTTACTGCTTCTTTCTCTTTACAGAACTGCAGCTGGTTCTCTCTCCACATCTTATTTAAACCCACTTTAACTGATTCTTTAGAGTAAGATTTCATGAGAAGCTGTTTCGAGTGTTTTATATAAACCCAGACACATTGCGTGTCCTTTAGTCCCTTCATCCATTATCTTTGTTATTCTGTCAGAAAAGCAGTTAGAGTTTTCCAGTAAGATCCATTCCTTGTAAGTCAAGATTGCTTATTTCTTCAGCTTAACCTCTTTCTCTGTCTCTGTGCACCCTCAGTACCACTTGTTCTGAGTCATCCAAAGATGGGACATCTTTCTGCTCCCCTACCCAGGGAGGGGGGAAAAAAAAGATAACAAATAGTAACCTTGGTAAGAGATATTACCTGTTCTATTCTGCAACTCTGCAAGCCTTATGAAGCATAACAGGAGACTAAAGCTGAGTATGTGACAGTTTTGCTATTACCAGAATACACATGGAATGGGGAACAGAAGTGAAACTTAGCAATTCCCACTTGTACTCCACTGGATGATGAAGCAGAGCAGCAGTTGAAACAAAGAAAGTGCTGACAGAGCCTTCAAACAAAGAGAATGAGGCAGTCAAACAGCAGAGATGCGGGCTGAGTGAAGGGGATGGAAATTATTCTGTCAGCCACATAAACGTGATTCCCCAGGCTGATCTCAGGAAGGCATTGAGAGTGGAGTGAAAAAGAGAGGTAAAAATAAGGACCAAAGAAAAGGGGTTGTTAGAGAGACCTAGTTGCAAAAATTCCTTTGCTTGCAGCTAGGGTTGAGACTGTGAAAGCAAAAGAGCAAAGATGTGGGTGAGAGCTGTGGCAAACCACTGATAATGGCATTAGACAGGACTGGCTGCCTAGTACAGTGACAATACCAAAACTGGAAATACACGTGCTCCCAGACCACAGATGCTGAGAGTCAGCCAGCATGCCAACACACCCATGTTTGTGTCTTCTCCCTTCCCCTGCGCTATGTAGCAAAGTCCTGCCTCATCATCCTCATTCCTGCTTGGCTCAGGGGTACCTCTGCTTCTTTTTCTTCCAATGGATAAGTGGTCATACTTCTGACTGTCTTGGAGAGTGCTGACTAGCCATCCTCTCCCCATGCCCAAACAGAGGTCTGCCCTCCCTCCACATGGAGTGAGTGCTGAACGGCTACACGTACAAAAGAGGGGCAGGTCAGAATCAGCAGAACAAACCCCAGTGAAGGAAAGGATCTCAGAGTACTGGTGTCTTGGACCATTTTCTATTACATCCTTTATCCCAGAGGCAGGCCTACATCCCCAGGTCTCCTCCTTCTCCATGCCACCTCCTCTCTACCATCAAATCAGACTGTCAGGGAAAGGGAGGCTTAATACCTATTGTACCTTCCACATAGCCACCAAAACACCACTATACCATGTTCGTTGGGGCTACCACAGCACTTTTGGAACATCTCAGCTCAGCAAAAGACTCAGACCCTGTTCATCACTACACAATTGCCATGCATGGAAAGGAAGGGGAGGGGAGGGAAGGGAAAGGGTTGAGCCATCTGCCACCTCCCCACCTAACAATAACACCCATCCTCTGTAGGCACAAACTTGGGGCACATTGTGGAGCTGGTGCAGGCTCATCCTTTGTGCCTCACTCCACTTCCACTGCTGCACACCTTAAGCAGGTTAGAACAGGCATGACTTTCCCCGGGGAACACTGAGTTTTCTGTGCTCACTCCCTGTCTCCCACACACATCCTCTCACCTCGTTTCAGACTGAGGCTGGGATTTTAAACATATTAGGGTTAATATACTGGCATAAGGGTTGGATAGAAACTTTCCAAAAACTTTTCTCCTTTGGAAAAGAGTTCCACTGAAATCAACACTTTCCTACAGGAAAAGGCCAGTCTGGCAAACAGCTGAAGTTCTGAAGCAGCTTTCAATAATCTGAAATGTCTTCAGTTGAAATGTCAGTCTGAAAAAAATATTTTCATGTGAATCAAAATGGCTTGGATTTGAATCAGCACTTTTTTTCAATTTGAAAACGTAATTTTTTTTTTTTCTTCACTTATGCTTTTCAACAAAATCGGAGTATTTTAATACCTTGTCCTAGTTTGGCATGAAAGCAAATGTCAGGAATTGCAGCATTTCCCACAGGAGTGGGGAGACGTAGAGCCCTGTACAGGGGGTAGGTTTACCATTCTGCCTCTCCTATGACCCCACTTCTCCTTCCTACCTACCATATCGAGCCCCCCTCACCCCCAACTCGGGATGATGATGTGCAAAGCCATCAAGGATGCTCTGTATAGCAAAAGAGCAGCAGAGCCCCAGCAAGTTGGCTTGGAGGGTGCAAGAGGGAGGGAAGACTTCTCTCACCCCCTCCTGCAGCCAGTGCAGGAGCCCTAGAGGAAAGAAGGGTTTAACTGAAGCCATGGATGGAAAGGTAGAGTGGCTGCCTGGATGATGAAATCCACAAGTTGCTGAATGTGCTGAATGCTGCACATTCATCCCTGCCTCCAGCCAGCCCTAGCAGGGTGTGAAATGTTGGTAACGATCAACTGCTTTTGCTTAGCCTTGGGGATGTCTACCCCAGCTCCCCAGCATCACTGTGCTCTTGGTCTGTCAGATAGTCTCTTACTTTGTTATTCATGCTTTTATTGTAGAAGCGAGTTCTCTTCCTCACCAATGATTATTTCTTCACGGACATCAGTGGCACACCCTTCAGGTGAGCAAGGACTTGCATGACACCAATATAATGTATCAGAAGTCTGCCATTAGGGGACAACAAGTTGGTCCCTTTTCTTCATAAAACTGGTTACAACTCATGAATAGAGCACTGTGAATAAGTGACTTCTTTGTTCCTGTAGCCATTAAAATATTGTTTGGGGTCAACTCAAAAGGAATATTATGATTTACCTGAAGTTCAGAGTCAAAAAGCTTTACCTTAGACAAAGCATGTTATTTCATTTCAGAGAAATGAGATGTCTTCAATTTTCTGTTCTGTTGAATATGTTTTATGTTCTGGTGTATGGCTTTAACCAAAACCTTGTTGTAAACTGAAAATTATAAGACATCACATAAGAAATCATGTAAAAAAGCAAAAAATTGTGTGTTTTTCCCCAGCTAAAATGATTTGAAATGTGCAGAGACTTGAGAAATTTTAATGTTAACCTGAACCTGCAATGTTGGCAAAAAAAATTGTCACCAAAAATGCCTCATAGCTCTACGGACAGGTTCCTTAGCCTCTTGTGCTGAGATCGGATCTTGCTTAATCCTCTTTTGAGGTTCTTTTCTTTAATAGCTGTGGAGGGAGTTAATATCTCTAAGGGTTGTAATTGCAGGGAATGCAGTGTCATGTTTAGGGATTACACCTCTCCTTGCTGACAAGCCGTTTGTTTTCCTGCCTGCCTACAGCCTGGGTGTTGTGCTGTCCGGGGGACATGGGGAGTATATTCTGCTGGGGAACACTTCAGTGGAAGAAGGTAGGTTAATCTGAAACAGCCACACTGTCTTAAGGGACAAGGTAGCAACTCTGAACTTCTCCACTTCTCCTTCACAGTCCATGTCTGCCTGTCTGCTGCCTAACTGAATACTCTATGTATTGTCTGGTTTCAGGTTTGCACGACCTGCTTCAGCCCGACCTGTCTTTAGCTAATGAGTGGTAAGTGGAGGAAATGCTGTCGATGATGCAGGACTTTGTCATGAGGTTGTGCAAAGTTCCCAGAAATTTGGCTTGAGTTCACCACCCTCTATGGCCTAGAGAAAAAAAAACAGTGTTGGTCAAGGGCTGTACCTGAACAGACCTGATTGTCTCCAGGCAATTCTGTTCCACCTCTTCCTTCTGGAGATCCCACCAAGGCCTGGCACATCCTTCTGCTATGAAATATCTCCTGAAATTTATCCTCAGTCTTCTGTGCTCAGACTTGTTTTGTTTCTCCTGGTGTTGTTCAGAATCGTGCTACAAAACCTACAGTATGTCAGACTTGTCAGGAAGTTTTGTCACAAGACATTGAAATACCTTCTTAAATCCTAGATTTTTTTTTTTTTGGTTGTCATTCTTCTGAACTGAGCCTAGACCTACTTTCTAGTGAACATGGAGGTGATTCATGACCCGTGTTTCAATAGCAAGCATAATTTACGGTTTTGCTTTGTTTGGATATGTAACAGGGGTGAAGCATGGCACTTTCCATTTATTGCTGTGAGGTTTGGGATTTTCATGAACCCAACATTCAGTTATACCCAGGCACATGAACCCAGCCTGTATCAAAGCCAAAATAACTATATTCAAGAAACCCTGCAGCCCTTCACACCTCTCATTACAGTGTCAAGTTTCACAGGCAGCACATTTGAGACACAAGCAGTGACTTCTCCTTCTTCTACTAACTTGGGGTGTCAGCTTACCACACTTTACATATTCATTGCTCTCAGACTGCCTGCATAAATCATTCCTTTCAGCCCCTTTATGAGTTGCAATTCTCTTATAACCCCTTCCTCTCCGTTGTCCAGACAATGAAGCTGTCAAAATTGGAAGCAAGATTAGAGGACTGGTTTCTTTTATAATACATTTGTAATATGTTCTACCCCTTCTCCCCAAACTGTCCTGAGGCTCCTGCAGCCGTGTCCCTTTGAAACAACTTTTGCTGCCAATGTATCATACTGCAAGCTCATTCTTTGTCTCAGTTTTTGTTCCTCAGTTGTAGTTTATCTGCTCCCAATCCAGCTTTACTCCCACTGTATGTGACCCTTTGCTTTTCAGGTCTCTCCATCACGTTGCCTCTTGTTTATACAGACACAGGCAGACATCTTAAACAACATATAATACAGATAACTGCTGGAAGGATCTGAGATTGTTATGCTGCGTTGTGAGCTTATGCCAGAGAACATAACAGCAGCCCTGCTAAGCGCAGCAGGCAGATTAATTGCTGTTTGATTTATTGGTAGGGTTTGACTTGCAGCCGCGTTGTTAAATTTTGAGTGGGCACAGCATGCGGCAGTGACAAAATCTTTGCAGCCCAAGCTTTATTGCTGATTTTTTATTTGCAGTTATTATTTTCCAGGAGCATTTGTTTGACTGTGGTTTCTCTTTGCCCTTGTGGGCTGCTTCTTCCCTCCCCACCAGGATTTACTGCATCACTGACATTGATCCAGGCCACCGGAAGCTGAGCCAGCTGGAGGCTGTGATCCGTTTCCTCACTGGAGAGGAGCCTGACCTGGAATGTGAGTCCCAGGCATCAAAAGGGTCCTGCTGGGGTTCTCCTGTACCCATCAGGGCAGGGAGGGGACTGTGGCAAACTGATTGGTGTCAGACTGAGCTCCTGTGGCACCTGCTTACACAGGTGGGACCGAACTCAAGCCCAGCTTAATTCACAAGTGGAAATGAGCTGAAGATCCACTTCCTTTTCTCCTTCAGAGGATTTTTCCCCCCCATTTCAAAGCTATCACATAACTTGGCCTTATTGAAGGTCTCAGCATAGGAAATACTGAAAAGTGAAAGACTTGAATGGACCTTGGTGGGGGCTGCACACCACCTTTACGACAGACTGACTATCTGGGCTTGAGAGAGTGATGGCAGGAGGAGACAAGAAAGCTAGAAAAGTAACTAGAAAGCTACTGTGACTACTCTGCTCCCCAGGGCCCCAGCCAGCATCCTCTGAGGGCTGCACGGTGCCATCTAGACAGATGGGTTCTTTTGGAACAAGGATCATTAATTTTGCTTTTCAAATACAACTGGTAATTGATTTGGGGGAAAAAAAAATGTTACAGAATTATCTTTCCTGCTTCCCCTGATGCTCATCCCTTACACTGGGTCCCGTTCTCCAGATGATGTGTATCCACCCAAGCAGCTGATACAGCACCCCTATGGAGTGTGATTTGTTGGGGGACAGAGGTGAGCAGCTGTGCCTGGGAGCTCCCTACAGCAGTTTAGCTTTAGAATGTCCTTCAGCCCACCTCACACTCCATGGTTTCATCCCCCTCAGTTGTGCCAAGTTGTCAAGGGCTAGGGGTGTGCTGGCCACTAGAGCAATGACAGACACGCTCTATTAACCCCTCTCCCTTCCAAGAAAGGGGAAAAGGGAGAGATGATTGGAAAAGAAAACTAAACAGCTTTAATAAGAACACTAAATTTAAATATATAAAAATATATACAAAACTAGTATCAAATCCAACCCCTCTGGTGGAAATGATGTCACTGTCACTACTGACACTGTGGAGCAAGCACTAGGGAAGTCCCAGAATGGACTTGGTGGCAGACAGGAACCAGATCCAGGAGCTGGACTCTGGAGCTGGATTCAGGAACACACAGATTGGGATCAAAAGCAGAAGGGACAGAGTCTTCCACTGATGCCAACCCTTAAAGAAGAGAGCTTAACCATCATGATCCCTCAGCTTTATACTGAATATGATGTGTATGGGATGGAATAGCTCCCTGGTCAGTTCAGGGTCCCCTGTCCTGGCCGCTCCTCCCTGCAGGTGCAGCCTTCTACTTTCTCACCCCCAAGGTGGCACACAAGATTTAGCTGTGAACTTGGTCTGCACAGGAGCAAGGATGAGCAAGAGCCTTTCTGCACAACAGTCTTTGGTAGGAACTATAAACATCAAGCGTTATCACCACTAGAAGCAGACACTGCCTGCAAAAATCTGCCGTTAACTTCAGAAAGTGCAGTTATTTAGAAGACATTTACATGAAAAGTAAAATCACTGAAGAGAATTAGTTCTGTTCTATCTCAAAGCAGGACACAAGTGCAAGCTTTAACATGTAATGCCTCACCTGAGAGGCACAAGCTTTTGGCACAAAGATGGGAACCTCTTAAAACTAAAACCCAAATGTAATCCAATAATTGTTCCTGTCTTGCACAATGTGAGCAGACATCTCCTGGCTGTCTTTGGAGGAGGCCAAAAAGAGATGTATAAATTGAAGAGCCCAGGGAGCAGGGGGGGAAGTTTAAGGAGAGCTGACTGTGAGAAACATGCAGATTTGCAAGTGCTATGGAGGAAAAAGAAATAGGATTTGGATACATCTTAGGCTTGTGGGGCTTGGGGAGGTAAAGAGCTGCTGGTAAGCTTTAGTTTTAAGTTTTGAGTGACAGCAAGGATGGAGAAATCGATTCTGCCAGCTGTGGCAAAGAAAGGATAAAGAAAGTTGGGAGAACTTGAGATAAAAAATAGGGGAGACCTGGGACCTCAACTCAGCAATCAGAGGCAAAAACACTGAAATGGGGGCAGGGGGACTCCATCTAGAACCGCACTGAAAGGGGTGTATTTGCAGTATCAGAGGCATCCCACTCTCACAGCACAAACTGAATGCAGGCAGGGCAACACAAAATCGAAGCAGGTCAAATAAATGGGATCTTGGAGTATGCCATTTAGCACGTGGCACATTCAAACCCTCCTGAACTCTTCCAGTCCCAATGGACTAGACTGGTAGCCTAGTCTGGCTTGAGCATCCAGGGTAATCAGGACGGGACAGTGTTTTCAAATGTTTACAGGAAGGACAGAGAAGTAACACAGAAGCCAATGAACACAAGGACAGAGTAGAAGCTGTGAAAAAGCCTCTTCAGTGGAATGGGGTGTCTGGTGTCCTTCTATAGGGTACCTAAAAGAAAGGTCAAAGCAAGGATTTGAAGCAATGTCTATGGACAGCCAGTTCAGTCAAGGAGAAGATCAGCGTGAAGGACTAATGAATACGTTCATATGAAAGCTCCTTGCTTGCCCACACTTTTAAACCCAAGCCCTTCCACTGAGTTTTCAGGGGACCCAGTCTGACAGTCTCAGCTGTAACATCTGCTCTTGTGGTCATCCAGGGTGGTAGGTCCTGTTGTCTGCCCTGGAAGGTGAAGCCTCTTTTTGTGACACTTTGCTTCACTGCCCTGGGCCAGGCAGACACTCCGTAATAAAGCAACTCTCTGAGACATCTAGGGAAAGATGTATCTTTCCCTCCTGATTCTTGTTCTCTCTTCTTCTTAGGTGATGAGGAGTTGGTCCAGGAAGTGCTGTTTGATGCAGTGGTTACTGCACCCATGGAGGCCTACTGGACAACACTAGCCCTCAATATGTCCATGTAAGTCTATGAGAAATTAATATGAGTAAAACACTGTGGAAGATGCATCTCCAGCTGCTATGGGCTTATGCAGTGCCTGAAACAGTCACAGATCCTTGCACAGCATATAAGAAACTTTTGAAATATCTCAAAAAGCTGACAAAAATAGCTCAATAGCTTAAAAAATAACTCAAAAAGTGTCTCTCAGGAGTGGACTCCAGCAGGCTGGGCCTTCTCAGGGGAGCCCTTAGTTTGGTGAGTTTGAATATGACTGGAGGACAGCAGTGATGCAGATGTATCACTGCACCAGTTCTTTGCAGCACCTGTCTCGGATACACTGCATTTGCCTCAGTAGCTGACAGGACTTGCTATCTTGGGGCACTTGAGATCATTTCAGTTTAAAGCTATTATGAGTTCTTTCCACCTGCATCAGTTATCCCTCTGAATGGCAGCAGCACAGTTTGATTTAACCTCCCATATGACTGCAGCAGAAGCTCCATTCCAGGTGGCTCCCTTAGCGGCAGCAAAGAAGAGGGAGTTTGATCTTGTCTCTGTTGATGATGGCTTTAGATTAAGCCTCAAGGAAGGGAGTGGACAGGCTGACTTCAGAAAACAACTTTCCACTTTATTATTTCCAGAGAGGCACCTTTTGCTTGTAGTGTCTAGTATCATGTCAAAGAGATCTACTTTCATCAGACAACATGCTGCTTACACAGATGTGTGGCCATGGGATTCCTGACCCCATTTCAATTACCTGTATCCCTACCACCAACTGAGTTTGAGTCGAGACATCATACTAGGACACCAAATTACAAGCACATCTTTAAAGATCTACACCAACACACACCCCTCACTTTAACAGGCTCTCCACCATGTACTCTTGATATCCCAGTAAGACATTGCTGAATCAATCTACTGCTTTGGAGTCAGTTTGCTAGGCTGCCTAGCCCCTCTGTGCCCCAGACAACCATTCTTCCTCTGCAGTCCTTCTCCCTCACTTCAGCCTCAGGTGAGCAGCCTGGAGCAGGACTAGCAGGAGGAGAGAAGCTCATTGTCTACTTAGAAGAAAATTAAATGAGCAAAAGTCAAAGGTGTGAATCTAGACAGACATCTAAGCCTGCCGGTGGTTAGCCAGTGACAAGCTGTTGCCATTAGCCAGTAGGAGCCAGTGTCACATCTGGCATAAATGGGTTATATTGCAAATGAACTTGTAACCGTGTCTCCAGGTGTGGTTTCTAGGTTGAAAGGTCCTCACCCTGGAGTAGGGAGATGCCGGTTCTTCTGAGAACCGTTTGCTTCTGCTTGTGCGTTTCTGTTCCACAGGGAGACTGAGACAGGCATTGAGATGGCGTTTCTGGGCACTCGGGCTGGACTCATGAGGAGTGCCCTATACGTGGGCTCTGAGAAAATTTCCAACAGGTAAGTCCCTAAACTGCACTGAGGGGTTTCTCTCAGTGATTCTGAAGAAGCAGCACAAAATCACCACCAGTCTTAGAAATGTATTTGGAAAGACAGAAACATAAAGGAAAGAGGCAACACCTTGGTGGCACGGATGCTGTTTTACAGAGTTGGGGTAGTAGGGGCCCTTTGTCTTCTTCTGGTCCTTTTGAGTTTTTCTTAAAATACTGTCCCAAAGTGCGTTCATTTCAAATAAAGCCTTCAATCATTCCCTGACTTCAGTCTGCTCACAGAGAAAATGTCCACAGTAGTATATATCCCCAGGACTATTTTGGAGAGCAGAGGATGTGCACTCCAGTGCCCCCGTGACATTCCAGCTTGGCTAGATTTGATCTTTCGGTCTCAATTCCTCTTCCAGGTCTATTCTGCTCTGCCTCTTACATTGCCCATATCACAGCAGCATCCAAGTCCCTTCCAGTGAGGCATTAAGTGATGTGACTGACATCTGTCATATATGATTCATTCTCTTGTCCTCTCCCTCAAGGCAAAAGCATGTGTTCAGTGGAGGGTTTTGACACAGAAAGGACATAGTTTGCATTTGTGTTGGGTTTTGAATATGCATGCTGGTGCATGCTGCTCTAAGAAAGGACGGATCACAGAAGCACACTAGCAGATGGACCAGAAGGGGATAGTGTCAGTGGTGGTCCTTAGCTTCTTGGAAGCTGTTTTTCTGTCTCTTGAGTTCCCCAAACATGAGTCGTACATGCAAGGCAGAGAGCTTGGTTGTGCATGAAAGGTGACACTCTGTCAGCCACAGTCTTCATGGTTTTGAGGCAGTCTGGGTCAGTCAGTGTAGTCGTCAGGCTCTGGTGACAAGGGAGGAAACATGTGCAATAGGAGGCTGATATCATGATTCCCTGTCCCACACTGCTCATCAGGAGCATCATTCAGTGCTTTTCAACAGCTGCAGCCACCACGCTGCAGTGACAGGCTCTCGCACATCGCCCAAGAGGCACTTCTGGAAGCCCCTGAGAGGAAGGAGCCGCATAAATAAGTGACATCAAAATATACAGCAAAACGAGAGCCTGAAAACGAAGGGGAGTTGTCAGGCAAGACAACTCCAGGGAAAGCAATGGTCTGATTTTCAGGAGGTCTCTCCTGAGCACCCGCTGCCTGCCTCGCCCTGCCGGCAGGACCCATCCCAGGAGGGAGCGCCCGTTCCGCATCCTGCGCACCGCTGGGGATTCAGTGCTTAGCCGCAGCAGCACGACCGCCGGGGTTTGGGTGGGTTTGTGCTGGGGGGTGCGGTGTCTAACTCCCTTTTCCCACATGCCCTCCATTCTCCCGCAGTAGCTACGGCACGGCCCGGCCCGGCCCGCGGGTTCCCCTCGCCCGCCCTCGGGGCCGCCGCCGGCCGTGCCGCCGGTCTCGGCCGGGGCAACAGCGGCACCTGGCGGGCACCCGGCAGAGGAGCGGCGGCAGCGCGGGGGGATCCGGGGGGGGACGAGGCCACGGCCGGACCCCGGGCGGCTGGAGGAAAAGGGCGGCGGTTGTGCTAGGGGTGGAGTGTGGCCGGCATCGGCTCGGCTCGGCCCGGCTGCCGCGGGGTGCCGTGAGCCCCGTCCCCGGGGTCGGTCTGTGACCCGCACTGGCGGGAGGGTGAGAGGCACACGGCGGCTTGTCCGCGTTCCGGTAGTCAAGGGAGCCTTGCTAACTGCCCCGGAGTCCCCGGGGCGATGTATTTCGGTCCCCCCGGAGGTCCTTGGGCTCCCTTCACCGCAGGGGAAGCGCCAAGCGATGAGGTGCCAGGTGATGTGCCCAGCCCCGGAGGTCCCACTGCTTTGCCCCCGAGGAGAGCTGCAGCTCCTCTACAGCGTCTACAAAGGTTTTCTCCCGGCAGGAAATTCCTGACGCAGAAGGACAAGGAAAGTATCTTCACCATGGACCACTTTCCTCTGTGGTACCGCCGGGCGGCCGAGCATCCCCCCGGGAGCTTCATCTACAGCATTGTCTCAGAAGACGAGTCAGGTAAACCCCAGCCTGAGCACCAGAGCAGAGCAAAGGGGAAAAGAAAGCTTTTCACATCTTGTGTCCCGCACCATGTTTGTCCCGATCCCTTTACTGACACCTTCTGCTTAGTGGAAAGCGTTGAGACCTGTCCTCTTGGCATTACCTTCACACCAGTGTAAAAACAGAGGGATCATGTGCAAGATGCTGGACATAGTGGAAACAGTCCACTAACGTGAGTTTGCAGAGGTGGTAAAGGATGTGTGGAAACATAAAGCCTGGGCAGACCAAAGGATTTAGGGAGGTGAGGCGTGGGCAATCCTAAGGCACTTGTGGGTCTCTGGAGAACACACGAACCATGAGAAGGAGAAGGCAAAGGTATTGTGGAAAGAATTAGACATGTAGGTGTGACCAGGCCTGGGAGGGAACATCATCAGGAGAACGGGATGAAAAGTAACAGGAGTGAAGCACTCAAGAAGTCTAAGTCTAGAGGATGTCATTTTTTTTCCATAAACACTTCCCATGACAGGAAAGGATGGGCTTGTTATGGAAAATGGTGGAGGTAAAGGGAGGGCATTTCCATAGCTTCCTTTTGGTGAGAATGTCTCTAACGAGTTCAAACACGAGAGGGAAGCACAGAGAGGCTTTTCACTGACTCTTGCTTAGGATATTTGTTCCTGCGAGTTTGCAGGGCCAGCTAGGACCTCCTCAAAGACTGGAAGAGAGCAGAAGAGCCTAGTAAGAAACAATCAAAACAAAATACTCACGTGAGACTCCTACACAGAAGGCAGAAATCCCCTCTGTGCTCCTCCATGGCCCCTAGCACTCCATCTCTGTCACGGAGCTCAGCACTTTATCTGTTAAAGCTTTTTGTGACACAGTGGTGGGAGGCTGGTGGGTGGGAAAGCAAGTAGCAAAGAGGAGAAAACAGATTGGGATGCAAAAGATGAACAAGGATGTAAAGGGAAAGGGATGGAAAGAGAAAATACTCAAAACCTTCCACAAAAGACTCTCTCTGCCCAGGACCCTTACATCTGGCTTAAAAGGCAACTGTGGAGAGAGGGGGAGACATGGCAGGAGGGACCTTTTGCTCCCCTGCGTGCCATGGGATTTGCTCTTTGGACTAGAGCGTGGGTTAGAAAACCAGGCAGTGACACCCTGTGGGGCTTCCTAGGGCAACCATTACCCAGGCCACAGTAGTCACTAGTGACTAAACAGTGGGGTTGTGGCTTGATGTAGCTTTCTTAGAAGTCACAAGTGGGTTTGCATGGATAAAGACAGAAGAGAAGCATCTGTCACTGTTTTTTGTATCACATGCTATTTGGTCATAAGCTTCAATCGAGTCCAAGATCCCACTCACCTGAAACCCTGCAGGTGCATTGTAAGTAGTACCTGACCCTGAAGACCTTATGTTCTAAATCATAAGGGAGATTATTAGTCCCTTTAGAGAGGAGCAGCAGGGCTTAGAGGGACTGTGATCCATGAGATCACACAATATGTCTGTGAAGAGACGGGAAAAAATACTCAGTGTTCCTGAGACAACAGTGCTTCACTGTCAAAGCAGAGCCCAGGCCCTTCCTTGACATCCAATGAAGCAGGGTGCCCCATCTTTTGGCCAGAACAGGCCATCCAGTTTCTGATGAAATTCTTGATGATTAGATGCTGAAGTTCCTCTTTCATGCTTCCCACATGATTCAGTACATGCCCACCCCATGATGAGAGGATTTCATGGCAGATGTACTTCTCATCAGATAAGAGGGAAGAGCCCAAAGACCTCCTTGTTGGTGAGGAAACCAGCAGGGAATGGCTGCAGGTCATGATCAAAATTTATCCAGGGCCTTCCATGATCCAAAAGCCACACAGGAAAGAAGACAGCTCTCTTGTGTTGGGTGTTTGGGGTTTTTTAGTTTGTCTTTGTCTTTTTTTTTTTTTTTTCCCCCTAGGGTTACTAAGAGTATTTTGCTTATTTGTTCCATTTTAGGGAGAGCAAGAAGTTTGGGGTTCACCATAAAGGCAAGATTAGGCTTAAGGCATGTGAGCATAAGTTGTCTGCATATTTGTTTCACAAGGGCTTTACTATTTCTGACATCCTTGAGCAAGGTAATGTGGCCTCGGTCCAAAAAAAAATAGTGAGAGACTCCAGGCTAAGCTGTGGTAGACACAGAATCATGCTCAGGACACAGTGGGTACCAACAAGAATGATGAAGGCAGAAATGGAACTTGGTAACAAATGCTAAAGCTCTTGGGAACAAAAGAATCTCTGACCCACCTGTCTGAGCAAGAGATTTCCATACAGCATGTGAGGAGGGAATCAATTACAGGCTAAATCAATCATGCTGACCTTCAAACTGTCCCCTGGCAGTTCCAAAAGATGTGCCCCAGCTGAAGCTAACCTAATCATTTTAATAAAAACATGCAGAAATGGGAACTGTCACATGGAGAATTGCAGGCTGAGACAACTCAACTGCACTAACAAAGAGAGGGGAGGTGAGGTTCAGTTCCTTAAACCTGTCCATCCGTTCTCTTTTCAATTCCCTGTGGGAATGAAGAGATCTGCATGGGGCTGGCAGATGTGACACAGGACCTATAGGACACTTAAAGCAGCAGCTAAAGGATAACTGGGAGACCCTGGGGCATAACAGAGCTGGGGTAGCCAAGACCCAGATCTTGTTTCTAAGATGGAGTTCACCCTGGCAGTATCTGGAAGTGCTGTGTCTGCCTCTCCGATTTGTGGTGCTGGCCTGACTTGGGTAACAGAGCTAGATGTAAGCCTGGCCTTTGCTGTGTGAGAGTCAGTGTCAGAATTACCTGTCCTGCTTCTCCTCTGTCTACAGAGGTTAGCTGGTGCATGAAGCAGGGCAGCTTTCTGGCTAAAAAGGAGCTCTACATGCTCAAAACTGAGGAAGCCAGTCCTTCACATTTTATGCTGAAGCTGTTACTTTTATCGTGGGACATTATCTAGAAGAAAAAGAAACCCTGTACTCCTAGCCCCTGAGGTCATTTTTGTGTCTTGAAAGATGCAGTCCACCAAACTCATGGATGTTTCAGGGTTGAGGCATACGCACACACTGCCCTGAATGTGAGCAAACTGCTCCCACGGCGTTTTACTCCTCCCTGGTGGTAAGCTAACCAAGCCTGCTCTGTTTGCATCTTTACAGAGGGAGATGGCCTTCCAAAAGTGGTGACGGTGAGCACGGCTGTGGCTGTGTCTGTGGATGGGAAGATGGGTGTTGCTGCAGGTAGGACATGGTGGTTACTCTTTTTATCTTGAATGAAATTGTTGCGCCTTGTATTGAGAGTGGGAGCTGAGAGCTGTTAGCTTGTCATTCAAGGGAGATGACAGGAGCCACAATAGCTTGTAGGCGAGACAGAGAATATTAGAACAGGTACTGAATGGCTGATAGGCTTTTGAAAGGGAAACTGATGGTTTGAATGGAAGCTTCTCATCTTCAGTGCTGGTGAATTTGTGGTATGAGACTGTTTCTCTGGAGCATGAGTAGGTTGAGAAGTCCATGCAGACTTTCAGCTGTTTGTTGGAGACACTCTTGGTTTTGGAAGAACAGCGCATTCGTACACCTCCATCATTATCTCAGCTGAAAAATAGCTTTTGCTGGTGGAACGGGCTTGTTGCTAGATTTCCAACTTGGATATAAGGATTGTGAAACTTACCTTTGTACCTGAGCTTTAAACCCCTTTTGTCAGACCCTCCGTGCTATTTCCAACAGAACCCCGAAGCTTTACCATTTTCTGTAACAGTTACTTCAGCCTGTATGGAAGTACAGTAAACTCAAAGTGAAACAAAGAAGCCATTTAATGAAACAAAGCAACATTACTCAATAATGCTGGTGTAATATCCAACTTAAATGCTCTGTGTATTGGGGTAAGAGAAGATGTAGCCTGGTGGAAAATTTTTTTTAGACCTGAAAGCATTGGCTAAAGGAAGAGGTTGATGAAACAGGCAATGGAGTAATTATCACCAGAAACATGCCGGGATGCAAAGCTGCTTGTGAAAGAATGATTGCTGTATTGGAGTCCTGTGTGGTGAAAGGAATGACTGAGTAGAATAGGTACCAAACAAGGACTTTGTTATAGGAGTATCCAGTAGAGAGAAGACCATATAGCAGATACCTTCAGATCAGAGATTCAGACATTGCTTTTGCCTAGGCTGGGTAGGCTACAATGAATGGTCTTCAATAATACTAGACAGTAAAACTATGGCAGTTTAACTTCATTTGATGAAGGATTCCATCATTTCCAGGCTTTCAGTAAGTTCCTGTAAGCCGGTACTTTTTGAGTATCACCTGGGCATCAGGAAAGTACTTATAAGCTGAAGGAGGAGCGTTACAACATAAGACTTTTCACTAATATACCACCATTTCAAGCCCAAAGCCATAAAATGATTACAAAGTCTGTCCAGAGACCGCTGTGAAATAGAGATGATTTCAGTAAAGTTTATGTTAAGTACATGCTTGGGTCATAGAGACTGCTCTCAAAATTGATACTAGCTGGTACCATTATGAATATACCCAGAAGAGAATGAAATAGGATTAAAACTGTACAAAGGGTGGCTGTGTAGCACTGGAGCATTTCTCTAAGCAGGAATTTGGGAGGAGAAAAAAAAATTATATATTTTTTTAAAATATTGTTTTTCATGGTTCTTTTCCTTCCCTTTCCTGACCTGTGAGTTACAGCAGAAGCACACAGCAGTTCATCTGGCACTCAGCATAAATAACAAGGAAGGAAACTTCTGGGTGGAAGAGCCGTAGCAAGAACAAATGGCAGGAGAATCTGCCCCTGACAGAGCCATTTCTCTTCTGTCAGCAGCACTTTTCACAACCCCTGTGGAGATTTCCACCCCCTCAGTTATGCTGAATGCTGAATTGACTGTCTGTGTGGACATGCTGTGAAGGGGCAGGATCCTCTGCAGAGGGAAGAGGAGAGTGGAGAGAGCAGCAGAGGACAGGGAAAGAAATCATGTTAAAACAATAACAATAAGGTGAAAATTTGTCATGAGTGGGAATGATACAGAACAAACCAGTTTCCTTACTGGTAACCAGAGAAGTTAAGACACAGCAATGAATTAATTGGTTTTTTTCCATTAAAGGTACCACTGTCCCTGTCACTTACCCACACTTTAGGTGATCTGACCACAAGCATCTTCTGCTTACTTCCACACGTGCTCTTATTTCCCCATTTCTTCTGCACTGATTAAAACTACACATAATTCATCCAAAGTATGGATTGCATGACAGCACTGAGGGAAAGAATTTCTTCCAAAAGGTCAAAACTCCTTCAGGCCCCCAGCTCTAGCCCTCATTGGCTTAGCAGGAGTGCAAGAGTTTGCCGGGTTATGTCCCGCCTGGTGTCCTGGGCACAATTTTACACCATGTTTTGGGCATTTCAGGAAGCAAAAAGGTACTATATCTCTATTACCATATGCTTTGTTTCCAATAGTGACTAGGTTCATCCTCTGAATCTTTTTATACCAGTAGTAATTAAAAAAAAAAAGGTAATTATGTTCACACTACCTATTGCAATACTATTTGATCTTGAGGGTAGCAGCTCTGAGAGTAAGGGTACAGGTCTCTCTTCATCTCCCCTCACACTAGTATAAGCATCTGAGTGCCTAGGACCTGATTTTAGGGGACTTCACCCCACAGCAAAAGCTGCAGGGCAGTTGATGCTGGGCAGTGCTGCAATCCTGGCCCAGAGCGTGGTGGTGGAGTTAAATCTGGTTGGCAACTGGTCACGAGTGGTGTTCCCCAGGGCTCAGTGCTGGGGTTACTCCTGTTTAATATCTTTATCGGTGATCTTGATGAGTGTATTGAGAGCACCCTCAGTAAGTTTGCAGATGACACCAAGTTGGGTGGGAGTGTTGATCTGCTGGAGGGTAGGAAGGCTCTTCAGAGGGACCTGGACAGGCTGGATCAATGGGCTGAGGCCAATCATATGGGCTCCAACAAGGTCAAGTGCTGAGTCCTGCTCTTGGGCCACAACAACCCTGAACAACACTACAGTTTTGGAGAAGAATGGCTGGAAAGCTGCTCGTCAGAAAGGGATCTGGGGGTGTTGATCAACAGCCAGCTGAACATGAGCCAGCAGTGTACCCAAGTGGCCAAGAAGGCCAGTACCATCCTGGCCATATCAGGATAGTGTGGCCAACAGGAGTAGAGAAGTGATTATTCCATTGTATTCAGCACTGATGAGGCTACACCTTCAACACTGTGATCAGTTTTGGGGACTGCAGTATAAGAAAGACATTGAGCTGCTTGAGTGGGTCCAGAGAAGGGCAGCAAAGCTGCTGAAGGGTCTTGAGAATAAGCCTTACGAGGAGTGACTGAGTGAACTGGGGTTGTTTAGTCTGAAGTAAAGAAGGCTGAGGGATGACTTTATCACTCTCTGCAACTACCTGAAAGGGGGTTGCAGACAAGTGGGTGTTGGTCTCTTCTCACAAGTCACAACTGATAGCACAAGAGGAAATGGCCTCAAGTTACACCAGGGCATGTTTAGGTTGGACAATATGAAAAACTTCTGTACTGAAAGGGTTATCAAAGACTGGAACAGGCTGCCCAGGGAAGTGGTTGAATCACCATCCCTCAACGCATTTAAAAGCCATTTAGATATGGTACTTAAGGATATGGTGTAGTAGTGGCACTGGTAGAGTTAGACAATGGTTGGACTTGATGATCTTAAAGGTCTTTTCCAACCATAGCAATTCTGTGTGCGTGGTTCTGCGTAATACCATCCTGGGTACAGAAGAGAGGCAAAAGAAGGGGTGTGAGTAGAGACACAGCAAGAAGCAATCAGACCAGAACAGGATGCAGGCTGTTGCTATTATTCTGATGGCATCAGCCCTCAGTGGGATTGATACCATCTTCATTTAGAGTTAGGATACTACCAGAAGTTTGGTACCCAGCACAGCTTCTCGGAAAGCCAAATATCTGGGTAGGCTTGTAGTTTCTGGATAAATGCAGTCAAAGTTCTGTAAAAGGGGAACAATAGAGACTTTTAAAGTGTCCCCATAAAAGTGCAAGTGCTATGAACTGGCCTGTCATTCTGCCACTGATCGTTACTGTCACTCGTCTGACGTGACGGTGCTTAGGGAGTTTTTGTAAGCGCTCTGAAGGGTTCACTGTGCATGCAGTGAAAAATTAAGCTCTGGGATTTGCAGCCATGCCTGTGGGGAGGGAGCACGCCCAGTGTCCCCATGGGGAGGACACTGGTGACAGGGAGCTTTGGGCCCCTTTTCTTCTGGCAGCTGAATGGCAATCCCCAGCCAAGGCAGCGAAAGGCGAACTGGTAAAATCAAATGTCCAGGAAGATGACACAGGCCTGGATGCTGTCAGAGCATGAGGGAGCAGTCAGTTGGGATTAGAGAACATCCAGGCTGGAGGGCTGAGGGCAGGGATAGAGGGGAAGTATAAGGCACTTCTTCCTCTCGCTTTATCTGGATTAGCTCAGTAGGGAATCCCAGAATGGGTTTGTGTAGTCTAACATGCTCCTCTCACCATTGGAGATGCTGCTTCACAAAAGGATGGGTAGGAAAGTGCCCCAATTCAGGAGGGAAAAGTATTGTCCTCTTCCCTGACCTACCCTCTACCTTTTTCACCCATTTGTCTCCTTATCCTGTGAGCCAAGCCCCTGTACCTGGGGCAGGAGAGGGACATACAAAGGGCTCAAGGTACCCACAGATCTCTCAGAGGATGTGGTGGAGCCAAGGCAGGGTCCATTAATGTGAGCTAAATTGGTGTGGTCTCTTTGGTGGGCAGCCACACAGGCAAACCTACTCTTGTCTTGGTTATACCTGTTTCTTTGAATTAATATCTACCTGCTATATTGTGCTCTGGCACTTCAAAGCACTATGCAAACATTAAGTAATGCCTGGATGATTAATTACATTTAATTAGAAGGCAGCTATTCTTCTGGGATGCCAGTCCAGTACCTTTCACGCACACTAACTTTATTGGAAATGAAAAATAAGGAATTGTGATGGCACTCTTCCCCAAGCCAAGTCCTGCCCCAGATAGCGCTGTCATCTGCTCCTTCCCATGAGTCAGTATCCTGGGGCTTTCTTGTCCTCAGGGGGTGCACAGCAGAACTTGCATGTCGTTGCTGACAGAAGCTTTTACTGATTTAAAGCCCCAGTGAAACTGCTGGAATCTGTGCATGAATTTAGCTGTCACTTTTGGCTGTGTATGACGTCTCTTTCTTTGCCTGACCTTCTTGCTGTTCCAAGTTATGTCATTGTCGGCCGACTGCCCATCCCAACAGAGCTGGTTTCTTCCCATTAGGTTCCTTGCCATGGGTTGTCATGTCTCAAGGATGGGAGGTAGCCAATGGGGCATTCACAGGCTCCATGGTGCCCAATAAAACAAACCTGAATGGGCACTTTGGAGATGCAGGTTTGTTTTATACGATGCCTCTCTGCTCTGTTTATATTCAGAGTTACTGTTGGGTCTTATCTGCAGTGCCTGGACCACAGTGAAATCCCGTGGTGACAACAGTATGTACAGAGGTATTCGGGAGGAGCCTAGGCAAGCTCAAAGCAGGTTGAAAGAAGAGAAATATTGTCTCTGTTTTACAGGGAGGGCTTTGGGACACTGAGTTGTTAAGGCTGGTATTTTCAGAAGAGCTCTGTACTCACAGCAGGAGCAGATTTTCAAAAAAGCTTACATTTTAATTTTTTTTTTTTCTTTTTTAAAAGTCTTTGAAATCAATCAGTCTGAAAAGTAGACAATGGGAAGAAATCTTGCCATTATATCGCTGGTTAAAATGCAACCTCTACCAGGCTGATGGAAGCTCTTGATTTGAAAAGCAGTAGCAGGCCAGGTTGATGTCTCTCCACCCTCTTCCTTGGTCTACCTGCTGTCTGTTACCAGTGAGCAAGTGGAGGAGGTGCAGGTGGCTTTTTCAGCAGTTCTGTTGCTGTGGCATCTCTTCAAACTAATCTACACACAATTCTCTTTTTCTGCAGTTTTGTTGCTTGGTTGGATAAAACATTTTAACCTTGTTTCTAGACAGTGATGGTTGCACCTGTAGAAGCTGCTAAAATACACGGAAATCAGCTACAATGGCATAAGCACCTCTTGCACGGGAATTAATGCATTCAAGCTGGAGAATTAAAACAGTTTCACTAGACTGGCTTGGAAACCAGCAGAATGTTACCCACACAAAACCTCGGAGCAGCTGATCTCTGGAATGTGTGCTGCAGTATTCAGAAGGAATGCTACCCCTCTTTCGGTGCTGCTGAAGCTTGTGCCAACATTGTCCCACTACAGGGACTTCTGTGAGCTCCTGAAGCATCACCCAGGTGCCTTTATGGAAGTCATGGTCTCCTCTGCATCCAGCGGTAGCACAAGTAAACAGAAGGGAAGCCTCAGCTTGTTTTCAGCACATCACCTGCTATGTCTTGTTTCTGCCTGGTGCCATTCCCTCCTGGCAATCCCTAGAACCCAAGCAGTTTCTCAGGCATCCCTTTGATCTGACAAAATGAGAGACATCTGAAGGGACTGTGTCTTGGAGCTCAGTCATAGAAAGTGTTAGGGGCACTCAGGCAGAAATGATGAAGATTTTAGTAATAACAGCAGCCGTGCCTTCTCCACCCCTCAGGACATCTGTCTGGAGGCTGTTATACAACCATATTTAGGTAGGAAAAGACCTTTAAGATCGCACCCAGCTGTTAACCCAGCACTACCAAGTCCACCACTAAACCGTGTCACTAAGCGTCACATCTACATGTCTTTTAAATACCTTCAGGAATGGTGACTCAACCACTTCCCTGTGCAGCCTGTTACAGTGCTTAACAAACCTTTTGGTGAAGAAACTTTAACTAACGTCCAATCTAAACCTTCCTGGTGCAACTTGAAGCCATTTCCTCTCGCCGCGTGTTATCGATCAGTACATGTTTGGCTGGCCCAAGGATTGAGCTGATATTCTGTGGGCCAGGGTATCAACATCATACAGTGTCACTGATGTACCAAAACCTGTGTGTCTTGCATCCTTCCTTCATCCATCTGCCTGCCTGTCATCCATTGCATTCTGTGTTCCGTACTGGGCCTTGGGGGAGAGTCCTGTAAGCATAAAGGCTGGATTTTGGGGGTTTTCTGGAGCAGACATAAGTTATTCTATGGGCCAGACAAAAGCAAGGTGGTTGCCTTATTTTGCACTGTCTCTAATCTTACAAACTCTGCCTTTTGACAGGGTTTGGTGTCAGTGCTGGGACCACGTGGTTCCCTGCTCAGAGCTGGTTATCCTTCAGCCAGGTCAGTGAACAGGGACAAAAAGCCAGCAAAACTCCATATAGGTATCTTCATGCATAGACAGTAACTGGGGACAAGTAGGTCAAATATGTTTGGTTTGTCCTCAAAAGAATGCCAAAAATAGGTATGTGAAAAATCTTCCATAGCATTCTGCCCACCCTGGCTGGGCATCAACAGTTTCCTTTTCTTCCATGATGTATCTGCTGTCTACATAGGCTGTAAGATCTTCAGCAGGAGGACAGTGCTTCCTCCCTGTGTGTGTGGACATTGCCTGTCGCCTTGGGGTGAGCCCTTGGCTGGGGGAAGAGTGAAGACAATGACCAATTCTGTAGAATAAATGTTTCCTTGTGGTAAATTCTTCTGAGTGCCAGACTTTGCATGCTGCAGCATTTGCCAGGAAAAACACATGAAGTGAATAAACCCTCCTTTCCTCAGCCCATGGGGACAGGTCTTCACCCAACGTGGAGCAAATGACCCCACTGTGCGTGGGTGCCTGTGCCCAGACCCTGCCATCACCAGCCCTTTCAGGGAATTCTCTCAATGGGACACCAAAACAACTTGTGAGCAATGGGATTTCTCTTGTGGGCTCTGGTGAGGCATATCTCCAGGACATCTCCGATCCTGGAGCCTGTTCCAGACTGGAGCTTGAGCTCAGGAGGCCATTCTTGCCTGCGTGTAGCAGAAATCTTCTAGCCTAAGGTTATCCATCACTGCCACCTCTGTAGCAGCTCTGATTGCCATGGTTGTCATGCTTGAAGGGAAAAGAGCCCTTGACACCAGCTCAGGAGAGGCTTGCATATAGCTGGATTTTTTAGATTGGCACCCAGAGCTTTTGCCGTGTTTCCTTTGCTTGCAAATTATTTGATATCATTTTAATTCTGAGACGAATTAGAGCAGTGCGCGGGTTGTCATGGCAACCATTTCCTTGTGCCTTTTGGTCTGACTCATAGCAGACAATTACTCTCGCGCTCCAGGATTCACAGATGTGATAGGAGAAGAATCATGTGCTGGGCTTTCAACTTTTATTTTTGCTTTTAATTTCCTTCTCAGCCTCTCTTGCGTTAACTCCTACCTAGCCAGCATCGGCAGGCACCTCTATCTCTGCCCAGAACCACGTGAGCCCATGGGGGCACGTTGCACGTAGAGTACGTGTAGAGTACGTGTAGAGTACGTGTAGATGCACGATGTGTGAGGAGATTTGTCCATGTGTGCATGTATACACAACTCCTCCTCGGAGCCTTGTGGGGCTGTTACACACCTGTCTGCCCATGGAACTAGAGGTGTGCACAGATGCATCACAGCATACCGGGTAGGAAGGGAACTCAAGGATCAGCTGGTCCGGCTTTTCTTGGGAAAAGCACAGTCCAGACAAGATGACCCTGTCCAGATGAGTCTTAAAAGTGTCCAATGCTGGGGACTCCTCCACCTTCATGAGGAGATTATTCCAATGTCTGACTGTCCTTGCCATGAAAAATTTTCCTCTTGTGTCTAGTTGGAAGTAACTTGTACCCTTTGTCTTTTCCATGGGACTCCTTGTAAAAAGGGAGGCATCATCTTCTTTGTAGCCACCTTCTAAATACTGGAACGTGGTGAGAAGGTCTCCCCTAAGCCTTCTTTTCTCAAAGATGACCAAATGCAGCTTTCTGTCAGACGTTCCTCTTATGGCAGCTTCCCAATCCTTTGATCATCTTTGTGGCCCTTCTCTGGACTCTCTCCAGCCTGTCCACATCTTTTTTGCATAGCAGAGACCAAAACTGAACACAGTATTCCGGGTGTGACTTGACAAGTGCTGGGTGGGAGGAAGCGTATACTCAAGGAGGAATTTGCGCTTGTTTGTGTCTGTGGTGGGGCCACACGCACGCATTTTCTCTGTATGTCCACAGATATGTACATGAGTAACCTCTGTGGACACGGGAGCATACCCAGTGTGTAGCAACTGTCAATATGGACTGAGTATTCAGGGGGACTGACAAACGACGAGGGTCATGAATGGGCCAGGACCTTCCATTTGGAGCTGTGTGAAGATCTGCAGACTGCCAAGCAAATGGCATTAACACCTTTGACCAAGTAGGGTGCAACCCTAAATGTTTTGTGATTGCAAGGCCAGTGCATTGCCTCACTCATGGGTGTCCCCCCTCCCCCAACAGCTCACATCTATGCCTCTAAAGGACATGCAGGAAAACAGTGTTGTCCATGCAGGGACCATAGCTTTGGCATAGGTATAACTGATGCCATGACCCATGTTAGGAGCTATAGTTCAGCAGAGGAACAAAGTCATTTGAGAAGATGCTGAAAGGAATCACAGGAGCAGTTTCTAGATGTAGGGGTGAAGCAGGTAAATAGTACAGAAGAGGAGGTTATAGGAAAGATCCTGTGAGATGGTTTGGCTTAATTCAGCCAAGGCATAATCAGGAAAGTTTAGCAGGGCAAGAACCACAGAAACAGTAGATCTGAAGACATCTCCAGTCTACTCCTAAAATACATTGCTTTTACCACCAAACTCAGCCTGTTTGCTTCCTGAGCTTCTCTTCTCCTGTCCTATGTGTCTACTTAAGACACAAATCTCTTCATCATAAGGCTGTGTAATGGGAGTCCTACAACCAGTCCTTTCCCCTCATAATACATTTTGCTTCTCCTTCTTTCCCAGAAATATTCCCTATTCTTTCCTAATACTCATGCACTGTGCTCTCACTGTCTGTACCATGCAGAGGATGTATTTACAGCCATTCTCTTTTTCTCTCCCTATCTTTGCTGTGTACAAAGACTATCAGTGAATCTTCATGCAGAGGTGCTGGATGCAGGATAGCTTGCAGTTGGGTGGTGGGGCATGTGGAGGGTGTGAAAGGAAACGTGGAACGTTGGAACGTGGCTGTCTTGTTTCTGCCTGCAGGACATCTGGGAGCCCTTGTCTGGAAGGGCTGGGAAGCGTTAGGCTCTCCCAGGGCAGTGGGAAGGCCAGGGAGAGATGTTGTGTGTGCAGGAGATGGACAAGATGTGGACAGCACTGCTTGCCTAGGGCGTGTGGAGGAGCGATCTGCTGCTGCCTCTTGGCACTGCTCTCACAGGCAGCAGTGCAAAGTCTGGAGTGTGGGGAGAGAGCTTTCGGGGACACTGTGGAGCCCACATTTCTGGGAGGAGTCAGTAGATGGCAATGCCTCATTCTGCTGCCCTCCATCTGTCTGCCACCACAGGCAACTGCTTAGGCTCCTTAAGCTGGCTCTGCAGAGAACCTGCCTGAAACGGAAAAAGAACAGACAGCAAAGAAAGCTGTGTCTTAGAGGTCAGGAAATGTAGGGATAAACTGAGGATTGCTTACAAATCAAGCTGAGTTAGACCTTGCAAAGGAGATTAAAACAAACAGCAGAAGATTCTTCAGCTATTTGGAAAAAAAAAAAAAAGGGAATAACAACTGAGGCCACTTCTGGGCAGTAAGAATGAAGTCAAAATCAAGGAGACTGTAGACTGAGCCAAAACCAAAGAGGACTGTGAGCACAAATTATTGATAAGGACAGCAATATCGTCCTTGGGGAATGAAACATGCTGCCTACTAGAAATAAGCAGCTCAATCTGCTTAGTGCACTCACAGTGCTGGGCCTGGGTGCTTTTCTGGCCCCAGGAGAGCTTAAAGCAAGGATGTGTTTTTCAGTTCTACCCACAATGGTGACTCCACACAGGCTGGAAAAGTGAAAATTCGGCAGTTAGGGCTAAGGAAGGGAAATAATTTAGGGTTAAGGAAGGGAGAGAAATACATTTGTCAATCTCAGACCTGTAAGTGTGACCTCTGTAATGTTTGTAGCACTTTAGAGGAGATCTTGAAGGAAAGTATAATTATTACCAAGCGGCTAGGGAGCAAGGGAGTCAGACAATATGATTTTACCAATGCTAGATCATAGCAGACTAACCCAATAGCTTGCTTTCTGACGATTGTTTCCCTGGAAGGCAAAAGAAATTTCAAGGGTCTCATCTCTGTATTTCAGCAAAGCACTCGATAAGGTGCCGTATAACAAACAATTAGTTAAGCTGGAGGAGATCAGGTAAGGCAGGTAGAAGTCAGTCTGGGAAGCTGGCAGCAGCAGGATCACCTATCAAAGTCTAGCAAAAGGTTACTTGTCACACTCCCCTGTGGTCAGCCACTGGGTTAGTCTTTGCTAACGTTAACCTGAGACCCTGACTCGGGTCGCAGTCTGTAGTGAAGAAGTGTCCTGGTGGTTCAACACTAGAAGGCATTGCTTGTACAGGAAAGGACCAGGGTACCGTAGAGAGAGACTTATTTTACCTTGTCAGGAGTACCAGAAACAGAATGAATTTCAGTAGTATGACAGACAAGGTCATATGCATGAGAACTAATATTAGAAACCTTCCGTAAGCTGGGAACTCTGAGATCTGGCAGAGGGCACAGCAAGCAGGACTAGAGGCAGCCCTTGGCTTCTGGGAACTGTTGAGCCCATTTTGCCAAGCCTCAGTGAAGATCCTCAGTGTATTGCCCCATGATGCCCACAGAAAATTCAGAGAACCTTTTGTTATCTGCCAGGTTCTGTCCTGAGATCCTTGCTGAAAGGCAGACATGTAGATTCAGTGGTAAATATATCCTGAGAAACCTCAGGAGAAGAATGCTGAGAACATCTGTATTAGGTGATGGTAGGATGATGGCAAATGATAGTGTGATGCAGCTGTGGATGAAACAAATGTTGTCCTAGAACGTACCTGAAGAGATGTTCCTGGTGGGGATGGGGATGCATCGGTGCTCCTACCCAAAGCCCTGTGAGACATCTCCTCTGGTTTGTGTTACAATTTTGGCCAAAGGGGTACGGGCTGTGACAGGTACAGACCTGATGGGAGGAAAGGGCAGCTTGACTTCATCAGAGGAGCCTTGGAGAGCCCAGCTTGTTTAACCACATGCAACCAAGATAGGATAGCTGAAATCACTGCATCTTGAAGGAAACATTTAAACAAAAGCACATGGCTTATATGCAGTGTAGTATAGATAGGCAATGAAAATATTTAGGGTGGGAAATTAGAAGAGGGTTTCTAGCCATGAGAGTAATGCAGCTTTAGCCAGAATCTGAGAGAAAAAGACAAATGGCTTCAAAATGGAGCTTGAAAAGTCTGTAGGAAGGTGGTGGTGTCTTGAGTAGAAAGAGATGAGACTCTGCTAGGCTGCAGTCCCTTCTCCATCACCAGGGAACAGCTGAAGTCCCTGTTTCACCATGCTACAATACAGTTACCAGCAAATAAGCCACAGGGCAGTCACTTAGGGCACTCCCCATTCACCATGGCACTCCCTTTGGGTACAAGACTGGGCCTTTTTACCATATAATTCATACTCCCCATGGTTTTAGTCATCACTACATAGAAATATTCTCGTTAATGCAGCTGAAAGCCCCAGCCCAATACCTGGAAAGTCAGAAGTTAGGGCTGACCTAACCCCCCCTGGCAGCCTTTGACAGCATGGTGGTTTCTCTTGATTGATTTGGGCTTTGCAAGGTAAAGAAGAGTGAGTGGAGAATCCCCTGCTTATCATAACAAGCCTTTAAAAAGCAGATGGGGATGTGGGGGCTGGTGTGTTTTGTGTCAGCTGAGAAGTGACAGCTGAGGAGATCAGAGAAGGGAGAATCTGAAAAGCAGCTGGTCAGAGGCAGTCGCTGAAAAGGGGATGATCAGTCACAAGAGGATGAAAATAAGGGGGAGAAAGAAAGAAAGAAAGAATGATTGGGGAATCAAAGACATTTGTGTCTGGTGGGAGAGATGTGAAAGAGAGCCATGTGAGACCATGAGTGGATGCAAAAGTGGAAACTTCTAGAAGGGGATCATCAGTTTAAATCAAGGGCTAGATTTTCTTGTCGAGAACTGCATAGATCTGGAGGCTCTTGTTTAAAATCCAGTGAATTTGTGCTACTATGCAGGTATTATCAGAACCCATTCCCCATGATCTGGCACCCTCAAAGTGACTTGTTAGGGTTTTGCCCTAGCATTTTCATATGCCTCTGTCTTTAAAGTAGGAACAATGTTCACACAGCCTTGTGAGTGTGCTGAGAGGCACTGTTCAGTGGGGAGGAGTAGGAAAAGGTGGTATTTACTGTTGCATGGCAATAGTCAGGTAGGCTCTACAATATAGAGCACAGATTCTGGTGGTTGAGGAATATAGTTCTAAAAGGAGGAGGCAAAAAATTGGAAAGAGTGTGACAAAAGGCCACATTGTTGTTCCAGAGGTGAGGAAATGCTTTACAGCAGAAAACTTAATGAACTCAATCTGCTTATTTTGCCAAAAAGAAGACTGAGTGATGACTTGATTAGAGTATGAAGTACCTTGACAGGGAGAGATGCTGATTACTGGATGTTTGGCTTTTTTTAATCTAGGAGAGAGAATCATAACAAAAACCCGTGACAGGAAACCAAACAGATTCAGATGAGATATTCAGCATGAATGCTGAGTGAACATGAATAGTTATTGTAGTAAGGTACCAAGGGAAAGGGTGCTTTTTCATCTTTTGAATGCTTTTAAAATAAAAAAAATAGTTGCCTTTCTGGAAGATTCACCTTATCTGCTCATAAACTTACTGTTGGACTTCCTACAGGATAGCTTTTCTCTTTTCTGTTTCATAAGCTAAACAGATTGAGCTCTTTAAGCCTTTCACAGCAAGGCATTTTCTGCCACCCTCAAATAATGTTTGTGGTTCTTTTCTGCACACTTTCCAAGTAGCGTGCGATACGCAGAAGGTCAGACTGGATGATCTAAAGTCCCTTCTGGCCTTTATACTCTCTGAATCTCTGCCTCTGTGAATTCATTAATGTTTGCAAGCTCCCAGAGAGCTGCCAAAGGCAAGCACTATAGAAATGCAAAGCATTGTTGTTACTCTGGATATTTCCCTTGAGCTTTATGCAGAGCTGGTTGAATATCTCAGTGTATCGTCTGTGCATATTTCCTCAAATGAAATACCTGCATTTGTCTCTCATTTGGTGCCCTTTATGAGTTTATTTTCTGCAGCTGTTCTAACAAACAAGTTTATTCCCAAGTTAGAACACAATAAAAGCAAATGTGAAGGGCCAAATCTCAACTTGGAGCCCCAAGCAAAGAGTGGCACGATGTTGTCCTGGTCCAGAAGCTCCATGCAAGGCAGAGTTATTCTTAGCATCATGCTTTGCTTTCTCCTTGGCTCCAGGTGCCCTTCACATGGCCTCTGCCTGGCTGCAGCACAGTGCCAGTGTGGGATGGAGTGGTCTAGCCCCTGTTGGTTGCTTCCCCTCCACCCTCTAAAGGGAGAAAAGCTATGAGGATGCTGCCTTGTCCTTAGATTTCCAGGGCTGCAACTGATGTGGGAAGCTCCCCAAAATGATAGAGGAAATCTCTATTTACTTACACTCCATTCTGTAACCATACTTACCACACAATGCCTATTCTTTCGTCCGTATTCCGGTGTTCTCGGAGGGAAGGTCCTCAGAAATCCCATGCGAGGACTCGTGCTATCTAATCAGGGTATAGAAGCTGACCCTCTGACCTGTGCTTCCAATCAGTACTAGCAAATGCTGTTCAAGCCAGCACAGCAAGCTGCTGCTGAACAAGTTACTGAGGAGAAATTAAATTGTACCTATTTTACATGTATTATATATACATAATTACAGTTGTACATATAGGGTGTTATATGTGTGCATAGAAATGCGCATAGTAGACACGTGTGCAGGGCAAATAAATTTGCCAATATCAAATAAATAATAATCAAATTATAATAATCAAATTGCAGAAAATTACAGCCTGCTCCCAGATAATTCACGAACAGAAAGAGCCTGGAGTCATTGGATGAGAGCGTTGGCTTTGCTGCTTTTTCTGCTTTACATTTCTGGTATTATATGAACTGCTTTGTGGTGTCTGTGTGCACTCCTCTACCTACATGGCAAAATTAGATTAAACTATGTGTCATAGACACCATACTGTTGAACAATAATGGTGATTCTCTTGTGGCACATACCTTTTGAGCAGAACAGATGTCTCAGCTGTTATCGGATTAAGGGTATCTGGGTTCTGCTCCCAGTTTCTCTCTGAAGATCAGACTGAGTATAACAGGGTGGTCAAGTTAACACAGAATACAGTGGCACAAGGATTTGGCTGTGGTGGGGTTTAACATCTTTTGTGGTTCCACGTGCATCAGGATAATTTTTTTTTTCTGCCAGGACGAACATGTGATGAATTGTGTATGCTTAAGTCTGGAAGTGGAGAAGGAAATTTAAACTTCTTAGCTGTGTGTAATAGACCTAGACAGTGAACAGCTGGTGGAGAGACTCGTTTAGCTCTAGGGGTGACAGCTTGTGTACTTGGGGGTGCAATAGGATTAGATAGCAATTTCTATTCATTCCAAAACAACCTTGCTCAGGAGGGTTAGGAATCTGGACATGTAGGAACCCATAGCTCACTGTTTGTTACTGTAAGTTTTATTGAACATTATGCTCTAATTAAAAAAAAAAAAAAAAAGAAAAAGCTTTTTGGAATCAAATTTGACCTGAATATAACTCCATTGGCTTCTGCGTTCTTGCACTAGGGATTAATTTGGCCCTTTCTACTTTTATGTAATGAGCTGATTGCCACAGTATCTTATCTTTGTTACACAATCGCCCTTGTCTGGCTGTGTCCCTGGCGCACTGCGTGTGTGTGTGTGTGTGTTTCTAGATCTAGGGTCTCACCTTGACCGACGGTGTATTTAGTCCTACAGCCTCACCCCAACTACAGGCACTGGCACAGTGTATGTGTGTGTATACGTGCGCATGTTCGTTCCCAGTTCAAACGCTATGTACAGACAAGCATATGCATACATGGGAATTCCAGGGCTCTTTCGTTTGGCTGGCTGTATCCCTGCAACGTTTGCTTTTGCAGGGGGTAGGGGAGAGAGGGAAGGTTACTATCAGAGATCTCATTTAAACAAGAAGGAGCATAGGAAAATACATTCTTTATTATTCTTCTATAACAACAAGCCAGAAATATAATATACCTTTAAAAATTTTCTGTCTCATGCCAAAGAAACCTCCATTCAATCATTTTAGAAAATCCTGTTGCTCTCCCTCAAACACTAACAAAAAGAAAAAGAAATTACAAGTGCCATCTGTTCCCTGCAAGAAATGTGCCTGCCTGTACCACAGTGGTTGTGTGGGGAAGGGGAGTGGGGGGAGCAGGAAGGATGTTTCTGGTGGCCCTGCCAGCCCCTACATCGCCCTGGCATGTCTTGGACCTGCCCAGAAGACCGTTTCCTGAGGGCAGGCACCTGCCATGTGGCATGGGTACACCTGTCTGCAGCTAAGGGTACGTTCAGGGGGACTCCCCCCATGCCTAGCCATGCCTGAAGGGAGAATGGGAGCCCCTGTCCCCACACACCAGAGGAAGCCATCGCCTGGGCACACAAGGAGCACTGGGTCTTGTTCTCTATCCAGCGTCCTGCAGGAGAACTTCGTTTCTGACCACACTGGGTACCACGCTCTCTAGAGTGCCTGTGGACAGGGCAGCAGCTCAAGTCACACTCGGGCAGCCTGTTTTTCAGGTGTGCTAGGGAACAAAGTAAGAGCTTGTTTGCAAACAGTGGTATAAAGAGGGCATTTCCCAGTGAACCCTGTTACTCTGCTCTGTGCAAAAGAGGACAGGTCCTTGTCCTTCCAAGCACAGTATTTGCTTTCCAGTGGGAATCCCCATAGCATCCAGCCTTCATGTGTCTCAGCAACTCTCTTTTCTCCCCTTTCCTGTCTTCTCGTTTACTGGGTGGGTTTCTAAACACATCAGTCCCTTGTCTAGGGTTGAGATGAATCCAAATTTTCTGCCTTATAAGTGAAAACAAAAAGGAAAGGATGGGCAAGGTCATCATCAGCCCCACAACACAAGATATAGAAAATATTATTAGCAACAAAGAAAAATCACTCAGGGCAGGAGAAGACCACAGGGAAGGTGCAGGGAAAGGAGGATTTCGCCCTCCCCCCCAACACCTGCAGTGTCCCCTGCCACCTTCCATTCATTTTACCTCTAGTCTATTAGTCTGTTCCCTTAAGAACAACCTCTCACTTTCTTGCTCACTCTCTCTCTCTCACACACATACACGCATACACATATATCGATCCCATTTGTTTTGTGCAATATTTCACCATTATTTGATGCAAGTAAAATATAGATCTATAAATATACTGCTCTGACTCAAGTCCCATTTCAAGTATGATGGCGGAGTCCAGTATGGTAAAGGGAGAAGTTCCCCTGAGAGGGAGGTTGGGGAGAGGTTTGGACCCAGCAGGCAGAGCCTAGTCCTGGCTTGCTGGGAATGTGGAGCAGCAGTAACACGTATACAGAGTCTGCAGTGCACCAGTCCTGCCCTTCAGAGTGGGCTATGGTTGCAGCAGATGGGATGGAGCAGCTATACAGTGCATGGGGGAAGAGTCCTTCCTCCTCACATCTTACCAGCCTCCCTTCTCCTCCTCCTTTTCCCATCAAGCTGGGAGTAGGGGTACAATATGTGCACGCACTTGTGGGTGGACTGCTTCTCCCAGTCCTTCTTCCAGGGTAGCCTGGTCTTCTGCTTCCTGAAGAACATCCTCCCTTGTCCCATGCATCCCTGTGGCAAAAGAAAGTCCAGAGCATCCTGTCTCTTTGCCTCTGGTGGCCCTGGGTAGGCCAGGAGGGATTTTGCCACTCCAGGCTTTAATTAAAGACTTGACATTGTGTGCCCGTGGGTCAGTGCAACCAACTGGTAGGGATCAGACGGGAGTGAGGAGCCAGCATGCATCGCGTCCGCGAGGATCCAGCAGCAGCGAGCAGGAGGGCTGTGAGATGTCCGAAGGCATGGGGATCCAGCTGGAGCAGGGGGAAGAGGTGCCGTGCCCTGGCAGGGTCCACCTGCAGAGCGTGCTGGGCGCTGACACAGGTTGCTAGCAAAACACCCTGCAAAGCTGGGCTGGCTGCCAGCTTGTTTCCTGACGGCAGGGATCACACCGTCCACAGGCACTGTGGATGCACGACCTCCGGTGTCATCTTCCTCAGCCAGGAATACCCACTGTGACGGGTTAGAGCAGGTTACCATGGCAATGTGTGCTCTCCCCTGGAGACAGCATTTTATCCCACTTCCAGTGATACAAAATAAGTCCTTATGTTGAATTCCTTTCATTTTTTTTTTTCCTCCTCTCGCCTTTTTTAAAATTTATTTTATTTTCCTGTCAGGTCAGAAAGAGCTAAGACTAAAAGGAGGCACTGCAGTCTGAGGGCTTTGATCTTGTTGGGGGAAGTCCCCCTCAGTGGCAGTGTGCACAGTGGGCACACTCGTGCAGCTCTGGGTGGCAATGAACACAGTAGTGATGTTGAGGGGACCGTATGTGGGCTGTGCTGCCTACCATGCCAGACCCTTCCTGGACTTTCCCACCTGTGCCATTCTGTGGTCCAGGTTTCAGCCTTCAAGACCTTCCAGAATTGTGCCCTCTCTCTTCAGTCACCCCAGCCCTGCTCCATACACCATGCTTGCCCCTCCACCGGCCACACCAGCTCTTGGGTTGTGTGTCTTCTTCTCCCACCACCTTCCCCTAGGCTCACGCTACTCCTCAGCATGACTTACGCTACCGAGGCCGGTAAACCACCTCCTCCTCTAGTCTTTCCTAATGACCCACTTCTGCTCTGCCAAGCAAACATTTCCAAATGGAGGCTTCATCTCCTTACCCTCTCCATTTATCAGAGAAAACTTAAAATAGAAAACAAGAACACACCTTATTTTTTTTTTTCAAGCCGTGTACTCGTTTCCACGGACTCATGCTGTAACCCTAATAACTTTGCCTCTTGCAGTCCTCTCCTGCCCATTTGCCCCAGCTCCTGCACTACGGCTGAGATGTTTTTCTTGGCTCCTCGGTGGCAGGGTGCCCGTATTTTGTCTGAAGCAGCAGGTGCTGAGCACCATTACACTGAGGGGAAGTGGCTGGATGTATCGACGGCTGCGTGCAGCGTGAGTCTGCAGGCGCAGGTGGGCTGCCTGGAGTCGGGGCTGACTCTGTGTGTGTGTTGGGATCGGAGGGAGTCAGTAAGTGTGTGTGTGTGAGGGAGGATGGCTCTGCATCTGTGCACCTCTAGCGAGCGATGTGTGTGTGTCAGCTCACAGCTTCGGACTTGGACAGGAGCAAGAAGAGGGACGCTGCTCCCTGGCAGCGCGTTAGAGTGATACAGGTATCTTTCCACCTTCGAAAGCGAGAAGGGAAACCTCCCCTTGACTGGTGTCATCCCCTAGGGACTTTACCTGCCTGCTGATACACTCTCAGAAGCACTGACTTGTGCTGGCTTGTAGGGTGGGCAACAACTTACTGCCACGCAACAGCAGTGACCCTAACAACAAGGCGTGGACACTTCTGGTGTCTTGCTCCTCGCACAAGCTTTCACGGAACCGCTCTCTCTGTTTGCAGAGAGCTCTTGGCAGGATACAGGACGACTCGGGACTGAAGCTGAGAGGATGACACAGGTTCCCAGAAGGTGCCAGCTGCCTCCACAGCAGGCATGGGAGGGAAGCTCTGTGCAAGGGCATGAGGCACAGCAAGCACTCGAGGTCTGACTCTACTTTATTTGTCTGGGAGGGCCCAAGGGTGAAAGGGCACAAAATGGGCCTGGGACAGAGGAACAGAAATTGAGCCAGGTGCCCTGACCCCCCCAGAAGCATGTTGCACTACTTAGGTGAGTGGAGCAATAGCACAGTCTGTCTATCTGTGAAGATGTATTTGGGGAGGACCCCATGCTTGACTGCTCTCAGGTACCTTTGTTCATTGCTGGCTCTTCCTTCCTAGAAGAGTTTCATGCCACAGAAGAGATTTGTTTTTGCTCTTCGTGTTCACCTTCTGTGTCACCCATGAGCGGCTGCCTCTTCTTCAGCTCCCGGTGGTACTTGGCCATGAGGGAAGCATAGATGCAACCATAAGCAGCTGCCACCACCATCATGATGCAAACAATGCCACAAACCACCCCTGCGATGATCACAGTGCCAATAGCCCGGCGCACGCTGACAGGCCTATATCGCTGTTTCTGCGGGCACCCCACGCTGGGCTCCACTTCTGTTTCTGGGCCCGATTTAGATTTGGTAGGAGTCGGGCTTCCTTTAGTGCAAGGTGGACCAGTATTGTCCAGCACTGTAGAGCTGTTCTCATCATCCAGCTGGGAGCAGTAGTTAAACATTTCCATGGGCACCATTCGCATATCCTTCCCTTTCAGCTCCTTGGGCAGGGTACATGCCAGCTGGTCGATTTTCCCACCTGTCCCAATAGAGAGAATAGGAGTGAACCACAGCTTCACCCTGATACAGTGAAGATCACCCTGATACAGACCTAAATCCTCAAGTGGGGTGAGTTCCTATGACTCCATTCTTACCTGCTAAGGATTTTCCCTACAGAATTCAGGCGTAGCTTATTATGGTTATCAAATGGGGAACTGCTTTATTGTAGCAGTTGGGCTTTAATGCATTGCTGAGTAGAGAGAGTATTCAGAGGGCTTCTCCCATCCCCAAAAGACAGACAAGATCTAGTGCAGGATGTTTCAAGAGTTCAAGGGTGACACTGGAGTCAGGAGGTGCTGCAGATGTCCTGCCAGATCCTCAGTGTTTGTTAAAGCTGGAGAGAGGGAGGAATGGCTGCACCTTGATGCATTAGGCAGAAAGAACACATGTAGTATCCTTTAAAATTATTGTTTTGCCTAACTTTGAGATATTTTTGTCTGTCTTAGCCCTCCAAAGCTTGAACAGCTTCAACCGTGGCAGCTGTCTGGGATGCTTCTGCCTGGGTTGGATTTGACAGTAGAGCACTCATGGTGCATGATATCTGCATAGATATCTTTCAGGCTAAGACATGAAAGCCCTCTGAAACCAGCCTCATACTATTTAGTGAGTTATGTAAGTGTCAGTAGAAGTGTTTTAGAAAAGGAAAAATTAAAGCAAAAAGATAGGACCAGGCTGTATCTTCTCAAAATAACAACAGACACAGAGTCCCATCTTCTAACAACTAATCCATCCCCCCTCTGTGAAAATAGCGACAGATGTTGAAACAAATGCTTGGGCAATGTCTTTGGAAGGGGAAGAAAAGCAAAATTAACTCCATGTGCTTTCCATTGACTCTGTAATACGAAAGTCAAGAAAGAAAACAAAAAAAAAAAAGAAAGAAAGAAAAAAAAAGTGGCACTCGCATGCTTGTTTGATTCTGCTCACACAAATGCGTATTTCAGACTGCAGTGTAGCCATAGGCATAGATAATCTCTTTGCAGCATAGCTGTGATCAGCAGGGATGTGACAGCTGACTGTTGCTATCCGCATGATTTGAGACCCTTTCCTACTCATTGGCTCCAGCGACAGAAGGTCAAGCCTTCAATCGTCATTCCTGGAAAATGTGCCATCTTCCTTTTGAGATGCAGCTCCTGAAATCATGTCATCCTGTTGGCATTCCTGATGAGTGATAGGTACCTTTCCAGCCCTCCGTGTTGCAAGGAAAAGCTGGGAATATAAACTTGTGAAAAACTGCTTGTTTGAAATGATGATTTTTATAGCCAGTCTGACTTGGGGCCTGGCTTGTTAATTTGAGCTTTAGTTTGAGTTTGCCAATATTAGTTGCAGGATTTTTCTAAGTGGTTAGGTTCTTTTGGCTCTTTTTGTTGAAAGCAACCGTGGTGCTTTACAGACAAATCTGGCTTTTAGTTCTCCCAGCTTAAGAAAGAGAACAGGATGGATTATTTTCAAGTGTGAGAAGCATTTCTTCTTTTTAGGCAGAAAGGGTGAGGGGAACTCATAACCCTAACATTTTTATGTTATTCGAGGAAAATTCTTTCCTCTCCCAAGGGGAAAAAAAAAAAGGTAATCTTTCAGATTAGAAACAAAACCAAGAAATAGAAGATCTGGTGCTGCAGAGGACTTCTCCTCAGCCTGTCAGTGCTGCGGTATGAAGGTGTGACGGTACTAAACTGTCTCTTAGTACGGTAGCATGATCCTCATGCTCCTTGGCTAAGATCTGGCATTCAGGTCAGCCTGGCCTGACAGATGTACCTGCTCATGTTTCTTCCCTGCCTGCCTTTGTCTGCCTTTCCATGGAAGACCAGCCCCGTCTCCCGCTGCGTGAGCACCTACCTCTGTAGGAGAACCACTCCATCCAGTGCTTGAAGTCTCGGAGGTTGCAGTCACATTCCCAGGGGTTATCCCCAACTTGGAGCTGCTGCAGGCTAGTTAGCGGTTCGAAGGTCACCCTGTCCAGGCTCTGCAGGCGATTGGACCTGAGAGAAAGGGAGCGAAGAGCAGGCAGGTCGTCAAAGATGCCTGAGGGGATCTGGGCCAGGCCATTGATGGACAGATCCAGCTGGCGCAGCAGGGCCGTGTGTTGTAGCAGGTCCTTGTCCAAGGCCCGGATGCTGTTGTTCCTCAGCTGGAGCTCCGTGAGGTTCCCCAGGTCACTGAAGATGTTCTGAGGGAGCTGGTCCAAGAAGTTGTTGGATAGATCCAGCCTCTGTAGGGCAGAGAGGTTGGAAAACACAGCTCCTGGCAGGATGCTGAGTTTATTGTTGAGAAAGAGGAAGGTCCTGGTGTTTGTGGGGATGTCTGAGGGGATGGAAGAGAGCCCCAAGCCGCTACAGTCCACTTCCAGGTTGCCACTGTTACACTTGCAGGAGGAAGGACAAGCAAAGAAGGACTCGGCAGCACACAGTGACAGCCAACAGCCAAGCACTGGTAGGTGAAAAGCAGGGGAGAGAGAGTGCACGTGTTAGAGCAGTGCTTTCCCATCCTCACCCATGGACACCTTGAGCAGAGCTACAGCTAGGCTGTGACCATCACAGCGGGACTCCTTGCTGCACTGCCCTGCAGTGTGATGAGCTTCCTCCCAGCTACACCCCTTTACTGCCAGCCTGCGCCCTGGCAGCATGACTTTCCTCTTAGTGGGTTTTTTTCATGAGCAAGTAAATACCTTTCCAGTTTCACAAGGAAGTTAGAACAGTGCATCCCAGAGGACTTTGCTGCCAAATACTAGAGCACTGGAACCTGTCAGAGAACGGAGCAGAGAGCAGGGGGTGGTGGCACCCCAATAAATAATGACACCTCTTGCTAGACAGACAGCATTGAGAGAGGAGGGACTGGTAGGTATTTAAGAAGCTTTATGTTTTCAGAAATAGACACATTAATTAAAAGCTTTTAAGAAAAATGAAAACAAAGCAATCTACTGCTCCTGCAGTTTGAATCCTAATCTTTGTGATAGATCAGACTCGGGTCTAAGTTAGCCTCTAAATAACAGTATCGTTTGCTTTCCACATCCAGTGTGTTTCATGGGCCTTGTGGCAAGAGACTTTTTTCTGAATTAGACTATATTACAAAGGGAAGACCAAGAAAGCTGCAAAAAAGTAACAAGGAGACCCTGGTACTTGCCATTGCTCTGAAATAGTTTCTGAATCCCAAAGCAATAAGCCCCACAAGTATCTCTTCTGACCAAAATTGCCCATGGCAATGGAGATGAGGAAAAAAATCGCAGGTTGATAGTTGAAAGAGGTGTTAGGAAAAGGCTTAGCACACACCCCCTTTCTCCTATGGTGTCTCAAAGGTAAGGTTGGACAAAGCACAAAACATCATTTTTTAGAGCTGTTGTGGATCATCACTCCAGACATGGGTCCAGATCCTCTGAGTGGCATCAGGGCATTAGTTACCAACCCTCCCTGGGAGCCAGTGCCTTTCTGAACTCTCATTTCTGTGACAAAGAAGCATCAGCAACAGAAAAGCAAGCTTTGTGCCTCCTGTCATTAGAGGAGTGGGAGTTATGTTTAAGCAGACTATGTAAAACACTTGCATCCTTCGTCTTCATTCCTTTTGTGGAATGGAGATTAGTTTTTTCAACGTGAGAAGCAAATTCAGCTCCCTTGCTGTTTTTTAAGGTAGCAAGCTTGAGCATTCGACTGAAACTGAAGCAGGTTTCTCTGTACATCATGGCCTGTCCTCTCCCTTTCTCACTTTTCTTCGGAGAAGGCAGTCACTTGGGGTTGGTAAAGTCTTTTTAGGGGTGAACAGTAACTAAAGTGGATGCATTTATGGTCTTGCTGTTCTTTCCTGGACTGAAAACCAGATTCTTCTGCCCTGCTTTTTCCCAAAGGACCGAGAAGCAGGTGTTTTGTTTCTTAACCCCAAAGGAACTGTGAGAGGTCTGCCGTAGGAGAGGGAGCTGGCAGAGAAGCTCTGCCTGGAACAGCTCTGCAGTCAGCCATGCTCTGCCTCTCTCCCCTCACGCTACTCTCTGTCTAGACTTTAGTCTGACCCACAGCCCAGTTCTTTTATATCAGCTTGGCTTCTGTCAGTGATGCTGCATTCATACTCAAACCCTGTGTCCTGCATTGGGCCCTTCGTAGTGATCCTTGTGAGAACTGGCAGATTTTTGGACTATGGAGAACTACACAGTTTGGATCCCAGTCTATATGACTTTATTAAGGACCAAGGGATAAGTGTTCTAAGAGAGTATCTCAGCTCTTTTTGATTTTGTCCATCCGTCACAATTCCTTCAAGAATCTTTTTCTGTCCTACAGTTGAAATCTCAGGTGTACAACAGCCCAGACTGTGCCAATCTGTGTGCTCTTTTAATGATAATTATGGATCCTTACAGTGAAATACAAGAGAGATCTTTACCCTGAGCACCTCTGTGCTTTCTTGTCATGCAAAGGTTGGGGTCAACAGCAGAGATTGCCAGGAAAGCAGATCATATCCTGTGCAGTGTGGTTACAGTCTGTCTGGCTGATATTTAATTCCATTCAGAATACATCGCGCTCTTGTTGTAGGGAGAGAATGAAAAGAATGGGAGCTGGAGTGCTGAAGGGAGAGAGCCACGAGTCACTCAAGTGACCCCATCTTTTCCTGGATGCTTAACAAAAGTACAGTATTAATAATAGATTGACAGCTGTGATGATGAGATAACGTTTAGCTGCTTTGTACACCAAGACAGGCAAGAGCAGACCATGTGTAATGCTATACAGGTGGCATTCTGTTCAGGGCTTATCTCTCAAAATGCCTACCCACCACCAGCCCCAAGTAGATGGTGGGGGTTTCCACCAGTATGTATGCTGGCAGTGGCTGGTAGGAACAAAGTCTCAGGCAGCTGGCTGTGGCTATGTTCAGAAAGTGGATTTATGCCAAGTTTCTGCAGCCATGTAGGATGTGCCAAAAATTTCTTCTTGTTACCCATATATTGCTTTATGCTTTTGGAAATATTTTACTAAAATTGTGGAAAGAAGAGGAGAGGAGAGAGGAGGAGAGGAGGAAAAGAGAGGAGAGGAGAAGGAGAGGAGGTCTGACTTCATTTCAGGTCCCTGCAAGAGGTGCACCCACTAGGATGTGATCTGGGACCGAGGATGGTTGGGATGATGCTTTACGGGGTAAAGAGGCAGGGAAGCAATAGACAGAAGGATGAGCAGTATGTGTTTTTGTGTTAGGGGAAGATGAAGTTACTTCGTGGGGTGTTCAGTGACTCTAGCAGGTGACAGAAATCTGATCCAGGTATATCAGATTAAGTCAAGACTCAGCAGCATTCATTATAAATAATTTATACATCAGTCTGGTCTGTGAGGATGGATTACAATGGTGCCGGTTTTCTGGAGAAGGAACTAATTCCCCCAGCTTCTTACATCGACAGCCCCAAATTTGATTGAGGGGCAGGGATAAGGAAAACCACAGATCTGCTCAGCAGCTGAGCATGCAGTAATGCTCCCTTTTCCCTGCAGCGGTCCCCAAATGCTTTTCTGAAGAGCAGGTACATTCCCTGCAGCCCCACGTTGCCCTGGCAGCCTCTGCTCTGCACTCTGGGATACTGTAGCAGATGCCCCCGGTCCGCTGGGAAGATGCACAGGCTGAACTTTTACACTTTAATTTAAAAGAAATCTTCTTTATTTACTCCTTGATTTTCACTACATGTGGCAGTGCCCAGTGGGATAATTCTTCATTCACATTCTGCATTCCCCTCTAAAAATCTGTCATGACTTCTGCTGAGAAGAGCTGGGAGCCTTGCTGAGCAGCCTGTGTAGAAACCCCTACCACAGAAAGACCACTGTTCGGGGTGGATCTTTGTGTCTGTCTCAGTGTTTCTCACCTGCCAGGCCCACTGGAATTCAGAAGCAATCATCACTCACTGTCCCACTTTAAGCCCATCTTCAGCTTTAGAGTCTCACTCTCCCTCCCAGCTAGCCTGGCCTCTAAAGGAATCAGGAATTAGTTCAAACATCTCCATTCTTAGCTGTCCCTCTCCCCTATTCTTAACCCTGATGTGACCTATTTTCTTCTTACTCCCCTGACAAACAAGATCATCATACTTAGTACCTGAGTAGGCATTACTTACGACAAGCCTCTTGCCACCTCATGAGGAACCTGCTCCTCCACGGGTGGCCAGCAGTTGTAGGCAGCATCGTTGTTTTCTCCAGTGTATCTTCACATCCACCAGCCAGCCTGGCACACAGCCCCAAAAGGAGGAGGAATGACCTTGTAGCCTGCCTGCCAGATCCTGGGGGGAAAGAGCAGAGCACAGAGAGTGAGATTCAGTTCCCTGGGTGTAGGACACGGGGCTGGTCTCAGTGTCGTCCTTTCCCTTTCCCCATTAGAGTTTTGACACTGAGGCATCAGCTCCATTTTGGAGGAGAAATGGGGATGTTTCAGGAGCTGCAGCATGACGAAGGCGCAACATTAATTTGCTCTGAACTTTGCAGTGCAGAAATAAGGCCTGATTCACCTAAGTGCTGAAGCGACGAGCCTGTGCTTGAATAACCTGCTACGGTAGCTACATTAGCCTCATGCTCAAGGTTAACCTGATGAATTGCTGAGGTGACACTGCCAGGGCAGCAGACTCCAGCTCATTCCCTCTCGCCTCCACGTAGACTGGTACCACCTGGGCACCGTGTCCCTGACGCACGGCTCAGGCTCACTGAGGTCTGGGCATCAGCAGCTGCCAAGACGCTTCTCCTCCCATCCCCAGTATTCAGTACCAGTGCTTCCTTTCTGTTTTAAGGTGAAATGGATGTGGTGGCTAGAGCAGGGATGAGCAGAGCACAGCTTCAGCTTGGGGATTTCATGCTGCAGCAACTGCAGGAGCTGAAGAGTGAGACAGCCTCGGAGAAGAAGGGAGGACCTGGGGCGGGGGAGACTGAGTGGGAGTGTTGAAAAGAGAGGAATTACATCTTAATTAGAAGAAGGAAAAATGCTTAATTTAATTAGAAACCCAAAGATCATAAACTCTCCCCTGATAATAAGTGACTGACAACAGGTTCCAACTTCCCTCACGCTTCCTTTTTGGATGCAGACAAGTAAGAAAAGGGGAAGCACCACAGACCCTTCTGTTCCCCTGCTTGCTCTCTGACGTGCCACCCACAGTTGCAGCAGCAGTTAGATGGACACGTTTCAACCGGGATACAGAAATAAACCATCCTCCATCCCCTCTGAGGGACTCTGACAACATTCACAGCCGCTATTTTAGTTGGGTGCTGCACTCCCACCAGGACACTCTCCCCACACACGTGCCAGCTGCTTCCCCTCCCCCAGGCTCCCATGACTGATTTATTTTATATGGGAATGTAAACCACCAGGAAATATTTAAATAAGCATCTCAGTGAGAAAGCAGTTTCAGTGCCTGGACTAGTACATTTTGCAAGGCTATTTAGTTCATTTACCCAAACGCCAATGCAGCAAATAGATGAATACCTCTCACGGCACCGGAACAGATCCAACCTTCACCCACTGCCGCCCCCCACTCCCCAAACCAAGCCCTTTTCCTGCAATCCCCCCTGAAGGAGAAGCCACAGCAAATAGCTGTTCCCACTCAGCGCTTGTATTCATCCTGGCTGAGGAGACTTTCAGCCTCAGTGTCTCCATCCTAAATGCCACCCCTGAAGTCTCCTGTCCCCGGCTGTATCAACAAGGAGAATGAAAAACCACAAGCACTTACCTGGAGGGGCTCTGCCCACAGCCACTTCCACCTGACTCCCCAGACACTGCCCAATTACAGCCTCTTCCTTCCCTCTCCCTCCTTGACTTTCATTCCCCAGCAGCAGGCTTTCCGTGTGCTCTATTTAACTCCCTACAGCACAGAAATAAATGGCAGAGTTAAGCTGACAGCCACAGAGCCTTATCTGCCTGCTGGATAGTGGGAGTCGATCAGCTCCAAATCCCGTTGCCGAAAGATCGCGTCCTTGCTCTCAGCATCAGAGGCTGCCTGCCACGCTCCGTCTTCCCCCCTTCCCCACCTCACTCCATCTAACTTTGTCAGGGTTATAGATAGCTCTGTTCCTTGCGCTCTTGCCTTTTGGCTCTGTTTTGTAACACCCCATCTGTATCAGCTGGCTCGGCTCCAACCAGGGGGGCTAAGCTTTCAGCAGAAACCAACCCACCAGCTTCCTTGGGTGCTTCGTGACACGGCTTCCCTCGGTGGTGTCCCCTGGGCACAGGACCCCGCTCAGGCCATGGGCTGCTGCCTCCCCCACCACACTCGCTGCTCAGAGCAGTTCAGCCACAGCATCCCCAGGCACCAGTGGGGAGCTAAGAGCAGGACCAGCATAACCAGGCGTGGCTGCGGGCTCAGGGTTTCTACCCCTACCTCCTTCTGCTCTGGCAGGGCAAGTCCAGCTCTTGCACTCGGTTCTAATACCTCACGTACACCTCTCTTTTTCTCAGGCAGCGCCAAGGCTCGAGCACTGAGTGCAGGGTGGGAGGAGCAGCCGGGTTGAAATCAGCCCTTTCCCTATGTTTAGAATTTATTACAGTGCATAGTGATTAACACCTGTTCAGGCTTTAATGCTGCTTTCTGCACCGCAACACGCGCAAAGATGGAGGCGCCTTGAGAAACCCCAGATTATTTTAAAAGCGTGGCGCATCAACGGAACGCTCCCCGCCCCATAGGTAGCAGGCACCCTTTGTGCACTCACACACAAGTTTCTAAGACGTGTAAAGCAGCTATCTTCATCTACACGTGCAGGGTCGCCAGTCCAGCTTACAGCTGCAAATGTGTGCACAGAGTGGGCTCTTCTGTGACCCGTATTTATCCACGGCCGTGTCTTGCACAAAGCTGCCTGCTTCTCCAAGCGTGGCATACGCTCAGGTGGCAGATGAGTAGAGTTAGAATACATAGAGGTTCCTGACTGCTGAAGTGCAAGGGGCAATAAGCTTCTGCATTTATACCTTGAAGTATGTCTATGGAGAAGTTTTAATTCCAAGGACCCAGAAAAACACAGTTTGTCCAATGCATCTATTGCCCGTAAGCACATTAGACACTTGGTGATTAATACTCTGCAGCAAGGAGGGAGCAAGAGGATTTTTGAGAGCTTCTTTTTTAAAGGTTTTCTCTGACTTGTCCTGAATTCTGACTTAATTAGCTGTTTTACCATGGCCCAGGAGATGCTTTCTGCTCTGCAGAGCACCAGGCCAGCTGCGCTCGCTGCCAACGCAGCGCTGGGAACCCCTTAGTCCTGGGGCAGATAACACCTGCCCACAACCTCAAGGCTCTCAAGAGCAACACCAAATCTGGCTGACTGCTTTTGACCTGTCAGCCAGGGACTTTTCCAGCAGTGAGGATTATGCCAGACCTAGGAGTGCCCCCATACACCCCCAGACCAAAAGACACCATGCCATCCATTCAAAATGAGCACAGCCTTGCTTGGATTTGAGGGCTCAAGGTTGATCTGCATTGCTGGAGCTTGGAATGCTCTGAAGTCCAAAGGCTCCACAAACCAGACGCTAGTCTTTCTTCCAGGCTTATTAGGTGGTTCCTTCTCCCTGGAGCAACGTGTCAGCCAAATGCCCTATGATCCCTGGGACACGGTGTCCCGAGCTTTCTTCCATGTGCTTGGAGTTGAATCTCTTTTCCAGATTCTGGAGAAATGAACAGAGTAGCCCGTGGGTCTGGTGATGGCCTTTTCTGCTTGTCATTTGATATAGGACAGTAAAAGACAAGTTTTTTAGTTTCAGCTCAAAGCAACAGAATGAAATCATCCATTTCTGGCCCACGGGCAACAGTGGCCAAAAATACACTGAGTTGAAGTGCCACTTGGACAGTTGGCCTGATGTCAAACTCTAGAGGACTCTCTAATGAGGATTCCCCTAATTAGCTTGAACAGGGAACTTTACTGCTGGGGGAGATGTTGAGGAGATTGTAATGACTCTGAATCACTTCCCAGGGCATCAAAACTACACCAGGCACTATCACGGTCTTGTGCTTCCCTTCTCCCTGCCCAGACACCAGAAATGTTTGCAGTAGCACTCTAAAGCCTTAGCTTTCATAAGTCAGGTCCCAAGGAGCACAGTGTGAGGGTGGGGAGGGTTTCAGTTTACTGCATCCACATACTGTTTGAGTAACACTTCCCAGTTCTGTGACACTTTCTATCCAAAGCTTTCCATCTGCTTTAAAAATGGTTCTTGCCATGGTTGTAGGTGGTGCTGGTATTTTGTATTTAATGACCCCCGGAAGAAAGGCTGAGGTCCTTGGCAGTAGTGCTTCTGCTCTAGGCAGGTGGATAAAGCTGTCCCATTTTCCAGATGAGGACACTGAGGCTAGGGAGACAGGTGACTGTGTCACTAGGATGAGCCGCAGTAAGGAACAGAGCCCAGCAACCTCTGTCTCTGATTCTCTCTCCTAGTCCTCTCTGCTAACCCTTGGATCATGGCTCAGGGATCAGACTCTGTTAACAGCCTGGCTTATGAGCATTGGTGGGTGACCTATATTGCAAAAGGGTAGGTAACAGAGGCTGCAACAGATGCCAGCGATAAATTATCAGGAAGTACACGCAGACATTCATCCCTCCCCCACACTCTCCTTGACAAGTGACAGCAAAGCCCCTTTCCAGTGCTGAATTGCTCTACCCTTTTATCAGAAAAGCAGCAGGGTGAGGGATGACGTGGAGGACAATTTAAGGAGGTTACCTTTTCTTCCTCCTCTTTTTTTTTGTTGCTTTTAGATTTCCTGTTTGTTACCATCACCCATAATGTAGGGTGACAGTGGTACCCTAGAGTCCCGTGGTTAAAGCATGTTGTCCTACGTTTGTTCCTTCATTGGCCCTTGCAGGAGAAGGGTTGATACACAGAGGACAGGGAGACACAGCAGCTGTGGGGTCTGACTACAGCAACGGAAAGTTTAGAAAGTAACCTGGCTGGTGAGTCCTGGTGGGGAATGGTGCTCCCGACAGCATCGCAAGCCGGTGTAGGTGGCATGGAGACAATGCCTACCCTTGGTCCCCCAAGAGAGCTAGGTCACTCTAGCAAATTATTGACCACAAGAGGTCACCTTGGCTCAGCAGCAGCTCTTTGTTGTTTGTCTGGACGGCAAAAGGAGCCAGAGTGGCAGCCAAGCTCAGCAGCACAGGGTCTGTCACTGCCCCAGTGAGCTTCTCTGCTGAATAGCTGGGGGCTTCGTTTCCTGCACTTGCTGATTTATTAACACTTGTGATCAGGATTCATTAGTGTTGTGCTGTCACAATCACTGGAAAGCACATTTTAAATTCACCCTAGAAACCCAACTGCAGAAGACACGTCGCCATCCGACTTGCAGTGATCGATCACAGAGAAGCAAAACGCCTCGTACAGAAAGCTGGAAAGTAGAAAAGCGTGCAAAACCTGACTGGTATTGTAAGAGACTCTGCCACAATCCTGACTCGGTGTGAATAAAAGCCTCGGAGTATTCTCTAGGATATGAAGAGGTCAAAAAGGTTTTGATCTTTAGAATGACAGTGTGTAGGCCCCTCTGAAATGCAAATGTGATCGGTGTTAAAAAATGTTTCCTCCCCAAGCCCCTCCAAGGAAAAAATTGGCATTTTTTTTGAGGGGTAAGAGTTGATAGAGGTAAAAATGGCTGCTAAGTTTGTCTGGTTGAAATTTCAGCTGCCCAGCTCTTGGTACCTCATCATGAGCCTATATCAGTTCCCCACTCAAGATTTTCAGAGCTGCCAAGTGCAGTGCTTGCATTGGGTCACTTGGGCATTTGCTCTCCTATCCTGCTGAGATGATTTGTAGGATTTATCAAAGTTACACAGAGTAAAGGAGTTTTGGCCAGGCTTTCCCAAGGTTTCCTTACAGGCCTGTGGAAAAATTGGGAGAGAAGACACCTTCCCTGATTCTTCATCCTGTACCTTAACCAGGAAACATTATTTGCATCCAAAGCCTCCCTGACCAGTGCACGATAACAAGACTTGGAGATGTCAGAGGAACTGGTAAAACCCATTGAGAAAGCACAGAGCACTTGAAGGGGAGCCAGGGTGGGTAGCACTGGTGGGAAAGACCCATACTGCTGAGAAATGGGATTCTTTGAGAAGCTGTGGAAGCAGGTGGGGAGACCGGGATACCCAACACAGGAGTGACAGGAAAGTCCCAGCACAGTGAGAGTGCAGCATATGGAGGAGGCCCAGAGCAGCAGCAGGAGGAGAGCTGAGGGGGCAGTTGACAGGAAGAAATCCAGCCATGTGTGTGCCAGCATCTTCTCCGAGTATTATTGAACGCGACAGACCACGTGCACATTTCCTCCGTGCAAAACGGAGGCAGCTGAGAAGGGAAGCGGGTGAGGGAGTGGGCGAGGGGCTCAGAGGAGGGACACGTGAGCTAGCTACCCAGTTTCCTCCCCTTTTTCTTTGCCACAGAGCGATGTTTTTGTTCTTCTCGCACTGTTGGCAAAAATTGGTGAGTGAGATGTGGAGGGGGGTTCTACGTGAAGACTGAGATAACATTTTCTGATCCAGCCGGGAACAGTTGGCTGTGGGTGGTGGCTTGTCACCAGCCCTGCCAGTTCTAATCCAGATCCCAGTTTTTCTCCTCTCAGCTGTGGAGTGAAGAGCCTTCTCTACAACTTTAATTTCCTGCAGGGGTTAATCCCATTGTCGGTAGTAGCTCAGATCCTTAATCCTTGCACTCAGCCCCTTGACAGGATTGTGGCTGCTCCTGACCCAGCAGGTCTGAGGGAAGCAGCCTTCTGCTCCCAGTTTCCTTTACACCCCATGAGCATCCTTCAGCTCACTGGCATTTAAAATGCCACTACTCCCTTCCTGCTAAGCCTACCCTGGGGGTGTGGGTGGGTGGCACACTACCGGGAGAGGCTCCAGGCAGAGAAGGAGGCTTGGTTGAAGAATTCTGGTTCTGTGTTCCTTATTCTCCACCCCACACACAGGTATTTTCCACACTTCTTGGTTGGATGGTGCTCTGGATCCCAAAGTAACTTCCTGTTTCCATTCAGTTGGTGTTCAAGAAAGAGGGTATATATGGGGCAACATTTGTGAAGGGCTCTGAAATTTTGAGATGCTCCAGTACCTTCCCTGGGTCTCTAATTAGGGGCAAAGGCTCCATAAGAGGGAAGGTGCCAGCCTGTCTGAGGTGGGAGATACATATACATGCACAGAGTAGTAGATGCAGGTACATCAATTTAGCAACAAGACAGGAAAATTTAAGGGTGTTTTTATTAATAGAAGTTCCCAGTTCACGATTTTGTCCCTGGAGTGCTAGACCAGATGTCTATCAAACAGTATGGCCAAACTGCCAAATCAAGGGGCTTCCAGATAAATGGCAAGAATCCCTTGTTTATACCTTATGGGGACCAAAGCATTTCATCCATAAGACTTTCTCCTTGTGCTTCCTAATTCCTAGAATCAGGTGAGCTTCTGCAAGCCTGGGTGATCCCATGCACACAAATTGCCCCACACCTGCTTGCTTGCCATCATTCATGTCTGCATCAGTCCAAGAACTGGCTTTGCCTTTTTTCATAGTCTGCACTCTGAAATATGCTGGGACCTGAAGCTCACTAGCCTTCCTAATGCTTGACTCTTGTTCCTTTTGCTTCTGATGGGGAAGCCAACATGATGGAGAAGTGCTGCCACCTAAGCTGCTGAGCCAGAGAGTCCCTCCCCGCTCTTCCTCCCCCAGCACCCTGGCTTCCCTTCCCCAGCTGCTGTCTCCCTGGATCAGACCTCTGGCTGCAAGGGTGGCTGGGCCCTTTGGCAGCTGGAGCATTGGAGGGGGAGGCAGTAGAAAACACAGTGGGAAGAGGGAAGAACTTTGCTACCGTTTCACTTCACCAGCCCGTGCCCTGGGCGTGTTCACGGGGTGGGGATCACCCATGCGTGTGCAGCAATGGGGCAGAGCACAAGATGCCAGCGGTAAAAAATTCTCTCTGCTCTCATCGTGAGGGGATCAGTGACCCGGCACGCACACGGCTCCTGGCAAACCTCCCAAGGAAAGGCTGACTCTCATTGTTCACACACGATGTGTTTATACTCGACTCTGAAGGAGACTTTTTCCTGCCTTAGTGAGTCGCGTGGATCGGTTTCACGTGGTTGCCACTGTGGCAGAAGGTTGGCAGTGCTGCCTGTTAGAGAGAGCCTGGAGCTCTTCCTCCTCTTCCCCATTGCCCCCCATCACCTTCTCAGAGCATCCAAGAGGGACATCCCTGCAAAGTCCACACAAACTGCATGGGGCCCAGGCTGCTGCCTGCAGCTCAAGGGGTGCCTAAGGATCTCTGGGACACTTGCACTCTTTACAACCTGGGAATGTTGCCCACAGCTCAACAAGATCTGATGACAACTCTCAAAACCCACACATTCAGACAGGAATCCTTGGATGCATCTGGGTTAGCACACACATGACAGCCCCATGGTGCAGAGCTTGCTGAGGCTGGGCAAGACCTTCAAATTTGATGTGACTTTAGTTTTCCAGAGGGTTTGCAGACGCAGAAGCAATACAGGCATGGCAACATTCACATCCCATCAAAAATCACTAAATGCAAGTAGTGCAGAGAGCAGGGTCCACCTTCAGCCCCTCTGCTCCAACACAAGGCACCTCACAGCAAAATCATGGCAGCAGGACACCCTGCTTTGGGGAGCACCAGCATCAGAGAGCCTCACTGTGAGTGGAAAGAGAGCACAAGTGATGAGTGCTAAGTCCAGTTGTCTCTAACAGCTCCTCTCCAGACTCAGGATATGGTCCTACCTTTTTATTCTTTATGTGAGGGCATGTTCAATAGGGAAGGAAGCTTCCCAGCTTCCCAGCCTCCATGGAGTGAGAAGGAGCATGGTAGCAGGGCCTGTCTTCAAAGTAACAGCTTTTGCTTGCAGTCAGCCATGAAGTTCAAACCTGTATGTCCCCGCCGTAAATTTAGGTCTCAGTCCTTTTTGGGATAGATGTGAGTCCTTGCAGTGTATAAATAATGGAAAGTCTCTTGTTTTTCCATTCATACAAAAAAAGAATAAATCAAAGTGTAATTTCTTTTTTTTTTTCTTTTAATTGCTATATGATAAAATATGCCATTTGGCTTGCAAAGCCAAGCACTTAAATGTGAGTTAATAACCACACAACCTCCATTCAGCCTCTTGCATGAAGACATTACAGCACAGCTTTGGCTTACCTGAGCACGTACTATTTGACGTCTTTGCAGGACCCTGCCCCATACTCAGTGCAAAGGACACGTGATACTCAAGCTAACAATGAGGATATTGTAATAAATAAAGCTATTTTTATATGGCCAGCATTTGGCAGGTGGCCACAGGCTTGTACATTCCTAACTTTAGGGTTGCCCAACACGAGACCCTAGGGGCCATTTTGCAGAAGTGCTGAGCACTCACGGCTGTTCTCCAAAACGCTGGCAGCTTAGCCAGCAAACTGGTACGGCCTGGAGGACTCAGTGGCAGCGAGAGCCAAAAGGCCTCAAGCTCCAGTCCTGCACCTGCTGCTCCTTCCCCATGTTGCTAAAGGGGAAAACTCTTTTCCCTTCAAAAGCAATGAGAAAAAACAACTCTCTCTTGCCTCATCAGGAGCACAGACTCTCTATCATCAGCTATGAGGCAACTGTAGCAGTGAACATCTTCAGAACACCACAAGACGATGAATAATGATGTATTGCCTGCAGGGCGTGGATGGAAGGCAGTAAACAAATAGAACAGGTACACCTTTTGCAGTAGCAAACAAAATCCAGCAGCCCCCCGCTTCACTCCCTGAGCACCGTGTAGACTGTGCCCTGAATGAGGCAGCTGATGAAAGCACAGCCTGTGATCCTGGCCCGGTGCAGATGGCAGGCTGCCCCTGATCCCAGCACCTCCTAACTTTCCACTGCTTGTTTTTGCAATGTGAATAAAACCGTATTTCACATAATCCTACCCATCACAGGTGATGCAACTTTTCCTTCCATGTCTCCACCCTGGAACTGAACTGGTTTATAGAATGAGTCCTACTTCTTCCTATTAGGATACCCTCAGCTACACCAAGCATTTCTGTGAGCCAGCATATTGGTAAAGCAACAGCAGGAGTAGGATATTTGTTACAAGGTGTTTCCATGCAGTAGGAACAGAAACAGCCCAAGACCCCAACTCCAGCTCCGTCCCACTGAGACCTGGAGTGCGTCATGGTGTAGCACTCCGGAGCATTAACCAGCTGGCAGGAGCATCCCAGTACGGTCATCTGAATTACAGCTTGAGCCACCCAGGCCTGGGACAGATGTCAAGTGGAGCAGCTGTTCATAACCAAACATGGCAAGTGAAGGAAACTGCTCAGTCTCTCTTTTGAATCAGCAACAGGCAAGTGCTGAAGAGACACCAAAGAACTGCACAGAAATGCCCTCTTGCAGGCTGGAGCCTGTCCCCATCCAGTTCCAGCTCCTGCTGCTCCCTCAACACTCCTGTCCAGGTATCCTCACAGCCCTGTGCTGCTGCTGGCCCTCCCTACTGCACCGAGACACAGGTCTGCCTTCAGCAGGCTTCTGTGGTGCTGTAGAGTCTGGAAAATCCTTTCTGCATCAGGCTCAGAAGAGGCAGAGGAAGGGCAGGAAGCTGAAGAAGCTCGTGAAGGTATCTGAGCTGGGAGTGCACCTTGCTAACATGTGGCGTTCGTTTTCCTGGAGGCAAGGGTAAAGCTATGATCTGGTATAAAAATTACATAAGGGGGCTTCCCCCCTTTCTCTTTGCAAGCCAGCTCCTTTGCTGAGGATTTACCATAATTCCTCCAAGTGGGCAAGATACGCTGACAGAGGCTGCACTGACGTCTGACAGGGAGACAACTCCCGCAAGCCTTTCGCTCATGTGGAATAATTTCCTTGCAAATGTTGTTTGCCCACAGCAGTTAGAGGAAGATCCACCGCCTGCCTCCCAACAGACATGAGCAAAAAAGCTCAGGAGAAAAATGGTCTGCAATTCTGGAAAAGCATCCCTCCTCTTCACTCCTGGAAGTGTCCCCTGCTTTGTGACAAGTCCCTGTGTGCCTTTAAGGGTCCCCATGACTTTTAAAGGTTTTTCTTCTTTAAACCCTGCAATAGCAGCTTCTCCTGTCCCTTCCCAAATGAGATTTTCATTTCTCCTTCCACCCTTGGGTGGCTGATCAGGCACCGGCAGCAGAGCAGTGCTGTACCCTGATCACTACCGTTGCCATCAGGGATGCTCTGGATGTGGCAGACTGCGTAGTGGGCCTGGGGCCTGGCTCGGTCATGACCTGGTCGGTGCAACAGCTACAGACATCCTCTCTCCGGGAGAGCTCTGATTTTATATGTCTCTCTTAATTAGCATGAGATGCAGTGGCAGTAGTAAACCGGGCAGGCAGACGGAGAAGGGGAGGGGGGGAAATGCCCAGTGTGGGATGTATGTGTGCACGTCTGTACATGCGTATACATGCACACGTGTGTAGGTGCACACACACATACACACATGTTAATGTATACATATATACCCCTATGCATAGCGGGGTTCACATCAGCTCATTTGGGACCTCATTCTCCACCTTTCCTTCCAGGCAGGGCTGGAAAAGGCTGTGAAGTTTCTCTGTGCTGGGGTTTCACCCTCAGCCTCGGTGCTGTGCCTTCTATCCAAAAGTTCAGAAATGGCAGCCTCAGCCTGCAGGGATGCTGGAAGCAACCTGGGACTTATTTTTGGCTCTACTTGTTATATGGCATCCTTCACTTCATATCCTGTGGTTGTATCTGTGAGTTTTGTGTGTGAAATTGTACATGGCACACACACACACACCTACACACCTTCTAAAGCTGTGTATTGAGCGCTGGACCCGTTCAATTTTGGTCCTCGCTTCTCCATTTTGGGTTGCTCTAACTGAGACAGCTGAGCCCAAAATGATACCCAGCAATGCCCCCACGGGGCAGGTGAATGGCACCTGACATGCTGGCCCCTCTCCCAGCCCCGAGGAGGGGACAAAAGCCAGAGCTCACCAGGAGTCGCCCAGTACCCGGTGACCGCAGCACCGAGCGCTTAGCCTGAAAGGGCCACCCGAGCTACCCGTGCTGCGACGGAAGGCACCGGTGCCATTCCCAGCTCGGGGGAAAGTCGCTCTCAGCTTCCCGGACTGGACCAGTACCAGCAGCCTCTGCGGCAGGGTTGTGGTTCTGCCTTTCGGGGAAGGTCGCTTCGCTGCCAGCGGGACTCCCGCACCGCACCGCACCGAGCCGAGCCGAGCCGAGCCGAGCCGGCTGCTCCCCGGGGATCTGGGGGGCTCCCGGAGGGGCAGCTCCGCTCACCTCGCATAGCCGGGGAGAGGGGATGGGAAATACACAGGCAGGAGTCTTTACTCACCTGGTTCGGGCTGGTCTGGCCCCTCCTGTGAGCACGGCAGCTCCTCCAGCGAACCCGGTACAATCCCCAAGCGAACCCAAGCGGAAAGTCCCTCCGGGTGCCGGCTGGGCTCTCTCTCGGTGGACCCCGGCTGGGCTCTCTCTCGGTGGACCCCGGCTGGCAGGAGCCCCTCTTAGCCAGCCGCTTACCCCGCGCAGAGGGCAGAGGAGCCGCACGGCGAGATGGCAGCGTGGGGAAGGGACTGTAATCCTCCGTAAATAATAAACAGGGGGAGAGGGAGAGGGAGAGGCGGGAGAGGGAGCGACTGCGCGCAGCGAAGTGCCAGCTGGGGGTACATCTGCGATGGCAGCGGCACACGCACGGAGCGCACAGGCAGCGCAGGGGAGTCACCCCGCCAGGCAGGCAGGATCTGCTCCGAAACACCCGGAGGAAGGAGCTCGGGAGGTTTTCATTTCTCTCAACCCATCCTGGAGAAAGGGCAGTTGATGTCAGTCCCTCTCTCTCCCTCCTCCTCCTCCTCCCTTTGCCGTCATCCCTCTCCGGGAGCCGGGAGCCGAGGGGCTTGAGGATGGGTGAAGGGATGCCGGGGTGGGGGGAGCTCCCCGCAGCCCCTCGGGAGGCAGATTGGTCAGGCACAGGTTAGGAGAGGAGGCACCGAGCAGAGAGCCTCCTCCCCTCTCTCCATCTCTCCCCTGCCCGGTATGGCTGATGACAATAAACCCGGAGAGAAAGGCTCGAGGAGGAGAAGGGACAAGCCCTGGGTAAGCACCCGAATCCAGACCACTGCCTCTGCCACGCTTCCCTCTGTGCTCTCCCGCAAGCTCCTGCAGCCTGCCCCCCAAATCAGACCCCTTGCTTGCATTCCTACAGCTTGCTGAGGACCTTGGTAGCTCGTAATTGCAATGACTACACTTTTGCTGATCCACTTGAACTGCCTTTTCTGTCAGGTCTCATATCATAAGCAGTCTGTCCTTGATTTGGGCTTTTTGTTCATTTTTCCTAGAAGTTATTTTTAAGTAACATTTTTAGGGGATTTCAAGTGAGAGGGGAAAAATGGAAATATTTCAGAAATAGGGAGTGGAGAATGCAGTGGACAGTATGGGCAGGGCTGCATCGCTGCTCTGGCACCTTCTTCCATTAGAATCACAGGTTTTATTTAGCCATCAGCCCTGCTGCCGTGAAAGCAGGTTGTGAATGGCAAGGTAAATCTTGATAAACATATAATGCTGTGACTCTCTGTTATGCCTTTCTGGCATTCTCTGGCAGGCCCAAGAATTAAATCTGGAGGAAAGCTCCTTATGAGAACAGCATATGGATAATCAAAGAGAGAAGCCCGGGAAGGCAGAGAGAAAGAAAGACAAGCAGAGGATGAGCTAATGAGGCAGACATACTCAACGAAGGGACGAACAGGTGGAGAGGAAGGTTCTTATCCCCACGGCAAATGACAGCACAGGACTCCAGAGAAAACCAGCTGCAGCCAAGCAGCAGGCACTGCTTTGGTTTGCAGGCAGGGTGCCCATGGGTGGGGACTCACGCACAGGTCTGGGTAGCTCTTTGACACGGTGAAGCAACATCTAATTCTGCAAGGTATGCAGTGTTGCTTGGTCTCATGTTTTTTGACATTGCTGGGATGCTACAGTTGCACAGCTTGTTTGCCCCTTAGCAGGGATAAAAGTGTTCGCTGCCCTCTCTCAGAGGACTCTACAGTTGTTGCTGTGCTGCACACCAGAGCTACTCATCATTTCACGGACCTTGGATCTTTCTGCTCCTGCAGCATACTCTGCCACCAGAGCAAAAAGGCTCATTAATGAGCAGTTATGCTTGGGAACAAGCGGAGAAGGGCTTATTCCAGATTGCTCCCTCTTACCTGAGTTGCAATATCATCCTTATGTCAGACTGAATCACTGCTTTCCTCCTTTCTTCTGAGCCTCATCAACAACAGCCTGAAGGCACGTGCACAACTATTTGTTACTAGCACTGGGAGGGTGATTATGACCCGTTTCTCCTCAGCTCCCATGTCTTCCTCAGGTCACCTTTCACGCATGAAAGTTTCTCACAGTTCTTGCCGAGAGCTGCCAATCCACCCCAACTGGTGGTGCCGCGAGGCAGGAGCACGGAGCAATCCCTGTAGTGTGATTCCCTGTGATGGGGAGAATGCAGAAAGACAAACCTGACTACAAGGCAGAATAGCTCCCAGCTTTGCTTTCAATGACCTCTCAGACCGTGCCCTGAGGAGGACAGTGGTGCTCTCCACAGCTCCATGGGGAATAGCTAGAAATTTGTGCTGGACCTCAGGGAGGGAAAGAAAGGGCTAGTGCAGGGAAGATGAGTAAGCACAAGCCCTACAGAGATGCCCAGATTGCATCCAAAGGACAAGGCTTGCTGACAGGTGGCACGGACAGGCTAGACATGACTGTGAGCAATGTGAAAAGAGGAAGAAGAGAGTTGGGAGGCTCTGCTTTCTGTCCCTGCAACCAACCACCAGTGCAAGCCTCCAGGTATTCTCCTTCCTCATGTTGCAGGCAAGTCTGTCCAAGTTTGGCACATGCTGCTCATGCCTCCTGGGCAGAGGCAAGGATTCACAACCAAGGTCTAAGCAGTTTGTAGCTAGATGTTCCTGCTGGCAAAAACGTGAACTGCTGAGTAAATCTCTGCATTGCCAGGTTAGTTATGTAGATAACGACTCCTCTTCAAGTCTCATAAAAACTGTATGTTCTAGGTAATGCACAGTCCCATTGATGTGATCTGCTGTGGTAAGGGGAATAACTTTCTTGAGATGGCTTTAAAGGATAACAATTTATTTTAAACTACATACAAAATCAAGTGTATGGGCTTCACCGGACTCAGCAGCAACAGCACCATTTGCCTTCTGTCATGGGCTGCCAGTGTGTCAGCAGGGACACCGAGCCAAACCATGCCTGTGAGAGCCCCTCTAAAGCTGATTAATCTTCACACGGGCTGGACTCAGCCCCACCCTTCCTCCTTTATGTGCGTTCTTTGTCTTCTTTTTGGTCTGCAAGGCTTGGGGCAAGGCAGCTCTACAAAATCATTCCTTTCCCCACCCCGTACAGGCAGCCAGGTTCATCCTGCAGCAGAGGCAGCTGCCTGTGAATGGGATTTTATAAGATGTAGCAGCAGTGCAAATGTGACAAGGACACTGGTATTAAAGGCAAAGCTGATGCCAGGTGCCAGGGTCTCTCTACATGCTGCAGGAATATATACCATTGCATACTCCAGTTTTAATTCATACTCATCCGAATTAGAGCATCAGATCATACTGTTAGCTTAAAAGCACCCACACGGTGTGATTCAGATTTAAAGGATCTGTTCCCCCCTTTGAAGCTCCTGCTAATTCAGAGGAACTCTGTAAAAACAGCAACACTTCATCTGCCTGATATTAGTGGTTGTGAAAAAAAACGCTCCCTCTCTCCTCTTTCTCCCTCACTTGCACTGTATATTCTATTTCAGGGTCCTGTAGTTCCTGCAGAGCTCTTGGATTCAACTAGTTGACACACAGCACCGTTGTTGCCCGTCGCTGTGCCAGGCTGCACATAACTGCACTGGTTATTACGTGTGCTTGTAGGCAACCCACCCAGGGACAGCCAGGTTATTCTGTCGGGGAGACCCTGCACCATCTCTTCCCCTATGGAGCTATATCTTACTTCAGAAACACGATGCTGGGAATAGAAAAGAAATTAAGCCAAGAAATTAGGACGCACTTCATTAAGAAACATAGACACACGCTTTTGCTTAGCAGAGCATGCACTAGGCTGGGGTCGAGTAATGAAGCACTCCTTCTAACCGACACTCTTCCGACAAGCAGCGTTAGGATTTTTGTGCTTTTGTCGTGGCTTAGGAGCAATCTAAATCACTCTGGTCTCCCCTTGGGACAGGTGGCTTTTTGAATTAATCCCTTCCTCACACTGGCCTACTTTATTTCTGACTGATGCTGTGTGGTACAGGAGCTGAGGCTGGTATGATTGGAGATGTCCTCTCTGGCCAGGCAAATCTGCAAAAGGCAAAGGTGAAAACTCACATGCTCATTCTCCTGGGCATTTTTTTGAGGGATTAGTTGTTGTTGTTGTTAAATCATTTGTGGCTCCATAGACTTTAGTGGAAGGGAGATGCCAGTACCTCAGTACAGGCACTGTCCCCTTTCCCTCTACCTTGTTAAACCCCTGACTCTCACTTGGCGGTCTGACTCAGCGCTGACCCCCTGATGCTTATCATTCACACTTGGAAGCAGGTTGCAGTTGCAATTTCCATCCCATCGCTTTCAGTGACTATTTACCCCTCCTTTCCTAACTTGTGTTCCTATTTCTCTCTCTTGCAAATTCCTCTCTTTGTCCTCTCCCTTTTTGTTTCCCATAGCGGTGGGTGTGCAGATTAAGCTGGAGTTGCTCCAACGCAAGTTTTGGATGGCCATGCAACAGGTAGGAGCATCAGCAATTGTGCAGAGAGACAATTTTGTGCTCTTCGTCAGCTAGGTCAATGCTCTGTTACATCACCTACGATGGCATTTTGAGGAGGGCTTTTGAGAAAGTCATATTAAAAGATTTATGAAGTAGATTAGCTTGAAGTCACACATTTCTGCAATCCTTTGACGGCACTAATGCCACGAGTCTGTTCCTCAAATGCCGTGTTGACAGTGTCAGCACCCTGGCCTGGCACTAGCTCTGCTGCATATGACACGTTTAATTGTGGAAATATGTTTGTGCTCATTCAGCCTCCCAGAAACCTCACGGAAATCTGCAATTTTGGGCACATGTTTAAAAAAAAAATCTACTGCCCTCTCCTGTCATCTTGATAACGGTAACAAAACACTAGCATCTTGCCAAAATAAAAATTATTTGCTCCAGGGATAAGCTTTCAGTGTTGTCCTAATTTTGGACACTCTTGCTGGACTGAGAGAGGTGAAATAATTAAAACAGACTGCCCAGTCTGAGAGGCAGGAAAAGTGAAGCACCTTTCCCCCACCACCCAAGGGGTTTTCTCCCAGGCTTTTCTTTCAGGGAGGTATACTGGAGGGGTGGGACTGACAGGATTGAAGCAGCACACAGCAAAAGCAGCTCTCTGCTGTCAGGAGAGGGAACTGTAATCAGACAGGGATGGCAGAGAAGAGAGGAGGGCAGGAGGCTGCTAACCAGGAGCGAGCACATGTGGGTAATGGAAAAGCCCAGAGTTGGCCACAGTAGCATCCTTCCAGGTGGGAGATCATGTAAATCTGCCCCAAGCTAAAAAGAATTCTAAAAAGAGCACGTGAGCACCTCCTGAAGAATCAGCAGGGAGCTTCAGTTTAAAAAGCCTCCTGAGGACCATACCCAGGCAGTTCTCACACAAACAAGCCCGCATGGGCATTCAGTGAAACCAGGAAAGCTTATTAAAGAAGCTGAGAGGAGGCCTGTGTGCCAAGCTCCTACATGCCGTGGCCCTGGTACGTGCTGGTATGAAAAATGCCTGAGTATGGTTTCCCAGGATGTGCCCGCTGTTTGACAGAGGAATGACTAACAGATTTTGTGTTCTCTCTCTCACTCCTGCTTTGCTGCATGCTGTGCCACTCTGGATGTCCACGCTGTGCCACTCTGGATGTCCACGCTGTGCCACTCTGGATATCCATGCTGTGCCACTCTGGACGTCCACGCCGTGCCTCCCATCTCCCAGCCCAATGACAGTGATGTAAGTAGACAAAAGCTGGGGATGGGGAGGCATCCCAGCGTGCCTCGCCACAGCTCAACTCCCTAATTGTGTCGTTTGTGTGCCAGCACATTATAGGCACTGTCCCTTGTCTGTAGGCACTGGAGACAGTCCAAGCCTGTCATAGGCTGTGTTTGTCTTCGCAGTAATTAAGTGTCTTTGGCAAAGCTAGAAGTGCTCTGGGTCACAGCATTTCAGAGACCTGACCAGGAGGATGTTGTGAGGTAGGCTGGTTTCTGAAGAGGAAGCTGTGCCCGTAAGACAGGAGATGTGGTCTTACAGCAACCAGGGAGCTCAGGTTGAGCTTTGTCTGCCCCTCGGGGGCTCTCTGCAAGCTGCCAGTGCTCTCAGACTGACTGGGATCCTCACCATAGTCCTGCTGCTGCATGGCCAGCCCAACACCGAGCAGAGCTGGAGCTTCTCCAGGTCTGGAAGAGCAGTGACAGCAAAACTCATTCCTTACAGTGCTGAGGAAGATACTGTGAGACACAGGGCCTTCGTGTGTGAAACCACTCTACTTCATCTGGGTTTATGTTCTGATTTTGGAGCTCTGGGCTCTGTATTTGTTGTCCTTCAAGTCTATAGTAGTGGTACATTGTGGCCGTATTTCTCTGCTGACCAAAGGAAGGAACCCACCAGGAATGAAGTACACAGCCACTTCTATGTGTCTGTCCAAGGAGACAAGACAACCCGATTCTCTTTTGTGGTGAGGCAGGGGTGAGACGATGCTTGCAACTGTGGGTAGAGGGAAGTTTTTAAACCATCATCCCTAAAGCCTCCAAAAGGCAGCTGGAGTCGGAGCGAGAGCATGTGATACTGCAAAGCCATGGGGCTTGAAACAAACTCACGCCATTTCCAAGCCTTGTCTGAAGCTGAGCAGAGGGACAGAAACCTGAAACTGCTGGGTTTGTTCTGCAAAACTCAAGAGGAGAGACAAATCTGAACTGAAAATAGTGGGTTTGTTGTGGTTTAAAATGTCAAATTCACCTTTTGTTAACTAAGAATCATCCAGAAATGGGGCTGGGGTTTATGTATAAGGGTTTTGTAGAAATAAAGGGCAGCTGGCTGAGAGCAGACAGGCTACAAGACACGTCAGTGTTCTTCCCTGACCCCAGAAAACCTTTGGCAGGGAGGGGACCCCGTGTACAGAAATGGCAACACCGTGTCAGCTTTCTTCCCTCCGCTGCTAGAGAAAATAGCAGGAAAAAATAACACAAAGAGACAGACACACGCAGCCACGGCAAACTCAGAGCAATTATGAAATCAATAAGCACCTGAAGGGCTTTGTTACTCACCACTTAATCCCTCGTGTCCCCACCCAGTTGGGTGTTGTGAAACACATGTCAAGTCCGGTACACAGAAATCCTAAATGAAACAAATGGATGGTGCCTTGGGCTACCCAAGCACCATTCACATCCTATTTTATCATTAGCTATCTGGGGAATAAAGAAACCAACAGCAACGACAACAGCAACAACAAAAATCCCTGCCTGAGAAGAATCCTGATCTAAAATACCATGCCATGTGTTCAGTCCAGATACTAGCAGATGCTGAAATGCATGCTGCTTTCTCACCACTGCACAATAACCTTTGCTTTTGCATCCAGAGAGCTCGATGTCCCCCCTTCATTACCATCTCTCTGCTCGAAGTGCACAGGTACTGCTGGAAGTGTCAGGGAGGCAGGTGCAGGGTCAGAAAAGCCCTCAGCAAAGGGGACATTGCTCAGAGAGGCACCGAGTGGCCACCTTGGGGGGTTTGTACTATAGAGCTCATCTTGGTGGAAACACCAGCTGAATGACAGGGCTTTATGGGATGCTGGTAGATCATAGATCATGCCGTGGTTAATTCTTTGCTTTTCCTTTCCAGTGCAGTGCCTTGGATGGTGCCTGTCCGCTAAGCTGTCAGGATGATGTAAGTTGCCCAGATTACTTCTCTGTACCTGTGATGGGTGTGATTGCTCTTGCTCTGGAGAGATCTCTGTCTCCCCCAGAGAAAAGGTATTGCCTGTCGTTGCCTCACGAGAAGTTGTACAGCTGGGGCAGGACCCTGTGCCATTGAGACAAACCTGCAGTTTAGGTCTTTCCCTCAGCTGTGAGATGTGAGCTGAGGCAGGGGCGTGGGGATTCCAGACAGTTATATATATATAACTATAAGGAGAGTTCATCTTCTCTAAAGCTGTCTCAGTGGCATCTCAGGTCTTCCAAAGAGAGTAAGTAGCTGCCAGCATGACAGGCATGCTGGACACCCCTCTTTGCATTGACACTGCTGCTTCAGCCTTAGTCTCAGGCATAACTGGGACAGGAGCTCCTCTGCCCTGGAGAGTAGGATCACCTGAACATTTTCATTCTGTGTTCATGTAGGATATCCTCTGCACCCTAGCTTCTCCCTGTGAGACCTAAACGTTTTCATCTAAACTCTGTGCCTCCATTTCCTGCTCTGCAAAATAAAACCAGCACTGATACTCAGTGACGAGGAGAGGGTTATTTCATGAGTGGTTATAAAACTCTGAACTGAAGATGGGAAGCACTAGATACCGTTTGATTAAAGAGAAGTGCTCTCCAAATACCCTGTCGCTTCCTGCAGGATGCCTTGTCTTCTTAAGTGTGGCTCACAGTCTGCTAGGCTGGCACACAGCTCTTGCAAGAGATGATCTCTGTCACAGACAGCTCACGAAGTGAATACCTCAAAACAGGCAGAGAGGGAAAAGTCAACTGTGTACAACCCACGGTAGCTGAGCCATGGAACTAGGCGTGGAAATGCCAAGGCTGTTGCCATCAGCACAAGCCCACAGAGCTCCGTCCTGCACGACCATGGCAAAAGCTGTCTTTAATGTTGCTTCCCTTTCATCTCTGCAGGTTCTGAATTGCTTCCTGATTGACAATAACGGCTTTATATTTGTTTCCAAAAGACCTGCAGAGGTAAGAGAGCACAAGAGACGGAGGAGAGTGTGCCTGGCTTGTTCCTAAATAACCCACCAGAGCTGGTTAAAACACATGAAGCTCTATTGTGTAATAACGGTGGCTGCAGTGCAATTAAATTGAGCTGCAGGGTGAGGGGGAAGCCTCCCAGCAGAGTGACAGCACATCCTAGTGATGAAGGAGTTTGCAGTGATAAGGAAGGAACTAGTCAAAATATCTTTTTATCAGAACTGAGGAAATTAGACTGCTTTCCTCCGGTGCAGATGTTTCTGAAAGATGATCTGAGACAGTCCCAGAAGGCAGATATGCCCTGGTGAGGGAAGGGAAGGGAAGGGAAGGGAAGGGAAGGGAAGGGAAGGGAAGGGAAGGGAAGGGAAGGGAAGGGAA
>JANVCC010000066.1:3267254-3283381 GCA_025345505.1 Todiramphus chloris collaris | reverse complement strand
AAGGGAAGGGAAGGGAAGGGAAGGGAAGGGAAGGGAAGGGAAGGGAAAGGGAAAAGGGAAAAGGGAAGGGGAAAGGGGAAAGGAAAAAGGAAAAAGGAGAAGAAGGGGCAGTGCTTTGGAGCACCTCTGAAGCAGGCATTCTTCATGAAATGAAACTGAGGGGATGGTAATAGCGAAATTCCAAAGGCAAAAGGGACAAAATCCTTCCAGCAAAATGGAAACAGGCGCACACCTAAACAACTGGAGCATTTACCAGACTCACAGAAGTGAAAAGAATAAGGAAAAAGACTCAGAATAGTACTAGAAATATAAGCAACAAAAGTTGCTTCCTTTCCTCCTGCAGCCAGCCATGACCATTTCTGGTGCTGAAGGGGCACACTTTGTGATGTGACATCCCAAATTAAGCGGTTTCATTACTGACAGAAGTGTGGTGTTTCATTAAAATTGCCACAGTACTGGAGTTAACAAACACTGTATGGGTATTTCCAAAAGGCAAGTAGACCTTATCCCGGAAATTATTTTCTTCAGGATGTGACAAACAGGTTGGGATGGAAATTAAAGTAACAGAAGACCCCATGGATGTGCCTGGGACAAGCAGCACAGATTCTATAAATAAAGGAATAAAACCTATCTTGTCAGCTATAGTTCTTTGAAAGTATGGGTAAATCAGGAGATAAGGGAGAATGGATGGCCTACTGCATTTCAGTTCTTTGAAAAGCCTTGGGAAGAGTCCCTTACAAGAGAATGTTAAAGAAGTTCTGGTTAAAGAATGAAGTGCAAAGTAGTGGCACTGATCCCAAAGTATCTGGGAGAGAAAAGAGAGGGATTTTTAGATGGATATTTATATGGAAGACATCAGCTTATATGAGTCCCAAAGTTTCCCATCTGGACTTGTGTTGGATAGTGTATTCAGAATAGCCTGGCAAAAGAAAAAGGTGGGATGGTGAATTCTGCAGGCACTACACTGTAAGTTCTGAGAGGCCAAAAGGAAAGCTGTTGAGACTCACAAAGCAAAATGAATCAGCAACACAGTGGCACCAGGAGGTGATGCAGACAGAGAGAAAGGGTATATTGCAGGGAATAACCACATTCCTCTCTGGTGGGAAAGTGACCTACCCAGTGCACTGAATATTGCACTAAAAGGGCCCCTTCAATGATGTGGTGTGCCAAAAAAAAACCCCACACAACCAAAACCAAAACAAAAACACCAAAGAAAACTTGAAAAATAAGGGAGGAAAATACTGTACAGTTGTATTGGCTCCCTAGTCTGGGAGGCCAGTCCTGCTGCATGTGCAGGGTGGGCTGGTAGTCTTAGGAATCAATGTTCTCTCCCCTGACCCCCGAGGCATTTTCAGGGGTGCTTTCCTGAGTCCTATGGCAGGTGTTCATAAACAAAAGCTACCACATCTACTGTTTGCCCTCAGCACCATCCCTCCTGTGTTTTTCCTGCATCTTACAGAAAATGTTTTTTTTTCCAAAAGCTCGTCTCCAAAAGATCTGCCTGGCAGAGGCATGGAATTATAGTGGATTTGGGTAAATTATAAACATTATCTACACGCCTCCAAGATCAGGCATTTTGGCAGACACTAGAGCTGTCATCACTCCAGCTGTTACCTTCCCTGACCTTAAAGAGTTCATCAGTACTTTTCTTCTGATTTCTTTGTCTTGTTCCAGTTACTGAGTTACTGCTTTTATTTCCCAGTGGCACCGTGAGTGTCCACACTGTTAAACCCCACGGGGAATTCAAGACAGCAGCAGCATTAAATTAATGACTTGGGTTTCATAGCCTTGCCACCTGGATGTTGCTGCATGGGATCACTTGCTGCTTCGTGGCTGGCTCTGTCCCATCCCATGCTCTTCCCTTAGTGCATCCTTTAAATCCCATACCTGGATTTTTGTGGGTATTTTGCCTTTCTGGAGAAGTCAGCCCATTCACTGCCCTCCCTCCTTGCCTCATACCAGACACCAGGACAAGCCTGCCCTCCTACTGCCTCTTCTGCCCCACCAGCTGGGGTGGGACTGAGTTTATGGGATGCCAAAGGAGGAGGAGTGCTGCTGAGCTGTGTGGGCTGCGGCGGCTTCAGCAGAAGCGTGGCCCCATGTACATCCCTGCTTCCCTGAAGAAGGCAGCCAAGGTGCTTTCACATCCAAAACACCTGCTTCCCAGGGCAAAGTGCAAAGCTAAGAATAGTGGAGAGGTGACAGAGTTCCTGTGTCCTTACAGACCCTGGTAGAGCAATTGGTGCCGGAGACCCACTCAGGGGGCTCTGAGATGTTTTGCTCCATCTGTCTGCTCAGTCCCTTGGGGCTGGGGTGTTTTACAGTGTGCTCAGCCCCATGCCTGCCTGGGGTTGCCTGCTGCCTGCCCAGGGCTGCCTGGTGCCCACACCTCCTTCCCTGGGGGACCACACTGGAAACCAGAGTGGTTTCATGCAGGAACAAAGTGCGGACAGCCTGGCTCAGGTTCTGCTCCCCTCTGGATGGAGGATTGTCTCTTGCTGAAAGCAGCAAGAAGCTTACAGGCAGCCAGAAGCCACCACAGAAGTGAAAGGGACTCGGGATTTTAATGAGTGACAAGTTGGAAGCTCCCTGAAGGCTTATTTGGGGAAGAATGGGTAATCCCTTAATTCGGGCTAATCTCACCATCCAGACTCATCTCAGAGGGAGCAAAGAGTTAATCAACAGAGCCAGAAGAAGAAAAGGATGGAGGGAAAGGACCAGGCTATCTAGGGCAAGGGAGGAAGGGAAAGTAAGTGGCAGGCTCAGACTGTGCTGCAGCAAGGGCTGCTCTACACTATGTTTCCGATGATGCCACGGCCCCACGGCTGCCCCTGCATTTTTAGCCACCTTTCCCTGCCAGCAGCTCACAGGTCTTGAGCTCCCTCTCCCTGCTGCATCCAGATGACCCCTCACTCACTAAACCTCTCTTGTAGGACTGCTGCCTTGTTCCTGAGGCATCTTGCAGAGTATGTCTGCAAGGGACTCCAGGGACAGGGTGCAGGCTGGCAGCTCAAAGGCCAAGATGCCACTGGGGCTGGGCAGAGCTTGTGGAGAAGTGAGGGCTGGATTTGTTTGTGCCGTGCAGCAAGGAGGCTGCCTGCTCACCCAAAGCCTGGTCCGTTTGCCAGATCCTGATTTCCACAGCTTTTTTGTGTACCGAAAGTGCAAATTGCTCAAGGAGCCAGCGAAGCACGGATGCACATACGTCTGTGGGCAGCAATGTACCTTTCGAGCCATATGTGTGCTCCAGGATGCATCGCTTGCCTGTCTATAGGCTGCATATGGACTTGAACACTCTCAGCTGCAAAGGGATGTGCTAGAGCCTGTGTCACCCAGGATGTCAGAGGCAATGCTTTCTGCTGTGAACCTTTGCAATTGCAAAGGCCTGTAGAAAGCTGCCCAGAGCTGGGAGTTAGGAGAAACGCAGCACGCCTGGGAAGGCAGCAGCCAGTCACTGGGGGAAGCAGGTTGTAATGAGAGATGCTTTGCAAAACATCTCGTCACTACAGAACCACTTTGGTTTCTCCCAAGTGATGCTTCCCTCTGTTACTACCTACTGCACAGGGTACCTAAAAGAGCACTGAGCTTTGAATGTGTGTTATAGATATATATTTTCAGTGTTATAAAGGCCAGTTTGCTGATGCTCTTCTGAACACATTTCTTAGGCCTTACTCTCAATTACACCAATAGCCCCTCATACCTGTACCTCTAGGAACAACTTCCTAGCTGGAGAAATTTGGCCAGCCATTAGCATCTCTGGACAGGGTGGGCCCCCTTTACAGTCCCGAGGTGGCATTCTGCTCTTGCCACACCAGCTGCACTCTGCACTGCGCTAAATCCCACTGCTCTGGCTCCTGCTGGGGATGAAGACTGGAATTAAATGGAAACAGCTGGCCTCCTCACCTCCCTAATCAGATTGAAAGAGCGAGGGAGGTGGAAAAAGTTAGCGCTTGCTCAGACACATTTGACGACGTCTGAGACGATTACAGCCCAAGTGCTCAAAGGGGTGTTGCTGTTATCAATCGATCGTTTTATACAGCCAAACGCCTCCTAAAGCCTCTTGGGAAGAGGCTCATAACCATGTAACCCTACTGTCAGATGATTACTGTGTGATCTTAGGTAAATCTGCCTAAGGGTTGTTTGTTTGTTTCTTTTTTTTGGTGGGGATGCCCCACTCAGATAAATGAAGTCATCTGTCATCTAATACATGCTAAATGACTGCTAGCCTATCAGTGGAAAAATTAAATGCCCCCCCCCCACCCTCCAAACTGCATGAATGCTTCCAGAACATATGGGAGCTATTTACTGTGTGAAGACCCATGAGCCAGGAAAATAGATGGAGGACAGCTCATATTTGCACTTTTGTTATTTGCAAGTATTTTATTTACTTGCTTGCAAACAACGCAGTGGATTTGGTAGATCTGAAGCATTTTTGCAATGGATTTGTGATGGTTTAGTAATCAGGAAACCCGGACTGTTGTTTGTTTGAAGAAGTCTTTAAAGCAATGGTTCCCAGATTTGGGACTGGGACTGTATTTGAGGTTATTGACTCCAAAACATAAATGCTCCACTTTTAGTCCAGCCATGCAAGCAGGATTTGGGGGTTGTTGCCTTCCAAACACAGCTTTTGCTAGGGTGGAGCCTGCGTGACACCTCTGTCTGTGCCAGTGCATAATATACGAGCTGCAAGGATGGACTGGTTTGTGTTGTGGTGTTTGGGCTCCCGACTGCTCAGAACCTGTGCAGCAGTGAGTCGTAAAAATTGGATTTGCTACCGAACTAAATCTGTATGGCACATTTATATACGTGCTGGGTCAGTTTGCCCAGGGCAGTGGGAGAGCAGAGGTTTCCAAATCTACTGCAGCCAGGGGCTAGAAGAGAGGCTCAAGTAGAAGAGGCTCAGGCATTCAGATCTGGAGAACACGGATTCACAAAATCCCACCGGATTGCCCAGGCTCCAAATGAATCAACATGTCTGGGTTTCTGCAGCTTGAGAGTCTGCTTTTTTTCTGTCACAAGCTACAGGGACTTATGTGGGCTAAATCATTTCCAAGCACAGTAGGAACAGTGCAGGATGCCCAGCTGGCAATGGGGGAAGTCCTCCCTCAAGCTTTCCAGCCAGACAAAGGACAAAGCTTGGCATTACCTCCTTATAAAACACTCCTTATGTGTAGCAGGCCTCCAGACAGAATGGATCAGCTGAAACCACCAAACATTTGGAAATGTTACTTTTGATAGTTTATTCTGGTTTTATCCTCTCTTGTGCTTGCAGACTGGAAAATTTTTCGGTGCAGTGGATGGCTCAGTAATGACCCAGCTGCTGAACATGGGCATGTTCAGGCGGTAAGTGGGGGATCTCCGTGGTGGAATTCTCAGCTGAGCTTTAGGTCAGAGAATACTGGTCCCCAAAAGCAGCACTTGAGCAGGGAAAAATGCACATGCGGATGCATGCGACTCTCTTATTTTGATACACCAGCTCCTTCAGCTACCCAGCCCCTCCCCTGACTCGCTCAGTCATCAGCACCACACACCCCTTTCTCATCTTCTCCTGCTCTTCCACCTGCTGCAAAGCACCAAAACAGACAGTAATTCCTGACCTCCTCTTAGCCAGAAAGCAGCTGCTCCTCTGTCTTTTCCAGGACAAGATGCCATGGGAAACACTTCTTGGCATTTTGGGCTCAAACGAACTGGAGTGCCAGTTCCTCCTGCCACCTGGAAAGTCTTTCTATGACCGAGAGCCCCCCAGATGTGGTGTTGCAGCTGGATGAGTGCATTTCTCTCTCTCTCTCTCTCATAAAAATACCGCTGTTTGCCTCACTCCACTCCCCCAGCCCACGTCAAAAGAGAGTTCAGAGTTTCAGTGGCTTGAAAACAGTAGCTGTGTTCAAGTTACCGGTCACATTTGTAATTGTCCTGCTTCACGGGCTGCTTTACTTGCCATCTGAAATCAGGGACACATTTCCTCCTGTACTGACCCAGTTATATTAATCCAGAGCCTGTACGTCTCTCTTTGCGTGATCCAGCACTGGCCAAAGAGAAAAACACATGTAAGCAGGCCACTGCTTTTGTTCTTCCACACAGGAAACTGGTTTAGAAAAAGCTGATGTGTTTTGTGTGTGTGTCCCATAGGCAGTGACATTGCTTGCTTTTGACTGCTTGCTTGTTTTGTTTTGATTGCAGGGTGACCATGTATGATTACCAAGCCATGTGCAAAGTACCCTACCACCACCACAGTGGTGCCCGGCCCCTGCTCAGCGTATGTATCTGTCAGCATCCAGCCCTTGGTGGCCTTGGCCACAGAAGCTTTTCTCCTAGGACACCTCCAACACCTTGATGTAGCACATCAAACCCAAAAGAGTTTAGTAGATGCTTGCTTTCAAGTGATGGGCATGTCCAGACTCATCTAATCAGATTTCTGAGGCAGTGGTGGCTACTAACAGTGGTTTCCAGTTTGGCTCTATTGGTGTATAGGATCTCACTGAAAATCAGGACCGGGGAGAAGACAGGAGCTAGACTATGCCAGGCTTCTCCTAAAAGCCAAGGAACCAGCTAGCAGCTGAAATGAACAGAAAAGCTTTTACAGGGCATGGCTATACTCAGCAGCTCAAAAGGGACAGTTACACTGCCAGAGAACAGAGCAGCTGGGAGAAAGCTGTCAGCCTTTCCAGGGAAGAGTGAGTGGGCTGGGAGCAACAGAGAGAGGGGTTAAAGCTGCTGCAAAATGCTGATAGCCCAGGGAAAAAAACCTATCAGAGTGAACAGCTTTGCCAGAACCCAAATGCGACCTTTCTTTAGGCTGGGGAAAGCTAATAATCTAATCCCACTCTACCTTCCTAACCTCATCTCAACCAGGCAGAACTAAGTAATTACTCAACACTTGGGCCACTTCAGACTAGTTGAAGCAACCCTAAACAGGGATGTATTTATTACTGTTGTGATTGGTTTCTTGATACTTTAAAATGTGGTGTGCTAGAAGTACTTTTTACAGTGTGACAGTGTAATTTTTTTCGAGTAAAATATATATTTTTTAAAAATACTACTTTTTAATAGCAGTTACATTTTGTAGAATATGTCCCTTCTACAATGACTATGCTTAAGCTGGATAGATCAAATGCTGTGAATTGCAGTGAAAATATTTGCTCAATCATACCCTCCAGTTGTAATTACTGAAAGAAATGTCACAAAAATATGAGCTGCCAAAACCAAGGTGAATTGGGAAGAGAATAAAAATGTGAGCATTCAACTTCCATCTCTCCTTTTCCCCTGTTAGCAAAACCCTTGACTGGGAAGAAATCAAGAAAAGTCCATTTTGTCATATACATGCCTAAAAATCAGTCAAATTCCCAACCATCTATATATTTTACTATTTTCTGGCTTATTCTGGCTGAAGATAAGTCAACTACCAGTAATGAAACATTATCTTGCGTGCTGTGGTGCCTCATCTGTTTTGGGTTTGAGGATAAGGGCATGATTATGAGAGGGAGAGATGAAAATTAGACATGGTTACCATGAAGAAAAGCAGCAGCAGGATCCTCTGCAGACAACTTGTCCCTGGGACAATGCTGGATTTCCAATTTGTAGCTGAAAAAACAAGATGATAGAAGTCATGCCATCTTGAGGAAAAGCTGGATGAAAGCACGGTTAAGCATAATCAATCAATGGCAGATACTACTAAATCCGAGGCAATGCTGTCACTCGTCCCAGAAACACCACTTGCTATCAGAACATAAAAGCATTGTAAACTGGTGGTGTCCCATTTAGCTGTGTTTCTCTCCTGCTCTGAGCTCTCAAGGTCATCCATACTGGAGAGAAATCATCAAGCAATTACATCTTCAAAGCCCTTCATACATTTGTGATAAACTCCCTGACCCCGACGGGAAGGGGTGAGAAGATATTATTAGTAGCGAGGCAGCCTTTCTGGCTTTTGATATATTTTGAACATTTTTCCAGTGATGCCCAGACCTTGAATTTCCAGCCTGTCTTCGAGAGCTCCGATCAGTGGAGGGAATTGGTCTGAAACGTGGGGTCCGGAATAACGATTATAAACTCTCTGAGCACGTCCTTATGGTATTTCTCATTTCTTCTTTTGTTCTCCAGCCAATTTATGCCTTTCTAGCTGCAGTGAAATGGCTGATAAGTGATTTCCTCATGTGAGTACCAAAGGATGGGGGTGTTTGGGAGGCTCAGACCAATGGGGGCAAGAGACAAGAGAGCTGCAAGCAGAGGCCCCCGTGTAGGGCATTGCTCTCAGCCTTCTCCTGACATTCAGCTCAGCGCCTTGCTCCTGGGACACAGAAAGCTATTACTATTCCCATTTTGAGAGGCAGAGGCACAGAGTGGGTCTGGGATTTACCTGAAGTCACTCAGTACAAAGTGGCAGAGACAGAAATAGGACTCGGGTCTCCTGAGGCCCCGTGCAGATCCTTGATGCCAAGTCCTCTTGCCTGTCTCCTTTGCCTGTGATGAGTAAATCTGAACTCTCCACTTGACAGAGGCAAAGGTGGAAGGAAGGAAGCCAGGGAGCTCAGGTCTGAGTGACAGGAGAGGGAGGAGGAAGGGGAGGCCTTGAATCAAGCTTTGGATTCGGGCTCACCTCAATCTGCTGGGGGGAATCAGAGTTCAAGCTGAAATTAGGATGAAAGTGTGGCTGCTCAGCTTGCTGGGTATGTGAGAGGGGAGGTGTGGAAATGATCCAGCTCTGCGGACTGGAGCATACTGGTACAGAATAATTCAATTTAGCATGCAGCTCCCTCCGAGTAGCCAGGGTGTGGGCTCCCTGACGGCCATCCACGCCTGCTCCTCAGGTGGGTCTCACAGGGGCTGAATCCCATCAGCCTCAAGGGCTGCTGTACTCATTCCTTCCTGCAGGAAAAAGCCCATGCAGATATTCCACAGTACAGATGCCACAATACAAAGCTACATTCTGTCATGTTGAGGGGGGGGGGGGGGGGGGGAAGAAAAAAAAAAGGAAGAAAAAATCTCAGACTTCCACTGCCAGCAAATTCATAGTAAACATTTTAGAACTGATACTCACCGGGTGATGGGGCCATCTCCCTGACACCTGCATCCTTCCAGGCTGCTGAAAAAGCATCCTCTGTTCTTGCTCTTTTGACAGCTTCCTTTTGGAGTTTAACATGAGTAGCTTCTGGCACTCAGACAACTTGGCAGATGGTGAGTACACAAGAGTCCAGCCACCCCAGAGTATGTGAACATTGCAGCCACTGGTGTCAGAAGAAGCTGTATGGGGAAGCCTGGCCTCATGCAAGGATCCCACCATCTGCCTCACCACCCCTCCCTCCACAGACACTGGAATCCAGCTTCCAGGTCCCACCACCCCCCCATCTCCCCCCATTTCCACCTGCCCTGCAGACTGCCACAGCCCCAGCACGGTCTGGGTGAGGTGTGTGCAGCTCACAGCACGCTGCTTGCTTTCCTCAGCGTAACTGCCAAGGCAGGGTGATGCTCTTCTTTCCAAGGACTCCCATCCTACATGCAGTGAGACAAGAGAGACCATCAGCTCCAAAGCCATTCGGTTGGAAGGACTCCCTTATAGCCTTTCCTAAGAGTGGCCTGCAGGACAGGGCAGAGTAGGGCTGGAGCAAGCAGGCTCTCCAGAGCCTAGCAGGGATCTCAGGAAGCCAGCCAGAAACCTGCAAGATTCAATAACACATTGATGGCCTTCACTTGCCCACTGGACCCTCTCTGGAAAAGATGATGTCACGAGGTTACTGCACAGCAGGGGAGGTATATCTGGATTGACATCCAGTGACCTGCCCCTGCAGTGCTGCCTGCTAAAACCATCCCAGGGAGCTCTGTGGTCCCATTCCTGCCCCTGCAGGCAGTGGGGATGTTAATGGCCCTGAACCAACCCAAAGGGAAAGATGAGGAGTGCTCTGCACAGCCACGTTGTTGCTGTTATTACTTCTTCACTAATTATTCAGCACTAATGCTGCTTTTAGTGGAGACACTGATACCTTTGCTTCTAACGGTGGGGCTGAGTCTTCTGCACTGAAGTCACTGAACTCTCACACTGGTGTAATGGGGAACCAGTCTCTTTTAGAAAGCAAGGTTTCCTTCTAGTCAGAGAACCAGCCCGATGGCTGGGTACTGTTTAGGTCCCACTCATCTCCTCCAAAGAGGAGATGGCAGTAGAAGTTGCAGATATCATCCCTGAGGCCCTGGCTGCTGCTTAACACACATGAGGGTACCAGGAGTAGCCCTGTGCAGAAATCAGTGAGGAAGAGTCAGAGAAGCAAATGCAGTACTTGTGGCAGTGCAGGAGGGACTGCTTTTTCTGGAGGACAAACTGGCCTGGTGTTCCTGCAGGGAGCTGCTGCGGATGGCTGCAGTTTGATTTGGGCTTTGCTTGAGGAGATGTGAGGAAAAAGGGAGGGAGGTTCTCACTGCTGCCCTTCCCATCATCATTTCCTGTTACTCTTTCTTCATCTCTCTCCTCTGTCACCTCCGTGACTGCTGTGTGCAAATTCATCTCTTCGTTGTGCTGCCATCGTGTGAAACCATTACGTGGCTCCATCTTCGCTGTGTGTCTGCCTGTGTCATGCGACTTTTCCAGCCAAGGCTGTCTTCCATCACTGTAAGTAGAACCACTTAATGGTGAAAAAAGGAGGATTTAGCTAGAAATCCCAGTCTAGGAAAGGCTTTTTTCCCACCTTTTGGACAATGGGGAACTTGCAGAAGGTGTAACAGGGGAAAAGCAGTTCCTGGCTCACTATCCCTGCACTGCAAAGAAGCAAGCAATGCGTGTTGCTCATTTAGCTGTTTGAGACAGTAATTGAAGGTCTGCCACTGAGAAGTCAATTAAAAAAAGAGTCACACCAGCCTCCTCAGAGACTCTGGGCACAGCCAGCACCATCACTCATTACTATGGCATAGATGGGCTCATAGCCTGTGTACCACGGCACGTCCTTCACTTTGGCTCCAAGCTGCTCCATGCTTTTTAGTTACTATGCAAAATCAAACACCAACCTTCTGGCAGGAAAAACTATACAGGTCTCATAGGCTTCAGCTATTAAGAGACAATTTAAGTCTGCTTTTCCACACCCCATGGCTTAAGTCCTTCTGATGAATCCCAGCCCACCTTCAGGATAATGCAGAACTACTTCCAAGCAGTTCAGCTGATAAGGATATGCACTAGCTCATAAATCCGCTCCTACAGGCAAGCTAGAAATCCCTCCAAGACTGGCTGTGTTTCTATCTCCCTGCTTCCATACCTGGCTTGTATTCGCCAAGTTGCTCTCTGCCCAGCAACACGGTTGTGTGAGACAGAGCTAGAGAAGTAGACAGTTGAAATGTGTCTTACTGTATGAAGAAGAGGAAGAGAAGGAGTGTCTACGGATGAAAAAATGTGTGTCCGTGTATAGGGGGGAATAGCAGGGTGGAAGAATATTATTGGGGCTGAAGGAAATGGATTGAACATGTTCTTAAGAAGGGTTTTTGCCAGAGACGGTAGAGTTTTCTTGACTGTGTGCCAAGGCTGGTGTATGCAAAAAAATATGAAGAGAAGATGTTTTGTGAGGGAGAAATTAAGCACATATTTATCCAGGGATATGTGCAGAGGAATCAAGAGCCGGGGATCTAATGCTCACCCCTGCCTGACTGTGCACCCCTGAGTCTGCAACACTGAGCCTATTTCTGCTTCCAAAGTTCTCTTCTTTTCTGGGAAGGCAAACTTGCTATTGGAATACGGGCATGATATATTCAGATTGCACGCATCATGCAAATCTGCTTTTCAGAGGTGTTGAGAAGACATATTTGCTTCCACAGATTTTTCACTGCTCTCAGCATCTCATTCCTCTCTGTGTTTGTAAGGGCTTCTGCTTTTATGGCCATCACCACAGGTTTGAAAGCTTTTAATTAAACCAAAAATCCTTCCAGCCAAGGCATGCAGCCTGGAAAGGACTATTTCTAGAATTCTGTAGCTCCCAAGTTTCTTTTTGACTGCATGGTTATGTACACAGAGGCTATTTTGTAAGGTAATCGATTAGATTCTGTGCTTTGTATTTGTAACTAACTGGCAAATTTTGTCTCATGTCCCAGAGCAAATCCACTAACTGGGGTGCATGATTTATGCTGGTGGGGAAGAGTTCACAATCTGGGCTGTGTAGTTCACAACAAGGCACGGCAGCTGCCTTTGCTACTCAGAAGGATTGGTTGCCAAATGCCTGACAAAGTCTTTCTGGAAGTGCAGACGGTAGCAACGACAGCCTGGAATTAACTCGCTCTTTGCTATAAAGTTTGCAATTTGTTATCAGCGCCTCTGACTGTTTACTAATCCCTGACCCCCAGACTCACTCTTGGAGTGCTGATAACAGTTTGATGTCCAGCCTGGGCGTGCAGAGGCTCAGCCCAAGCTTTTTGCTGATGCTGTACATGCTACTGGGCTTCTCTGAACTTCTCAATGCTGCTGCAGCTGCAGTGCTTCCAAGCAAATTAAGTGGCAGCAGGCTTAAGCATAATCTTTGTCATAGGTCTCGTCTCTGTGCAGAAGTTAGGAGATTTTTAAAGTGGCTTCTTTTCATTTAGCCTGTGCCAAGAAACTAATTTAAGATGGTTTGTGGAAGGGACTTGTGCCAATTTAGCAGAGGTTAAAAAAACATGGCTTGGTGCGTGTGCTGAAGTTAACCCAGAGCAAGTGAAAGGCTCAAACAGAAATACAGCTTCTGTGAGTGACTTGGCCCATACTGCCAGCAGCAAAAGTGCCCCTGGGGGGAATAAAGCTGGTGCACTTCCAGCAGCTCCTGTGAGTGCCACCATGGCATAGTTTGGCTCAGGGTTACTGCTCAAGTGTTGCCTCACTAGTCCTGTGTCCAGAGCTGAGGTACAACTCTTGCCCATGTGGCCGTGTCCGGCCAGAAAGCAGTGCTGGCCAGGTTTACCCTGGGTGCAGATCGTGAAGTCTCTTTACTTGACTTTCTCCTGCAGGCCCCATTCTCCAAACCCACCAAGTCCAGCATGACAGTCCTGATTCAACACTGTCTGAAGCTGGGGAGGCCTCAAACCTCCTTCCATCCCATATTTTCCGAGCCAGTGGTCTCATTCATCCCCTCCCTGCACCCCATCCTTCACACCAGCGGTTTTTATATTGCTTTAACTCCATCCAACTTTGATGAGTACACCAGGAAGCTGGACCTAGTGCAGGATGTCATTCTCTATCAGGGACAGACTCAAAATGAGGACCTGGATGAAGTCTCTGCTTTGTCAGGACCCTTTGCTACTCCTCACATCAGCAATACGCTAAATTCTTGCAAGTACTTGTGCCCCAATTTTATCAAGTCACCTTTGTGGTCATCACAACTGTTCTTCTGAGCTGGAACAGGCACAGTCCATCTCTGACAGCTGTGCAACTGTGACAGCCCCAGTTACTCCGTTCTACAAATCCAGGGGTAATACAGCGGGACTTGGAGGGTTCACATCTATCCCTGGCCTATAGTATGTTAGCCTGGACACCTCTTTCAGAATTTAGAGCTGTTTTCCCAGCCACTAGTGAATTAAGGCTGAAGGAAAAGGCTTCTGTTCTGTTCCTCACACTCCTTTAGTCCATCAAGACGTCACTGGCCAGAATAGTTACCAGCCCCGGAGCTGGTCTGAGCTGGCAAGCATTTGCAGCTTCTCTCCTTAGAGCATAAATAGAGATATTTTATGTGCTTCATCAGAAAGGGCTAAATCTTTGAAATTCACCTCAGAAACAGGGTCTTCTGCTGCTCGCCCTGAATGTCCTCAGGACCGTTTGTCCTCGTCACAGGACATTCTCCAGTAGCAAAAATGGGAGAGTCTCCTCCGTGCTCCTGCAGTGCGGGGTTTGCACAGAGGGACAGTGAAGTCTGGATGGACTAAAGGAGTGTGAGGACAGTGCATGGGGACAGAGCACAGCCAGGCGAACGGTGGCAGAGTTGCTGCTGGACACTGAAACAACGGAGGGAATCCAGGGTGAACACAGAGCAAGGCGTGATGCTGAAAGCAAGCCTTGTGTGCTTTAGGCTCCGTGCAAAATGAACCAAACTGGGATACCTAAAGGTGGGTCTCGTGGTCCAGGAGGCTTTAAATTGGAGGCTGCCTGGCGAGTGATGTGGTTTGAGAGCTCAGAAGAAAAGCACAAGGCACAACTACTGGGGACTCTGTGCTGCAGGGAGGTGTTCAAGTACCCATTGCATTCACCTGGGAAAAGCATCACCGGGCTGCAGATCCTGGCTCTGAATGGATATCTTGTGTCACTGGCTTGCCGTGGTGGAGAGAAAAATCAGAGACAAATCATCCATTTTTTTCTCTCTCCCACAGTTCACATTGTTTAGCCGTCAAGCTCTGTGGCGTGGTGCCTCCTCTTTCCATCTGCTCCAGCAGTGTTGGGGGAGAGAAGACCATAGCTCTCAGGGAGGGGTGTATACTGATGCAAATTATCCATCAGAATCAAGGATGCCCTCTTGGTGCCTTGTTACCACACACTTACTGATTAAAACCCGTGTTATTGCATTTTTCTGTATGGCAGGACTGTCTCCTCTGCCCCCCCTCCCACCCCCTGCTGTGTTGGTGGAGGGCTGCAGAGTGAGTTTTTTGTCCTCAGACCCAAAGGTGATGTAGAAACCACGCCTGGTACTTGTCCTCTGAGCTGCAACCACCTCTGCCCTAGCAACAGAGCCTCTCATTTCCATGGGTGACATTCCCCTGCGTCTTGCAGAGGCAGAAGCTGAGTTTGCTACCTCCAACTGCAGAAAACAATTGCCAGGAAGGCCTGAGGCAGTAGTTTCAGGCAAAGCAGACTTTGCCAAAACCCTAGAATGGATGCTCAGTAAGGCAGACCAGCTCCCCCTCACGCCCGGATTAGTTTGGGAGTCCCGCAGAGTGGGACTGATGAGTGATGGAGCGGCTATGGATGCGCATTGGCTGGGGCTCTGCTGGTCCTCGAGAGCCATCCTCTGCTTCCCTGTGGTCTCAGGCCATCTCTGCTTGCTGGCGATGTTTTCTTTTCACTGTGACACATCTTGAATCCTTCAAATTGCCCGCTGTGGGCTCACTCTGAAATGTCAGAAGGCTCGGGGAGGAGCAGCAGTTGATGGAGAAGCCCAGCAGGGACACGCATGGTCCTCACAGGGGCAGAACCCCTGGGGACCAGCCCAGTGACAGCTTTGAAGGTGCGGGGACCAGAGATGGGTTAGGCAGGAGGGGCTTTATTACCGCTGCCAGTTTGGTAGGCACCCCCCCCCACACTTTGAACACAGGGGCAGCAGTGCCCAAATGTCCCTGCCTTGGTGGCCACGGGGATCCCTGGGGTGCTGTGGCTTCGGCAGGACAGGGGCTGCTGGGGGAAGGCGAGGGGCAATGTTGGGCACATGGCTCACATAGGCCGGGTTTCCCACACCACCTAGTGGGAGCTGGGCTCACTGCCTGGCTGCTTCCTGCAGCATCTCCTGCCCCTTCTCTGGTGGGCACACACACTCAGGGCTGCTCCTCCATCCTAGGGCATCAGTCTTAACACGTCCATGCCAGTGCAGACTGCTCCTGCACGGTCCTCCACCCTTCATTTCTCCCCTTGTCTCCTCACAGCTCACAGGCACAAGAAGCAGGACACCCTGCAGCCCTGCGACACCGAGTACCCCGTTTTCGTGTACGAGCCGGCCATCAAGGAGACCAACGGGCTGATCGAGTGTGGGGATTGTCAAAAGTAAGAATTGCAGCTTCCCTTTCTTTCACCAGCCCCCTGGTGCCACCAGCAGCCCCAGAAGAGTCACTCATGGCGTGGCCACCACTGTGGCTGCAGCCCTGGCCACAGAGCTGGGCAAAATGGCCATGCTGGGCAAGGAGGAGGTGAAGGGTCTGACTTACTGCTCCTTGATAGAAAAAGGGGAAAAAAAAAATCAAAAACATCTGTTAATAACCAGAGAACAAAGGAAAGATCATTTAAATATGTACGTGTGTATATATTTAAATCCTTGTGTGTGTGTGTATATATATATATATATATATATATATATAGCTATTTTTCCATTCCACAGATTTCACAAAGGAACTTTCTCTGGTTTTTTTTCATGTTTCTGGACAAAATTTTCTCCTTAGAAAGTTTTCCTTTTTGCAATGCCCTCTCTCCTCTCCTCTCCTCTCCTCTCCTCTCCTCC
>JANVCC010000066.1:3164541-3267154 GCA_025345505.1 Todiramphus chloris collaris | reverse complement strand
CCCTTCTTTTTTTTCTTTTTTTTTTTTTTTAGGTTCCCTCTTTTCTTTTTTTCTACAGGAGGGAGGGAAAAAAAGGAAGTGTTAAAGTGAAAGAAATGAAAACACAGGTCTGATTTTTTTCTTTTCTGTTTTCTCTTAAAAAAAGAGAATGAACAGTCCAAAATAGCAGAGGAGTTGCTGTGAAAAGAGGCTGTTTTCAGAGGTTGCACAGCACCATCAGCAATCACACACAGAAAGGTGAAAGATGAATTTCCACTGGCCCAGCTTTTCCTACCATACGATGTCCACAGAGATCCCACTTGAAAAAAACCAAACAAAAACCCAACCGAAACCTACCTAGTATGACTTCAGCCTTGGATCAACTGCAGGAAAGACTTAAAGGTTAGGAAAACAGCCTGCGCCAGTCAGCGTGGCTTTAGGAAAGCCAGGCCTTGCCAAACATTGTTTCAGAAGAGGTCACAGCAGAGGTGGCAGCAAAGCATCCTATGGGTGCAATAAGCTGCGTCCTGCTCGGCTCCTTCGCAGCCACAGGGGCAGCTTCTGGGTCTCAGGTGCATCTCCTGTGCATCTTTCACATGTTCAGCAGAGATGTGTGACCCAGCTCTGTGGAGCATTAACCACTGGCCTGCTCAGGGGTGCAGGCTTTCCTGGTCGTGTTTTGGAAGCCACAGTAGTTCCCAGTGGAGAGAGGGTAACGGTGGGTGTAAAAAGTCGAGTTGTGGATTGGTGCAGGGGGCAGATCTGTCCTGGTTACTGAATTTTTTTTTTGTGGGTTAAAAATCTGCTTGTCAAAGCTCCCAAAGGAGTCATCAATGAAATGGTGGTGCTGCAGCGTGTGATGTTCAACACCTCTGAAAGAGAGTAGAGAAGTCCCCAGAGGCTCTCAGCAGGCAGTGGGGCTAGGTGGCGAACACCCAGGGAGACAGGGTGGTCCTCCCGTGCAGTCAGGCTGTTGGTGCAGCGGGAACATCCTCACAAACCTTATTTCTAAGCCAGAAGCTCTTTCCCTTGGCTGAGAGGTGGAGTGAGAAGAGCCACGTACTGGCTGAGCATCGCAGCCCTGCCACCAGCGCAGGCATGCCAAGCCTGCTGTCCCTGGCCTTCCCTGTGCCCAGTGGTGGCCCCAGGAGGGAGGGACGTGCTTTCTCCCATCCGCTCTTCTCTTGCAGGATGTTTGTGGCCCAGCAGATCACCAGCAGTAACCTGCTGCTCCTCGTCACGGATGCTGTCTGCGACTGCAGCGTCTTCCCACCCGTCCTGCTGGATGCCAAAGAGGTCAAATATATCCTTCCATGTGCAACACTGATACACGTCTCCACAAGCCCTTTCACCTCCACGCTTGCTAGTGTGGAAAATGTGCTCCGGGGCAATTGCCACGGGCACGGACAGCTAGGGAGAACCACCTGGAGCGGGTAGGGTTGTGGGGCAGTGGAGAAGAGGTAATGGTTCTGCCTTCCAGCACCCCAAAAGGAAGCCGACATCCAGCAGCCAACATGTTAGATGCCCTGTACGAGGCTGAGGGTGGGACAAGCCAGAAGAAAGGGTCACTGGTAGGGTGGGTGCAGCTGGGCTGGCTCTCCAACGCTGCCCCCGGGTGCTTCCGTAACTCTTCTCTGCTGTGTCCTCATCTCTTGCTCCACATAAGGAAAGTGATGTGGAGCAGCTCGTCGCTGTGAAGCTGAGCTCTCTCCAAGGCATTTTGGCCACTTGCAGCTGCCCATTGTTCCTTGACACTTTCTAGCCCTTGGAGATGTCTCCAGCCCATGCAGGATGACCTGCCCTCCCCTTGTCCTCCCTGTCTGTGCAGTTACACCTAAATGACTTGCATCAGGGCCCCATGGGTCTGTGCAGCACTAATCCTCCTTTTCCCTGCCTATTGCTGCCCTTGTCCTTAACAGCCTTGCACATAACGCTTCCGTGAAGTGTGAACGGATGCGGTCCCAGAAGCTGAGGCGGCGGCCAGACTCATGCCACGCATTTCATCCTGAGGTACCCTGGGTCAGCATGGAAGGGAGGGTGTGCACACGGCTGGGTTTCACCGTGGGCTTGCCTGTACCCATGCACACACGTCTCCTCTTGCACCCCTGCGTTGCATCTGTTGTGTGCCCATCCCGTTGGCTGGAGCCAGACACAGCCCAGGGGGCTTCCTAGCAGGAGGACAGTCATGCTAGTGATGCCTGGGAAGGGCTCGAGATCAGACATCAGAAGGTTATTGGGTTTCTTCAGGGGCTTCACCTGCTGGAAGGGTCCTGATTCCTGTCCCCAGCCTTTGCAACGTGGGCTTGGTGCAGACAGGCAGCTCTCCTGCCTGCCAGGCTGGCAGGACTTTGGTCCAGGTGCCTTCGTATGGAGTACATGTCATATATGTCCGTACCCTGTGGGGTCAGATGCAGACACTGTGACCTACTCGTGGGCCGGGGGCTCTGGAAGAAGCTGTGGGAGGGATGTGCAGGTGGGAGCTGATCCTGCTGCAATCTCCAAAGCCAAGGGACAGCTCTCAGGGAGTGGGGCAGAGCATGGCAAAAGCCAAGGAGGTGAGTGGCTCCTTAGCTCGCAGATGGCTGCCATGGCTCACGGGCATCAAACCAGTCCCTTCCTTTGCACCCAGTGATCTTCCTTCCAGAGAGGAGGGGCGAGCTCTCGTTCTGCTTCTGGCAGCCACCCTGGCAGTAAATAAGCTGATGCCTTCTCTCCCATTTCCCAGGAAAACGCCCAAGACTGCGGCGGTGCTGCTGACATCTCTGTCTCACCGGCGCTGCTCCTCCTGCCCCTGGCCCTGCTCCTGCAGTGACGCTGCCTGCAACGGCGACGCTGCCTGCAACACGCCTCGTGCAGCAGAGACCTGGGAGGCTCAGGCTGCTGCTGGCATCCTGCGTCCTTCACCACAAGGTCCAGCGTGACAGTAGAAGCTGCTTCCTCTTCAAAGGCTCGTAGCAAAAGTCCTGCGCAAGGCCCACCAGAGTCAGCTCCTGGCACACCATCTACTGAGCTTCTCCTCCTGGCCCTCGGCTCGCAGCTGGGGTGGCTGAGGTTATCCATGCACGGCTGGCAATTCACCATCACCCTGCTTCCCGTGGAGTTGGCCCCAGGAGGCAGAGGGCTTGGGGAGGCACATCTGGCCTTGGGAGAGTAGGAGGGGCAGGGAACACTGTCTGCCTGTCCCTCAGTGCCAGCTGCCAGTGCTTCCAACACCTGGGGCCAGAGCAGCCCAGGCACAGCCCTGCCAGAACAGGCCCCTTAGTGGTTCCCAGGGGAGAGGCAGTATCTCCTGGCCTTGGGGATGGACCTCAGCTGGGATCCCAGGGGCAGGACTTTGCACCTAACCTGAACTGCACTAACTTGACACGCGACTGGACTATGGGAAGTAGCACAGCTTGACTAGCTAGCTGCAGCTACGCCAGCTCTGATGAGGAGACCCCCTCCTAACACTGCTAGCACAGCAGCCAGATTCTTGTTTAGCTGTGGACTTACCTCTGGGAAGGGGTTATGCATGACCCACCAAAAGAGGGGGTACGTTTCCTGCTGCCTGCTAGTTTCATTGCAGAAGCAGCTAGGAAACAGGCACTTTTTCCCTCGGGGCAGCACTGTCCTGCTCTTTGAAGCTGCTCTTGGTTATCCCAGGGCAAGTAGCCCCCCTGAGCCTGGCATTGACAGCTGGTGGACTTGGACCATTTCTCACAGAGCTTTACAGACAACATGACGTTACATTTTTTTGTATGAACTGCTCCATACCATCTCGCTAAAAACAAATATATGGCATATTTTAAATAGATGCTTAAGCTTCAGCATGTCATGTTTGGTGCTAATCACAGCCCTACACTACATCCCAGAAACACTTCTCACTGCCCAACCTGCAGGGACAGGGTGTGGGTGGAGGGACTGCAAATGCAGCTGCGGTGGCTTGGCCATCAGGGATGTGCCGGCAACTCACGGGGATGCCAAGAACTGCTCCTGGTCACTGCACCACAGTTTTTACTGGAGCTACAGGAGGAAGAGCCTCTGACCATGCAGGGTGTGCTGTGAGCCAACCAGCTGCACCCCACAGCTCTCTGTCACCTTTGAGGCAGGGTGGGGGTTGCAGTGTGAGCAGGGTACGTGCCAGAGGGAGGGTTGCCACAGCCAGTTGCTGCAGACAGAAACAGGGTCTCACCCTGAGCTCTGCACTGTCCTCATCTGTAGCTACTCCAGCACCCACGGGTACACTGTGGTGACACCAAGGGAACAGGCTAGCAAGACAGCAAAGCAGAACCTTGCCCTGCCCACCTCTGCGTGGTAAGCAACTTGGGGAGCCCACTGCATCCTTCCAGGCCTGGCTGTTGGCGCATCACACTGAGATGTCATCTCCTGCAAGGCAAGCACCCAACCTCTTCTCTTCCTGGTGAGCAGTGCTGCCAGCAACACTGCCCTCCACAGTACTAGCCCTGTGGAGCTGCAGGCTCTGAGGCCACCAAGCCACTGGTGTTAGGTCCACCTGCAGCTGCTGCAAAAGGCAGTTTTATGGGAATGGGTTTTATCCTCACACCAGCATCGTCCCCTTCCCCACACAAGCAGGAGCCCACAAACACATGCCAGATGTGTTAGGGTCTGTAGGGATGCTGCTCCTCTACACTAAGGGGACAGTACCCATCACAGTCAGGTCCTGCTGGGGACCTTTTAGGGCATCACAGCTCCTGCGGTGGCAGGTTTTGCCTCACTGGAGGCTGTGCTAGGGCAAAGAGGAGAGGAACAACTGCAGCACTGGAAGTAAATGTAGAGGTGGAGGTGGTTTCCAGGTTTCAAACGCAGTGACCTTATCAGAGCTAGAAGCAGCTGATGAAAATGAAGGCAGCAGGGAAGGAGAAGGGGCTGCTGTCAAGGCTGAGGAGTCAGAAGCTGCTTGCGGAGGAGCCACCAGCTCAGGGCATTCCCCGCTGGCTGGCACAGCTCTCCCAGCTCCCTGCGCCTGCCCTCCTGGGGCACTGCTCTCAAGGGTGACCTCCCTGTCAGAAAGGATTAGCAGTCCCATCTCCACTCAGCTTAAAAAAAACCTCAAAAAAACATATAAAAGAACACGTTGCCTTGCTGCATATGACCCATGTTTGAGTTCAGGTGTATTAACCCACCATAAACATGGTCCTGTAAAGAGATGTGAATGATAACTGGCTCAGCTGACTCAGCGAGTTTGTGCATAGGTTGTAACCGGAGAGAATAGGACAGGGGTGAGAATTGGATTATTCCTAAAACCAAAATTTAGGGTGAATGTTTGCCCTGACTGAAAACCCACGCACACGCTGGGAGCTGTGGAGTCACTTGCACCGTTTGAATCACAGAATCACTGAGGCTGGAAAAGACCTCTTGAGATCATCAAGTCCAGCCTATGACCCAACCCGCCACGTCGGCCAGACCATGGCACTCAGTGCCACAGCCAGCCTTTCTTTAAACACATCCAGGGACGGTGACTCCACCAGCTCCCTGGGCAGCCCATCCCACTGTCTGACCTCTGTCAGGAAGTGCTTCTCGCTACCCAACTGACCCCGCAGAGCAGTGGCTGCAGCGAGCAGCAGGAGGATGATGTCTCCCTCTGTGCAGCTGGTGCTGGGGTGCAGACAATTAAAGTGAGGGGAACTGCTCCAGGAGCTGTCACGGCCTCCCAGGCAACGGCCGGGAAGGAAGAGCCAGGCTGTGGGTCTGGCTGGTTCAGCTGGGCCCTGCCGGGGCTGGCAGCAGATGCCAAGCAGCGTGTGAGGCCTCGGTCCCAGGAGTCCCAGTCTGCCAGCCTGTGCTGCCTCCTCCAGCCCTCACCAGCTGCTCCAAGTGTCCCCATGCCCCACGCAGCAAACAGCTCCAGTCCCACCCATGCTGCAGGGTTTGAGCCGGGGACTGGGGCATGAAGGCAGATGTCAGCTAATGCTCAGGAGATGCTGTTGTGTGCCTCCAGAGAGCAGCCCCTGCGAGGGAGTGAGGGCAAAGCGTGACCCCACAGCCCCTCACTCCTGCAGCACTGCTGCCCAGCCTCTGCCTGCAGGGACACGGAGGGGGACGTCTCCTCCTGCCTCCTCCCTGGGCTGCACTGCCTGCTCCCACCGTGCCCTGACACCTGCACCCAACGCCTGATAGGGATGTCCTCAGCTTCCCTCCTCACCCAGGGCCCGTGCAGGATGGGGAAGGTCCCTGGGAAGCTCCAGCAGCACCATTTGGGCAGCGCCAGGCACACCCTTCCTCACAGCTCCAGGAGGGAGTGTGTTTTATAGATGCCCTGGCAGTGTCACAGCAGGGAGCAAGGAAGAGGGGAGCTCCCCTGGCACCCCTGCCCCGCTGCCCTCGAAAGCCCGGTGGGTGTGCTTTGTCCCAGCGGCTCCCAGGGGTCCGTGCCAGCGCTCCCCAGGGTAGGCAGCACACACAGACTGCAGCACCCACTTTTGCTACAGAAGATCTTGCTCCTGTAGCTGAGGTTTATGTCTTGGCCATTTATTAGGCAGGAAACACAACTCTTCTCTTCCCAGAGTGCTGCTGATCCACCATGGGACGAGCAGCACCTAGGTATGATTTTTAGCCTCAGAAGGCAAACGGCTTGCTTGGGGTTCGCCAGCAAAGCAGAACCCAGGCACACCGACCTGTTTCTGGTCTCCAGGATGGGGTTAAGCAAATTCTACCATGTGCTCTGCTTGACCAGAGATGGCTCACAGCCCTACAGTGAGAAGAAAAATAAAGAAAAAGCAATCCCAGGAAGAGCAGCTGCTCTAGCTCCTGACTTCTTCAGCCATGTGCTGGTCACAGCAGGCAAAAATAGGTCAGAAAAAGCAGAGATCTGAGGCCAGAGGATGTGACCAGCAGCAGAGCAGCTGCGAGAAGAGCAGTGTCCTGTGGCCATCCTACTCCAGCACTGTAAATCACAGCTGCCCCTCCTGCAAGATCCCATCGCCCCCTAAGCATGCAAGCTGTGGGCATGGGGGTTTACTCTACCAAGGCAAGACTCAACAGGAGAAAAGCCACAAGTGATGCTCTGCGGTGTCAGAGCCACTCGGCCACATCTGGCTGCCACACAAATCAGGGCCTTCACAAGCCCTAAATGTGTAGCTGATTTCCTCAGAGGCAGCTGGAGAGGGTGCTGGGAAGGGACCTGAAGTGCCTCCATTGCAGCCCGTGCAGGCTTCAGGAACAGCTCACTGCAGGCTGAGGTAAGCCTGGATCCCCCCCAGATGCCGTGGGCAGGGACGCACGCCTCGCCCAGCATTCCATACGCCTGCCCTCCCTTGACTCATGCCTTGGGACAGAGCAGACACATGACTACACCTTCGAGTATGGCCAGACAGGGATGACTTCATCCTACAAAATAGCAGGGAATTCAGCCCGGGACTTGCAGCAGCTGTTTGCAGCTGGGAGCGGGCACAACAGCAGCAGCTTTTCAGCAGGCTGGTTTGAGTCAGCTGATTCTTAGCCAGAGCCTGGCACATCCCAGGCTGGGGATGGCAGCGGTCACAGCGAGGGGCTGTGTGCTCCAAGTGGGGTAAGAGGGGGATGCCCTCCTCTGCCACAGCAAAGGACTAGTGCCACGGTCTTGCTTGGTTTACACCGCTCAAACTCAAGCTCCTCAGAGTATTTTCCAGAATGCTTTTTCTGCTGATTAAGCCCAGTAGTACTTTCAGCACAGAAACCCTGGGCTCTGCCCGGCCTCTGCTTGCAGGGGAGGGGGGGGCTGAGGGCAGCCAGATATAACAAGGACTTTTGGACAAAGCAGCTTTCTGAAAACAAGCAGGGAAGGAACATCAAACTCCCACGTGCAGGACAACTCCATCACCATCTGGACCCTCACTAGGGGGTGTTGCTTCTCCCATTCCACTGGGGAGCTCCCCCATCCCTCGGGGCACGGGCTGTTCCCCAGGCATCTGACCTGACTCAGCTGCAGGTCCCTTACACAACCTCTGCCCACACTACAAAGGACCCTTTACATCTTCTGTCACACAGCAAGCACTGCTGTCATGACCTCCCATGACATGAGGTGAAGCACTACAGCTCGTCATCAGCATATGACACAAGCTCTAATAGCCCAACTTGAATGCCATCAAGCATGTTTCTTCACTAAATACCTCGTGAGCCCTGCAGGAAATTTCATCAGCAATTCCTGCTTAGCTTGCTGCTGCTGCTGCCTCGCATTTTGGGAGCCCTGGTACCCTGCCTTTCCCCAGGCAGCAGGAGAGGGCTATGCACCAAGCCATCTTCACATACCCATTTGGCTCTTCTGGGTCCAGGAAGCCACCACTGTTGCCTCAGGTGTTACACAGGGATGCACAGAGGTCCTTTCCTCAGCCCTGCTCGAGGAAAGGCTGTTGGGATGGTGCCAGGAGCTGCCAGCCTTCCTGGGGGTCGCTGTCACACCAAGGGCTGGCAGGAAAGGGGACAGGGAGCTGCTAGGGAAGCCCCCACACTGAGAGTGAATGCACCAATGTTGTAAGCCACACAGTAGCCAAAGCTCTAGGCTGGTTTGGCTCATCCAAATTTCAGCCAGCAGTGCCTTTCTTCAGTGCCATGCAGCCACCTCCCAGCAGCAGGGGCTGGAGCCTTCTGCCACCCCCATCCTGCCTGGCTCCCAGGGACGTAGCATGGCTTTCAAAACTGGTAGGCAAAGGCAGCAAATCCAGCCTGGCTGCTCCTGCAGGCAGTGAGACCGGGGAGCTGGGCCAGAGCCAGAGCACAGCCCCGGGCTGGCCACCGCGGCCAGGAGCAGGAAGGGAGGTGGTGGCAGCGGCTGCTCCCTCCAGGGTGGGATGGCTTCCCATTTCTCCATCCCGGCAGCAGCTGCCACCCCCATGGCCCCTGCTGTTCCTGTTGCAAGTGGGGAGAGCTGCCCCAGCCAGCAGCCCCAGAGCTGGCACTGGCTGCAGCCAAGAGCCTGTTCAGTTCAGGGGAGCTCGGCTCCAGCCAGCACTATGGCAAACCTCAGACCGCGTGCACAGGTTGGGCATGGTTAGAGATGAAAACACAAGATAGCTACCAGAGCTGGTCTGAGCATCATTTGCCTCTGTTAGGGAAATGCATTGTTGCTCTGGGAAGCCAGCCAGGCCCATGATTTTCCCATCTCATTCACAGCTAGACTGGCTCAGGTTTTATGCCAACAGCCAAGAGCCTCTGTGCCTGGTTGTGCCACTATAGAGATGAAGCTGCTAATAAGTGAGATCACCATGAATCTCCAGTGCAAACACCTCCCAGCTCAGAAACAATAGCTCTGTTGTTCAAACAGAACAACTCCTCCTTACAAGAGAAGGGCAGGGCAGAGGTGAAGCTCCTGGAAATGCCGTAAGTAAGACCAAGCCAGCAAATCATCCCCTTACGCACAGACAGGAGTGCCAGGCTTGCATCCCACCACCCCTCCCCAAGGAGCCTGCCTTCCTGAGGGTGAGCAAAGAATTGGTTACACTATGGTCCTCCCACAGCAGCTGAACTGCAGCACTGCCCAGGTGATGCTGGGCAGGGGTTTTCCTCCATGCCTCACCCTTAGAATAGCCGAAGCTGGTCAGGTGTGATGTGCTGGACGTTGCTGGGAGCTCAAGGCCAGTATTCCTTCTTCATAAAGAGCAATACGGACCTTGGAATAAACATAGATTCTCTCTCAAAGGAGGTGATATTTTCAGGGAACTTCATTCAAAGCACATCAGTGCTCAACACTCCTGGAAACCAACCTAGAGGATTTCTCCTTGGGCACCCCAAATATAGAAGCACTGACCAGCAAGAAAGTTCAGTTTACAAATATTGCTTGGTGCCCCACAGGAGATGGGGCAGGGGGGGAAGGAAACAAGAACTGAGTTTTGCAGGGAAGCCTCCAATAGCTTCAGCCAAACCAAAAACTCAGCTCCTAATCATACGCTTCATTTATTTCCAGCTCCTTAAGGCATTAGGCAGTGGCCTTTAGATGTCCCCCTTGATTGCAGTACTTCAATCCACACTCAGGCTAAGTTCACCCTTTGCCATGAATGCAGCAAGTGATTCTCGGGCCAGGGCAAAACCTGGCCAGACTACATGCAGAAGAGGGTACAACACAAAATTTCCACCTGCCCAGACAATTTTTAAGTATCACTCTGCTTTCTGAAAACAGAATAAACCCAATTCATGTTCAAATGAGGCAGCTTCTTTTGGTGAAATTTGCTTGTAACCAGATTCCAAAGTTCTCCACGTTCCCAGAATTTGCTTTCCTTTAAAAAAAGAAAAATAAAAATTCCATTCTGAGACCTCAAGCTGTCACAGGGTGTTTACTGGAGCTGGCTCTCTTACAAGTCACTGCAAAACCGGTATCCTGAGTCAAGTGAGTGATAAACAGCCCAGCTGTAGATGCCCAGACTCATCGTGAGCCAACGCAGGAGGAGGATTAGGCATATCTTGTGCAGGCAGTTCACAAATGTTTGCTGACAGCTGAGGAACAGCGATGAAGGAGCAGAAGGCCACACTCCAGGCACAGGGCTGTTCTGGTCAGCACCAGCCCCATTCCCTCCCCAGTCAAATCCCACTCCTTCCCCCTCCTGCAAGCCCCTAACCTGCATAGTGGGAGATGACCAGTCCCTTACATGGGTACAGGCTGGGAGGCATCTCCCCTACACCAGGAATTTGAGTACAGGCCTCCTGAACATCTCAATCTCAACTCACCTAAAGATTTGCCCACAACCACCCAAGATCTCTAGCACCCACTCTTCCCCCCAGCAACTCTTGTTCTTTGCACTCTCAGCCCCTCTTGTCCATTTTCCTCTTTGCAAGCTCTCACCCTGCAGTGCTTCACCTTTGGCTTTCTACTACTGTCCACAAATCCCATCCTCTGCTCCTTCCACGATGCTCCTTGTTCCTTCCCCTTGTCTGCCTGTCACCCAGCCTGCAGCAGGAAGTGGAGTGAGGAAGGGAACTGTAACAGTCTGCTCTAAAATCTGCAAGATGAGCAACTGGAAAACTGAGCCACTGAAAATTAGCATCTCTAAACACACTAAAACTGAGAAGCTTTGAAATGATCACTCACCTAGGTTCAGATGGAGGCTTGGGGGATGGACAGAGCTGACAGGGGCCAGCCAGCCCCGAGACCACCCTGCAGCTTTATGGTCACACTCTACAGCGTGAGTTCAGCTCAGCTTTCCAAAAGATGAAACTTAGCAGCAAGACCAATCCAACTTTGTCCTCAGGTTACTGCTAAAATATGTCAGAGATCAAGGATGAGCAGGCAAGGGACAGGACACTTGTCGTCCCAGGCTCTTCATTCTTTGCCAGTACAGAATAATTGTGTGTCAGGGAATTCTTCGGAGAAGCAGCTTCACAAAGTGGTGGCACCAGAGGCACCTAACACCACCTCTTTCCCCCACACCACTATCAACCCCATATTACAGCTGGCAGCTTCACTGGGCATCAAATAAAAGGCTAGCCTTTGGAAAAACAACTCTCCCTTGAGAATACTGCTGCAACGAAGAGGCGGTGAGGTCTGTGGACACCTTTGTCTGCTGTGATGTTTAAAGGCACTGGACTGTACCGAAACCTTAGGGCAAGACCAGGCACATACTTGATGTGAACTATGGACATCAAGAGGATGCCACGTAGCAGAACTAACGTTTCAGTTGCACGAACTCCTCCACCCACTGGGTTTTTCCCCCCGAGGACGCAGAGCGCAAGCATTGGTTCAACCACACGTAAACAAGCCTTTAGGTATCAGATTGGTTTCTGCACCAGCAGAAGTCTTCTACCTACAAAGCGTTGCCTGTAAGGGTTGGGAAGGAAGAAAATGAGAGCAGCTCTTCCAAGCTTCACACGCAGCACAGAAAGACACAAACTAGACAATACTCCATTTGGTTCTTTTATTAGCAGAAGTTAAGAATACAGCAAGTAATAAGATCCCATCTTACATGGAACCATCACCAGAGTCCCCCAACCATCGAAACCCCAGAATGTGCTTCATTGCTTCCAACAGTAAGCAATTTTTAAAAAGAAATATACTGAACAAGGCCACTATTTAATGGGGGAGGAAAGAAGCTGTAGGTCCTAACTATTCTATGGCAATAACCTGCACACAGAGCAAGCAAGCCTCTGACTGCTGAGAGTAAGGCATTCAGGTGCCAACCTGGGAAGAGTTCTCAGCAAGAGCTACAGAAAAGTGCACAGCTAGGTTGTTTTTATTGGAACACACAAACTTCTTGAACAGAGAGACTGACTGGGTTAAGAATAGCAGGTGGAGTACTGTGTTTTTGTAATAGTTCTGTGCTGTGTAGGACCAGGTTACAATCACCCTTCAAGGAGTGAACGTGGGATGATCCAGGATGGAGACTGCCACTTCTGCTGGTACTGTTACAGAGGTATCCCAAAGCTCCTTCCAGACAACTCCGATTCTGATATGTGCCATGCTTTTCTCAGACACCAGTAAACTTCCTGCCTGTCTTTGTCCGGGATGCCAGTGCTCTTAGCCCTTACACCCAAGTTAATACTGCTCTTTATCTCATTTTAGTACCACACAGACCTGTTATAAACTTATTCTGGCCCTAGAGGCATCCAGTGTAGTGGTCCTACTGAGAACACGTCCCTCTACGCTTGCAGACTCTGCTGCAGCACCTCCTTCTGCAGCTGACCTTGCTCTCAGAGGCTTTACAAAGACTCTATTGGAGGGGTGAAGCCTTAATATCCAGTCAACTTTAGGAAGGCATTCTGCTGCTACTTGACTCCATTAGGCAAAATAACTCCCTGAAAACACACTCCGTGATATCTGGGATATGAGAAGATCTTTGCAATCCACATTTTTCTCTTGAAGGATGAAACTTGGGGGAGTCTTAAAAAAAAAACAAAAAACCAAAAAAACCCATGAACAAACAAAAAACCCAATAACCACACAACAACAGAAAAACAAAACCAAAACCAACCAAAACTCACACCACCCTTTACCTTCCTTCCTTGTGAAATACAGCATTTTATGAGCTGTTTAACCCATCTGTGAGAGAGGTAATTGCTCTGAATTTCCAACTAAACACTCCAAGCAATACCTGTGCCATAACAAACAAAACGTTCAAGTTTCTCCTTACGACTCCAAAGATTCTCCTTCAGTCTGGCTTCTGACTGTGCTCCAAAGATCAAGCTACATCAATTACACGAGAGAGGGGTATATGCCTCTCCTTATATAGGAGGTGTGTCTGCTCCACAGCCATCCAATTGAACTCTAGTTCTAAGAAATACCAGCAGTCCCATTGCTAAAGCACAGATGGGAAGCAGACCTAAGGAAAAAAAAGAAAAAAATTAAAGAGGGAACTGCATTGGCCTGATTGTGGATTTTTCCCTCTTAAAAATAAAAACCTGCAAACTCCCTTGGCATATGAAGCCTGACACATGAGAAGGTAATGTGCTTGAGGTCTGCAATAACTGTTAACTCCAAGTCCTGGAGAGCACAGCTTCCTCTTCCCAGTCCATCTTAACCCCACCTCTGTTTCCCCTCACATGCTCAACTACCTTTTGACAAGTGTATTACCATCATTTGTTCAGACAAAACAGAGCAAATGGCGACCATCTACTCAACGGGGGGGCTTTGGGTATAGGCAGGCACTGATGGGAGTTGGACTGTTTGCCATTTCACGTGGAGTTATCCCAATCGTGCTCCAACTCTTACGACGAGAACCCGACCAACTGTAAGATCCACTATCCCAGACCACGCAAGCTTGGAAGGCAGCTGTCCCACACGCTTAGGCAGGGTGCTGCTGTAACTTTTGAGTTACTCAAGTAAATAATCTTACTAACACCGTGACCTGGATGACAACGTGAATTAATCCAGCCCTCACAATCCCTTGTGTCCATGTACTGAACCTACTCCAAGTGCTGGCCAGGACCCCACATCGCCCAGGGCATGCTGGCCACCAGGAAGATCTGCAGAGCCAACATGCTTCACTCCTGGGAATTTTACCTGGTCCTCCTGCTATCATTTGTTTTGTGCAAAATTGAAACAGTGTGTGGTACTTGCATGTTGCATTCTTTACAAAAACCCTTCCCCACCCCCCCACCCACCCCCATTGTTTAAAACATTTATATAAATTTTATTTCAACAGAAAGTTAGAAATCTTATTTACAATTTGCTTTTCTCCCAAAAGAGCGTCTAAAATCAATTCCCAAACCCTCCAAGAGGATATAAATTTAAGCTCAATTTTTTTTTTCTTTTTTTTTTTAAAAAAAGGACATTACTAAGCTATCCCTCCCCAGTTCTACAAATAAATATGGCATTGAACAGAAGCCGATTCGGAAAGGGTCCTCTGTAGCTCAATCTGTAGATCCCAAGAATAAATTAGGGTTTCAGAATTTCCTGGTCTTCAAATTGATTTATTCCATTGCTTGAGGTATAGAATTTATCTTGGTTAGTCAGAATCCCCATGAAGCTCCATGCTCCATCAGCTGAAACGTGGATTCTTCTCAGGTATTCCTTTTGCTAGCCTGTATGCTTCAACCGCGCTCGCGGTTCTGTTTTGGTTACGATCTTGGGCTGAAGGCTGGTTTTACTGCATCCCATCTTCCTCTGTGCAGCCTCCTCCGACTGTGAAACGGAACTCCTGGAGGTTCGAAACCCCGTGGAAGTGCACAAAAGCACCAGCCACTACGAAGACGTGAAACAGCTGATGGGAGTGGAACTGTGAAAGAGAAAATATTTCTTTTCAGCCAGGGTCCTTCGGGTTCCAGCGCTACCCTGTCTCCAAGAAAGCCCCACGTTCAGTTGAAGTACACAGTAACACGTAGCAGTACCTCACACCACAAGCTGAACAAGTTCTCCAGGTTGTGTACTGAAGCCCATCCCTCTCCTATCATTAGCAAAAGAATCAAATTCTCCATACACACTCATCCTTTTCCTACAGCCATCTTCAACAAATACACTGCAGAAATGCTACGGTGCAGCTTTGGGAAGGGACAAGGGTCATTTCAGAGCTTTGAGCAAAGGGCTTAATCAGGACACTTGAACTTGGTTCCTCCACAACACACCCTAGTGGTTTATTGATAAAAAGGGCTCTCTCACACAGCTGACAGGTACAGACAATGCTCTGCTCACAGGCCTAAGGCTTTACCAAGTGGAGTTGGAATGGTGTTATTTTATTTCTCTGACACAGAGAAACAGAAAAGGGGGGGCAGGGGTGGAATTATACTATATTAAAACCTAGAAACAACCAGATGTTCTGAATGACTGCCCAGGATGCTGTTGATTACAGTACAGCAGAATGAAAACCATGAGGGAGCTACACGACCAAGCGTGCCCTTGTTTGAGAGAAGCCGTGCCAATACGGATAACGCTCCTGAAAAGTTTCCACAACTGTGTCTTTGCAGGCTCCATGGGAAGCCTGGAAAAGAGCTGGTGGTACATAAGTGCTTTTGGAGCCCAGCTCACCATCGCAACAGGGCTCTGGCCATTTAGACAAACCCAGCAAACTGGTGCTGTGCAAAAGCCACTCTAACAACCAAGGACTCATTCTCACTTCCATACCTCTACAGGGCCCTTAAACTATCGCAGGGGAAGTACAGTGGCCTCCCAAAGTTCCACCTCCCTCTCTACTCTAGCTCCACCTAATTTCTTTCTTTACATCTTCCTCACATAATTCCCTTCCATAGCCTTTGTGATCCTTTCCCTCATACCAAGGTTCCCCCACCCATCCACTTGCTCACCCCACTTTCCCTTCTTCTGGGCCAGAGATCCCTCCAAAGACTACCATCCCTATCCAGTGTTTTCAGGGGCTGCACGAGGTGAGGAACCAGACACAGTGAAGATTCCAGAGAACACACTATACATCAGAGGAATAACAATGCACTATTCTGCACAGAAGCAAGGTAAAAGGTGTGTTTGCAGGATCCTGCAAACAAACGCAGACACACCAAGGCTCTCAAAGTTGCTTAGTCATCATTAAAGCCACTTAGTATATGTGCTGGGGTGAATTTACACAGCAGCAGTCACCCCAGACCAGCCAGTTTGTGATAACTCAGCAAGACAGGCACCAGGTAAGCCGGGCTGGGAGCGCCCACAGTTGTTTGGCTCCTTAAGACCTATTCTTCCAGTGCAGCAGTTTGATGCTTGCAATAAGAAAACACTGACACAACATCCTCCAGCCTCAAGGGTAACCAGCTTTCACGTCGGCCTCCTCATCCAGCCATTCTGTAGACTCACCCAGATGTCACACTTGCCAGGGAAGAATCTCTCCGGGATGCGGGCAGCATATAGTGCAGCACCAGTGATGTACAGGCATGCCATGAGTGCCAGCCAGCCTATCTGCCCCATTGTGGCTGCTTTCAGGAGCCCCTCAGAGATGACAAAGTGCAGGGTGGGAATAACCCCACTAAGACCCAGACCTAGAAATACTCCTGGGAGGTAAAGAAAATGTGGGAGAGTCAGGTTGGAACAGTGGTGGTAAAGGGAGACAACGAAAACACAAAAGCTACGTGGAAGGAAAACTCAATATTTGCCAAAGCAGCAGAAAGGGGACAACTCTTGAAGCTGCAGGTCCCCAGAAGAGCTTTAGTGGAAAGGAAGTTCAAGAATGCACAGACTTCCTCCATATACCAGAAGCTACTTAGTTATAACTTGCAGCAGATGCTGAAATATTTCATTTACTAATTGCATCTGCCAGCTTAATGCACATTAAGCCAGTTACACATCTTGGACCGTAGAGGGCACTGAGACTACATGAACTGTGTCTCACTTTACCATAATCTCTCAAGAGCAAGACAACAAGGAGACACAACAAAGTAGTCCTGGGAAACAGAAAAGGAGCATCTGTGTCTCATCTGATCTGTCATATAAAAGAACACGGTTTATTCATTTAGATTTTAGCAGCAAGTACTGAAATCTTGTAAAGAAAAAAAAAGCGTGCATGAGGGGAATAATCATTTCCTGTCCACAGACTAAGTTTGGAAGGCTGAACTCTCTGAAGGTACATCCATAGCTTGTCCAAGAAATCTAGATTTACCGTAGACAGCATGTGCAGGTTAAGTAACTAAAAAAATATTACTGTTCAACCCAGCGGCATGCACATTTCATAGCTGCCCCTAAAGCTTTTCACTTTCTTCCTACCTCAGGATTTGGGGAAAAAAAAAACCCAAACAAAAACAGACCTAAAAATAAAAATTAAAAATCTAGTTTTGTTGTTCTGATCACCTGAAGAGAAACTGGGCTCTTTGTCTTAAGTATTTGTCTAGGCAAACCATTCAGATTAATTCAACCATTCAATGCTTTGGTAGTGTCTAAGCCTAGTATTCCAAACGCAGGACAAGCAGCAGAAGTACACATACACACACCGAGCAGCCAGTCATTTGCTGAGAGCACTAAGTTGCTAGATGTAGCTAGAAATACTTTGCACTGCCTTTCCTACTGCACATGTTCCTGTCCATTTCAGGAATGCACTTCCAGGGTTTGTACCAGCCCTCATCTGTGCATCCAGTTGCCTATAACCCATGCCAGAAGGAAACCCATCAAGCTCCCAATTCAAGAATATTAGTTCCCTATAAAATTAAGCTCTCTTAAGTCTTCCCAAGACAGTTTTTCCAAGTGGCAAGTAGGAAGGAGGAAAGGCAGTAAAGAAGCAACACAGTTAGCTTCAGGTCTTACCTGCCCTTACACCCCGGTATTCAGGGGTTGCAAACATGTCCCATTGTGAGACAATTATGGCTGCGATGCCCAGGACACAAATCACAATCAAGTAGATGAAGCAAGGCTGAGGGTTGCAGTAGAAGGAGTAGTACAGCCACGGTACAAAGCTGCCCATTATGAGAAGTGCAATGCCAGAATAATCCAGCCTAGAAGGAAACAAAAATTAGTTTGGTAAGAAATGCAAACCTCTGGAAGTCCTCATACCAATAGTAGACCCACTCTCTACTTCTCACTGCAAAATGAAGTTATTCTCACTATTGCAACTTACTTCCTGATGGCAACTCTTCCACCAATGCCTTCCTACAGTAATGGATTACCTTGATACAGATAGTAAAGCCACTTTTGGAGTCATCAGCAATACATACAGCAGCCTTTAGACCAAAGCTTTTTTGAAGGAAACTCACATTTAAGCTTCAGATGAGAAGCAAAAAAAAAAAAGCAGCACAAGAGTCCTCTGCACACAAGAAAGGGCACACTGTGTTGTGAGTGCACGGCCAACACAAACACTTTACTATCTGACAAGCACGACTGAGTTAGGCATCAGTTCAAGTGACCACTGGGGAACAAGGTTGCAACTTTTCAACCATGCTGTTTTTCTACACACCAGTGAAAACTAGGAATTCTGACAACTATTGCTTTTTACCACACCCCGACAAAATGCTCTTACAAAGGGTGATGGAATTTTTTTTCAGTAGGGGGTTTTAATCACTGGATTACTTTTGAGGTCGTCTTGCAGATGACAATTCTAGGTTGAGTAATCTTAGGAAATAGGAGATACTTACCAGCCAGCCCAAAAAGAATACATAGTAAAATCAAAAGATCAAGACATCTTGATACACACTGTGGAGCTGTCTTAATGTAAGTTTAGGATTCAAAGTTACTTAGAGTAGTTAAAATGACAAGAAATGACAGCTGCATTAAAAATTCAAAGTCCTGCAACTAAGCTCCAGGTATATTACTTACAACAGTGAGATGTGTGCACACACCTACCAAAGAGCAGAAGATGAGGGAGTTTTAAGACTAAAAAACAGTGCAAAAACTCATGCTGAAACAAGCAATAATTAGAAGAAGCTGCCTCCAATCTCTGCTCAACTCCGTTCCAAAATACATGCGGTCATGCAACGAAGAACTCCGACACTGGGGCTCCAGGCATAAATCCCAATCCTGTTTTCCCACCTGGTTCCTATTTGGCCTACCCTGTCCTCTAGGCACTTACTTGGAGAAGAGCCGGGAAACACCTTCTGAGTGGCAATAAACTGTGTGGAAGAGCCACGAGAAGGAGAGGCAGAGGATAGCTCCCAAGAAGAACAATCCAACAACCACTTTCTCCTGCACAGGTGCTACAAAGGACATGTTTGGCCGGAACATGTAGAAGATTCCCAGACAAAGGAAGAACACACATCCTGAAAAACAGCAAGGTAGAAAGGTGACAAGTTCAGGCATACTGAAAGGTTTTCTTTATAAAAGCACAAGTTAAATGTCCAGGAGCATTAAATACAGGAACTGCATGACAACCAGCAGCATATACACAGAATAAAGTATTGCCCTATTTCAGTTATGCACTCCAAGCACATTTCTGTCTCAGACTGATGCAACACAGACTGGCACGGACTCCATATTTTTCACTGTTTTACAAGTTGCCTGACAACTAGTTGGACGTTCTAGAAAAAATAAATTAAAAAAAAGGCAAAATGTAGAAAGAGAAGGGCATAGTTCAAAGAAACCTTTTCCCTTAAAGGCTCCTTGGAAGCTGAAAAACACTTGTACAAGCTGCAGCTTCAGTGTGCTCCTGTGGCAAGAAATATGATCTCAATTAACACCTACACACTTGGGAAAAAGACACTATCTACCAGTAATCTATTAACAATCAGAAATTTTTAATTAATTCATTTGTATTGAAAGCCATAATTAAGAAAACCTGGTGGGATCGAATTATGAGGGATACCAAACCATTAATTTAATATGGTACTAATGGAAAGATAATGCTGACCACCCCAGAACTCCTATCTTGCTCTTAAAGAGAGAGCGAGCAATGAAGCAAATGAGCATTAGAGCAAGCTGAAAATACCTAGAAGGTGTGTCCAGATGTTACCAGTCTCTGTATGTATTCTGAAGATACTCTTGAAACAAGCCCGGAAGGAAGGCATGGGTGGTCTGTGTCCATGCAACAGGTAGTCGTTGTCCTTCAGCCAGTCAGGCAGAACGTCATGGGGTATGACTCTCCATCGACCCTCCCATACCTACAAAGTTAGAAAATTTTAGTTAAATGCAGGGAATTGAGTTCCACTGATAGGTGGCAAAAGGCAGAAAACCCATTTTAGTATTACTAAAAGTGAGAGAGGTAATCTGGGAGTACAGTAATCAGAAAAGGGTTGAAGGGACGTCTCTGAGGAAAAGGCTTGACACTTGAACAGTATCACGATGAAGCTGAGCTGCACCACCAGAAAAAGAAACACTTCATCATTTCAGTGCATAGGAAAGCTATTGGCCTTTTTTACTGCTAACGAAGGGAATGCATTTAATTCATTTCCATGTTCTTTTTCCCACAACATCCTTTACATTTAAGCCTACACCTATTTCTTGCCAAGAAGTAAAAGCCTGTTCTTCCAACCACAAACCTATCTGACTATGTATCTGCTAGCATTTGGGGCAGTCTAGCTAAAAAGCTACCCATCAGCCCTAGTATGGGCCAGAAAGCACAAAGTGGCAAGAATCCAGCAAGAAGTGTCCAATCCCTTATCCACATTGGGGAAAAAAAAAGTGCTCCCACACTCCCAAAACCAACAGTGACAGATCAGTTAAGGCAACAGGACTCTCAACTCCATCAGATTTCTTCTTTAAAGGGACAGTGTGTGTACGTGCACACATCTATCTTGCAGCTGGTTCCAAATGAAAAAACAAAAAGTGTGCACGGATGTTCTTAGCACTGCTTCAGTAACATCAGATACATGGAGTCTTCAGTTTGGTGTCAGAAGCAGCACTGCCAAGCAGAGGGGTATCAGGGAATTTCTCTATGTACCGGGGTTGTTTCTGGAGTGTTCCTTGGATCTGTTTTCTGGGTAGTAATACAGGAGCAAACCTGAAGATTCCTGAAACACTAAGTTAAAAAAAAAAAACTTACATCCTTATTTCAGTTTCAACACCAAAAGCCCAGAGTTTTTATGTCAATTCTCCACACTCCTTCATGGAAGCAAAACCAAAACTAATCAGAATAACCAGTTCAGTTAAAGACTGGATTCTTAAACACATTAAACAAGAAAATAAATGGTTTACTTCATCAACCAAAAAACTGAATTGAGGTAGAAACAGCAGGAGGGAATTTTATACAATCCACCCTACAGAACATATAGAAAGGGGAAAAGATGCATAGTAAAAAAATAAAGTGACCCAAACAACAAAACCCACACTCAAATGATGAAGTAGCAACTAAGGTCCCTCTGTAAAAACATCAAAGAATCGTTCATAAAACCAGCAGGAACAAGTGTATAAAGGAGGGCCAGAGACTGGTACAGCTCCATGGCTCTAGAATGTAGCAAAAATTGAGCCAAGGCCAGCAATTACAAAATCTACAATGGATTTACTTAAATAGTTTTAATACAGCCTTGGTTTCTTTTTAAGGCAGGAACAAAGCTTATTCTACAATGAATAAAGTGGTGGTAGAAAAGCTAAATATCTGCAAGTATGAAGAAACTTGGGAAAAAATGGTCTTGTAAATGAAACTGCATTGAACTAGAAGGCTTTTATTCTGCTTTGCACTCACGGGTATTTCTCAAGAGAGACTCCTCAGTTGCACGATCAGCTTTAGAGTTTCATTTGCTATCCTTATTGTTCCATGCTTCACAATTCATTCTGTTCTGACAGACTGAAGTCCTGAGAAGCTGTTGGCATTACTAGTTATAACAGGGATGCTGCATACATACTTTCCCTCATGTCTGTAGCACAGTTACTGCAGGTATAGTCTGTTGCCCCCTGGAGCTTCCTAAAAAAGGAAACTACTTCAGCAGATTCCATGTCCTTACCTTACAGACAAATTCTTCCATTCTCTCCATAGCATGGTGGGCTTGCAGAAGAGGTGACATACCCATAAATCCTTCATCTTCTTGAGGTGACTCATCATTGTGTTTATAATCCTCAGAACACTGTGAGGGAATAAAAAAAGAAAGGTGAATAGAGAAAGCTGACAGTTTTCCATACAAAACTACAATTCGAGGTCTTGGCAAATGAAGTCTTTTTTCCTTGTACAGCATTGAGGGAGGAATTCAAAAGAATCAGCAAAAAAACCAATTATGACATTCTTAGGTATCTGAGAACAACTCATATGTCTAATCCATTTTGCACGTTTTCATCAGCTTTGGAAGAAAGCAGAGTTCTTCTGTAAATTACACTTCATTAAAGCCCAGATATGAAGTCTGAGGCTTGCAGCCTACCCACCTCTAGGGAAGGATTACTTCCTATTTGATGTTTCAATGTCACTATGCCTGCCTTAACGCCTCTAACATATCTGGCATTTTAGGGTAATAAAAGGCAAGCCAAGGAGAGGAATCCATTTACCTTGTTATAAAAGCTTCACCTCCATTTTCAGTTCAAATCTGTCATTATCCTGTTTAACTGATACTCTTGTCCAGCTCGTAATCCAGTAATGGACATTTACTCATTTGCCATAAACTAGTATGAAACCTCCATCACTACGAACAAAGGCAAGTTATCAAGGAAAAGCAGCAACAGACATCAGAGTTTTAAGGAATATTCAAATAAAGAGAAACATGCATACCCTCAAGGTGTACCAAGAAAATTATGAAAACAAAACAAAAATCCTAACACCTACTGAGCCTGGTTATTCTGCTGTTACCTGTCACTAATAACCTTAAAGGAATGAGGTTTGGTTGTTTTCTACCCTATGCTGACTTATCACATCAGCTACATATTACAACACACTCTAGCTTTCCATTTAGGGGGGAAAAAAAGGGGGGGGGGGGGGGAGGCACATGAAAAAAAAGTTTTACATTCTTGTTTGCTTACTACAATTGCCCATGGCCCAACAGAGACTCCACTCAACACTTCAGCTTCCAAGTTAAACAAGTTTGAAAGAGCTAGAAGAGACAGAATGAGCTTTTTACACCCTTCAGCCCTGATGCAGAGCCTGGTCTCCTCCATACTACAAGCCACAACACCTTTTTTTCCTTTCTTCTATTCCCGTATCAAGGTTAACAACTTTAAAAACAAGATCACATACCAATAAAGTCATCCCAAAGTGACTGAAACACTAGGATACAACCCCATTATTTTATCTATGAATTATTATTGGTAATCTTCAGGTTAAGGTCCTGAACAGCAAGTCAGAGATCAGATCTGGCTTTGCTTTTGTCCCACACTGCAGCTCTCCCTTTCAAGTGAAGGCCTTATTCATTATTTCCATCAACAATTCAACTGAACAAGAAACTTAAACCTAATTTTTGTATTTTATTTTTTAATAAATAAAAGGAGATTGTTTCCAAGCTACAGTGAGCTATCTAGATTTTCAATATTTTGGGTTGGTTTGGGGTTTTTTTGAGAGAAATTACATGCTAATACTTGCCAGGGCTTCTATTAGCCACTGAAGCTTCATCTTTTGAAGAGATCTCCCCACCACATACTTCTCGACCAAATTTTGCTTATTCAGAATGCAAATCTCTGCTATGGTACATGGTACACATCCTTCACATTTTATGTATGACCTCACATTTGTCCACACTAGGACAGTCTGATTAACTAAATGGATCTTTGTAAATAATCCATGTCCCTTGTACTGTCTACTTGCCTTCATTTATCATTCCAGTCCACATCCCCTCTGAGCAAGTCTGAGCAATGATTTCATATTTTATAGCAGATGATTGATGTAAATATTGATTGGCTCAAGCCAGATCCTACAGCAGTATAAGACAGTATTAAATACACACTCACTGCTTAGATTATCCCATGAATTCTATCAAGAAAGACATCAGGCAACACCGAGATGTGAGTAGGTTTAATATCCTTCTAAAACAGCACGTGACCTGTTGGACCAGAATGTGTATCAACAAAAAAACCCCATAAATTTGGTTTCATTCTAACTCAACACCATCACTCACTGACATTATTTCCCACACCGTTCAATTTCACTGGCTTTTCCTACTACTGGAGCTCTCTGGTTAAGATTCTCAGTTTTCAGTATTATAAATGACTAACCCAATGTCATAGAAACATAGAATGATTTGGGTTAGAAAAGACCTTTAAAGATCATCTAGTCCAAGCTCCCTGCCTGGGGGTCTGGATAAGAAGTTCAGGATAATCTGTACAGTCTTACAAACTAAAAATATAATAAAAAATAAACATCTCCAGATTCCAAGAACATGCCTTCCAGAAAATCAAGGCTGGCGTTTAAGCCCCAATGTGCCTGATACAAGAAGCATTGCTATGCCTTTTAGCCACCCTAGAATTCCTGCCTCCAGCACCACACAAAGACCAGTAAGCACTGGGATGAACAAATCAGTAACCCTCGATTTACAAAACTGGGTGGACTGCAGGAAGAGTCCCTTACAGAATCAAAGCCTGTATTCACTGCAGTCTGCCCACTGACTCAAAGCCAAAAAAATGTTCATTTCCCCCTCCCCACATACTCCCATTTCTAGAATGATGGGAAAGTTTAAATTTGAGCAGACTGTAAAGCTCGAAGAGCACAGCTATTTATGAACCAGTCCAAAACCTTTGCATTTTGGCAATGTGCCTACAAACAAATCATTACTGAGCTTCTTTTAGTGATAAAAAGAATTGGTATCATATACACAGTCTAGATTGTTGCCAAAAAACTGAATTGATTTTACTATCTCCTTCCTGCCATTAAACTGCAAAATTAGCATCCATGGGGAGAAAAAAAAAAAAACAAACCAACCAACCAAAAAACCAAAACCTAAAGCTCAGCTTCTTAGTTCTTTTCTTGCTAAGGAGGCAAACTGAGGTCTGTTCTGCAATGTCCGTCCTCTCCTGACTCCTTCCCGTTCCATCCCATTAGAAAGAACAATAAACTGTGCTGCTTGGAAGCTGGAAATCTGCATCTGGAGTGCAACACCACTGTCAGTTTTCATTTGGAAATCTGATAGAGTCTATTAACCTTCAATTTTTCAGACGACTGAAGGGAAAAAACAATACCACTTTTCTGTTTAAGGCGGCAAACTGGTGTAGAGTTTCCATGTGACAAGTTCCTTTGTATCTGACAATTCCCATCTTCTCTCCTCTTTGGCTGACTTATCAGAAATTCAAGAATAATTCTAGAACATAACATAAACAAGTATACACTTTAGGACCTGTTTTCAACTATTTCTAAGTTGTGCTCAGAGAACCACATTTGAAAATGTGGTACACATTGGATAAAGAATCTCACCTGTCCAAGACCCTTCAAGAAACGAGAGCCCAGAACAACTCTGATGCTCCTGCTTTGAATGAGGTATGGTATAACCTCAATCAAGGCCTTCCAGGAGAATTTCTGCCTTTGTACTTTCTAGACGATTAGCCAAAAAGATTTGCACTTGGCTACTGCTTCAGATGTTCTTCTACGTCATGTAATTTACTTAATTTCTTTTAAAAGCAGTCTCAGATTTTGACTAAATGATTCTGATAAGTCTATACAGCCTTTCAGAGTATCTTTAAATAAAAACCCTCATTCACTTTTAACAAGCAAACTTGTCACTGTCATTAGCTGTCATTCTTCTGCTGCACATATGCAGCAATGTATAGAATCAGTCTTTCATACAAATTAGAAATCATAGCTTCTGTATACTTACACTAGAGGGTCTGGACACTTAATTCTACGGAAATGCCAAACAATCCTCCCAATTTTAGTCATCCTTCCCTTGCAAAATCATAGTGTGTTAAATTTACCAACAAACATAGCACAGATACCTAATGAGATGGAAATTATACTACAGAAGTATGAATGCATCCTGAGCTGAATAACGGTACCAGAGAATAAGCTGAACCTGAAAGGCAAGTGACAATGCCCAGAATAGTTCTACTGATTTCTTCATATTCGCTTTATTTTTGGAAGTTTTCCAGATTCTTTTGTTACAACAGTGATAGAGAAGAAGGTGAAAGAAAGAGGTAGAAATGAGATTTAATTAAACCACTTTATACAGAGTTCCATGCAACACACTTCCAGGGACAGATCATCTTCTAAACAAGAATTTCAGAGCCTGCTTTGGTAGGGATAGAAAAGGTTTAATGTCAAAACCAAGACTTAGTGCTCCAGAGAAAACAAGAGTAGGAAACCTAAAAGCCCAGCTGCACACTACCCATCATTAAATAGGTTAAAATTAGCATTAAAATCTCACTCTTTTATAGCAATGTCACAAAAAGTTAAAAAGAAAAAAGTGGAGATTTAGTACAAGAACTTGTTGCCTGAATACTGTCCAAAAAAGAAAGTCAGACCACATAGATACCCTGTTACAGGGAAAACTGCAGTAAAACTTGCTCTAGTAAAATGCAATATATTTCTCTTGTCTAGTCCAACAGCTTATTCTTCTCACATAGTATAAAAACTGTTAACCTATCACTCTCCAATCTGTTAACAGAACCACTGTTTATTAATACCCTTACTATGGAAAAGCTAGAGGTCAAGTCACAACAGTAGAAAAGGATTTCAGAAACCCTTTTCCCACTTCTGAGAAAGTTCTGTTCTCTGGACTTCAAGTGGTAAAAATGTAGCTTCTTGAGCTCAGTTTAAAGATTTCTAGAAAGTCAGAGAGATTGCACATGACTAGCTGCACAGGTGACAAGCAAGCTCTGCTTCATGACTTCAGATTGCAATTTTGCTAGAAAACATCATCAATCTGTGTTCACTGGAGCAAGCAAACAAATTAAGACTTGAAATATGCCACTCAAGAAGCTCAGTCTGTCAGAAGTGGTCCTTTTCTCCCTGAACCCCCCCGTCTTCCTTCGCACTGTTTCTGGCACCCCTCTGTTCCTTGATTAGCTGGTCCAACGCTACTAATTAGTCCCATTTTTGCTAAGTGAGCTTCCTATTAGATAATAAAGTTGGTTCAGGTAACCAAGGAATTTAAGGAGCTCAAGCTAGTGCAACAAATGGAGCATCAGCTCCCTTTTTACTAAGCTCCTCTATAGAATATCTTCTGTGCATCACGCACGAGGACAAGTTTCTTTTTGACACATACCAGTTGGGTGCCAAATGATCTCTAGCCCTCCTTTCTGTAGTGTTTATCAGTCAGAAAGGAGCATAAGAAGGCTAGGCATGGATTACAGGAAGTTAAATGAACACTTCAGTAGGTTGCTGTATTCTCAGAACTTCCAGCAGCTTTCAGACTGCACTTTCAAGGGGGTTGGACTCGATCCCCAGAGGTCCCTTCCAACCTCTACCATCCTATGATTCCTTAAGTCTCATGTCTCAAAGCTCAACTGTTTGTGATGCCAATTCACCATCAAGATGTCACCGGTGCCCTAAAGCTACCATCACAGGAACTTCCAAATGTGATACAGTCCAAATCTGTTCCGATGTTCTTGTTGCTTCCTCCAGCTGCTGAGAGATGCTCTCCCACTCTTCTCAATCTGACAGAACTTTGAACTGGTCATCATTGGAATAGAGGCAAGATAGGTCAGCAAAAGCAAGTGTCTTGATTAACACTGAGTAGTGAGATACTCTACAACTCAGTACTTACATAGAATTCTCATCCTGAAATGCAAGTTAGAAAACAGATGTCGCCTCATTTACAATACCACTGTTATCCCCCATATTAAACTGAAGTCACAAAGTCTAGACATGACTTGGACTTTTTGCTCTTGTTTATCTCGATCTCATCAGATGAATGATTAATAGTGTTTAACATGACATCCAAGTCATTTAATGTTTCTTGGGGCAGCACGCCAGACTCAGTAACTCGAGAGCATTCAGCATAATGGCCAAGATACATTCAAGGCTAGAATATAAAAATGCTATTTTTCTAATCAGTCCTGTGACCTGTAACATCCTTTTCAGCAAGCCAGATAGCTTTCTGTGCCCCATTCTGTCACCTGACCTTTTATCAGCCCATCTTCTGTAAGGGGAAAGCAGCAATCAGTGGTGCCATGCCTTGCTGTGCCATTTCCCCTAAAAGCCTATTGCACATTTTGCAGAATTCTGGCAGCTTCTGTTCTTTGGACTGTAAGTAATTAACTGGAAAAAACACAGCACCTGAAAACTTTCCCTGACTTCCCCTAACTTCTGCACATGCCAAGTTATTCTAAAAGAATAGCTTTGTCATTTAGACTCACATTCTCTCCATCTGACAGGCTTGTAAACAGCCACACCATAGTTTCCAAAAGGCTAACTATTTTTGCCCTCTAAACAGGGTGGGCAGAGCTGGTTTTGGTGTCGCTGGATCAAAAAGAAGCCTTTCATTAGTGCTGTGCCAAAGACCCTTTCAGGCTACTGGTTAAAATGTTAAGTGCTTGAAGGTTCCTGGAGTTTAGTGTTTTTCCTTTGTAGGTCACCTTCTTATAAAAGCTACACTCCATTTAATACAGCACTTGGAAACAGTTTTATACAATTGGTCATGGGTGACTGCTTGCTGGCACTCGTTAAAAACAAGCACTAACGTTTAACACTCGTTAAGCAAACAGTCCTAGGACAAAGTCACATTTTGGCTTCAGCAACCTTGCTAATACACTCTTACTAGAACTAGCTCCCTCCTTAAACGTCTTCAGATGGCAAGGGTTTGTTGAATCTCTAAGCAGTAGCAACTACACTTTTTCTATTGATGCCCAGTACTTGAGAGGGACCAAAGACCTCAATGCCCATGTGTGCCCACCAGTATACTTTGGGGAAAACCCCACAGAAATTGCTGCTACTACAGAAGAATCTCGTGTGACATTTTCTGCTCCTCTGTCATTGTTAATCCTGACAGCAGAAAGAGAGAAAAGCATGCTGGGTTTATAGACAAAAAGTCTCTGATAAAAAAAAATTCAGCACACTTTCAAACTCTCTTTGTTCAACATAAGAGAGTTAATCAAAGGGTTGGAGGAAGATGCAAGTTAAGCCACCAGTAGAGCACTGTTTTCTCCTATATCACTGTGAAAGGCCATCACATCCTCTGTTGCTGTCCCAATCAGGCAGATGTGCAAAAACTGTGGAGTCTAACCCTTGTCCAAGGAAACACTTGTGCCAGTGAATTCTGAAGAAATACCCTCCCTCTCCTAGTTTCAACACAGAGCACAGCAAGCAATGCTTACAAAACTAGCTGCCAGGCAGCAAACTCAGCAGAGTACCAACACTTCCCCTCTCACAGCTAAGGCTTTCCAGACTATTAGCAGACAGCTGAACCTAGACATAACTACTACAACTTTCTTGTTAGTTTACATAAGGGTTTTCTGGGAGAGAGGGCAGAGAGAGACATTGCCATTTCCCACCAACCTTCTGAGAAACACACTGTCTACTCATGGTTGACTAGGTCACCCATTTCTGTCTTTCCTGCAGGCATTCAAGGTCCAAAAGCGTGGTAATAAACCAGGCACATCAGCTGTCAGTGAAGGATGCATGAGCATACCACCAGCCCAAGCATGTGGAGCTTGGAAACCATTATCACATGTCTTTGTACTGTTTAAGTGGGAACACTTGGAGATACTCTTCTCTGTGTATCCAAAAATGCTTTGCTGTACAAAAAAAAAAAAGCATATTTATAGGGAAAGATACTAGATTCTAGCACTTACTTCAGTGACTAGCAGTCTGAGTAAAATGTGTGTTACTTCCAATGCCTACTACAGCAAGAGAAAGAGAAATTCAGATATCAAGATCTTTTGATCTAAAGTAAAATGCCAGTTCACATGCTTTCAAAGAAATCACATGCTTTCCCAAGAGTTGCAAAAATGGAGGAAAGGCAGATGTGGTAAGTCTACAGCAGAACAGTTTTTTAATATAATCTTCTTTAAAACAAGAGCAACCACATTCTGGTGGGACCCCAAATTCTGCTATGCCAGGCTTCTCCCATACACGCTTAGAAGACCTCTCCCAACAAATTCTGCAATGCAGGGCTGGAAGAAGGCAAATACAGAAGCAAAGGCCAAGTTTTTAATCATAACCCCAAAGCATCAATAGATTGAAAATAAACTTACATGGTTTCAAACCGAGCAAGAAATTTGCAAGTAAATCTATAAAGGAGAAAATTTAAGGCCATCAGAAAATGGAAATAATTATCTCCAGAAAACTTTAAGACCCAAATACCTAACTTTGACCTTCAAGACTTCGTCTAAATGTCTTGCAGTCAGACAACATGCACTATAAGGACAAGTTGACAATTCCATGAATTTATATGCACCTTTCTGTCATTACCAAAACCCAGTTATGTAGTAGTCTATTTTGGTAGACAATATGTACACACTTCTAATGGAAGCATCTTTGTGGAAGTTCTATGATTCAAATTAGGAGCCTCAAGTCATTTGCTCACCTTCAATTATTTTAAAACTTTGGTTTTGTACCTGAAAAACCTCTTCTGTCCTTCTGCTTCCCTCCTTCCTGTCACTTTAGTAGTTATGCTCTAGAAAGACTCCTGTAGCTACATGCAGGTATCATGAAATTTGTCAGAGGTCAAGTGAATTTTCCTTGAAGTCAGTTCCCTGAGAAGCAATCCAGATAAGTATTTGCCCAAATTTCCTCTGTCTGTTCAGAAGACTTGAGACCTGTGCATACCTCCTTGCATACCTCCCCCCCAACCCCTAGGTTTATCAAACCTTTGGTTATCAAACCCTTAGGTTATCAAACACTTCAGAGCAACATGTCACCTCTCCACAGGACAACTGCTCAACACAGCCCAACTGCGAAAGGAATCGTCATTTGGGAACAGAAAAGACTGAGGACTGGAGAAAAAAAAAAAGCAAAGAAAATGGTTCTTTTGTATACAACCTGTCACTGACAGGTTACAGTGCAAAAGGAAAGAGTCAAGCACAGGTTTTTACGGCTGCATAGAGAGCCCATTCATCAGGTTATAAGTAGTGGCAGGCATTTCATTGTGTCAGCATAACAAAGACACAGCGAGACAGATTTCTTTAGGAACTATTACTGCTAGAATTACAAAGGTAGTTAAGACACAGGAACTCTAGGACAGAAGAAAGGATGCTGGCCCAAAGGCTAGGTAATCCAGCAAGCTACCGCTGGGAAGCACCTGCTGCAAAATGCCTTAGCACATCCACAGCACATGTAAACAAGAGAAAGGACAAAAAAAAAAGCTTTTAACTGCTGAAGGAATGAGAAGAATCACACAGCTTGCCTGATCCTTTTCTCACCACCAGATCCCTAACGTTCAGATAAGTGGTCACAGAAGGTACACCCGTCCCCTGCCACTACAGCAGCTGCATGTTTAAACAAGACAGCAAGATGTGTATCTATTCTTTGGAACTAGGGATAAATCTATGAACAGAGATCAAAGAGTTGTGGGATAAAATACAGACTAAGGCATTGTGATAAAGACAGTCAGTACAAGTAGCTTGTCACTTGTGTTACTTATAGAAGCATTTAAAAGTATACTAAATGACTACTGATTTTATACGATCCATATCTTCTCATAAGAATCATTACAAAACTGGCAGATTAACAGCACTGGCAGAAGGATGCTGGTTTATTATTATTTTGGGTGAGCATGCTCAACACACCTAATAAAGTCTTTACTACGTGTATTCAGAGAATACCACAATTTACAGAAGGTAGGATCTTTAATGTAATTTTTAGCTCACAGCTATGCAACCACTCAGGTAGGTTACTAGTGCCAGGGCATAGGCCTCAGAAAAAACCCTTAGGAGTAAGTATGATTTCTTAATACAACCTCCATTCCACCCCCCCCCCACCCCCCCCACCCCACATGAAGATGTTTTATTTCTAAAGCGGTCCGATATTTTGTCCCATCAAAATTAGAAATAGATAATATCCAATGCAAGCAGTGGGGGGATAGAAAATAATTCTGAGCAATACAATGGTATGCTTCCACACACCTCCTTAGAAAAGACTGTTCAAATAATTCATCAGAAGCAACTACTGCCTCTGAAGAGCTCAGACTGCTTCCTCCTACGAGTGGAGCAAACAGTGGGCATGCGAGTGGGCAGAAGGAAAAGAATCTTGTATAGGAGAGTCTGGAGGAGATTTTATATAAATAAAGGAGCTGCAATGACACAAATAGGGTAATAGGAGGCAAAAGGAAAAGTAAACAATGCAATATTATCACAGGAAAAAAAACCACAGATTTTTACATTAATACCTCAAGTCTTAGGCCCAGTAAGTTTTGGAGAAGCATCGTATCTATTAGAATACATCTACATTAGGATATTAAAGAAAGGCAGTACAATTAGCTTGTCATAAATAGAAGCATTTAAAAGTACACTAAACGACCATGTTGTTCTGCCATCAAGACACCATATAGCTCTCATCCACTTTCCTTCCCCAACACAGGAATTCCTTGATTGTTACCATCAGCTTCAACGTGGTTGCATTTAGCCACTATAGTACCGATGCAGCAAGCACACTCGAGTCCTTTTATAAGGCTGTGCTTGCCATGTGTGCCCATGTACTATTGCCATGCACGGAAGAATACATTATACTGTTACCTAAACAGTCTTTGCCAAACCAGAGGAAAACCATGCTTTTGAACTAGTAAATTGTCTCTACTGAGGCAGTTGCACGTAGCCAAAATGTACAGTAGAGCAAAAAAGTCAATCCAAGCTGGCATCTGAGTACCAGCTGTGCTGATGTTTATACAAGACAGAGGAAGATATATAGCGTAATGTTTTTTCCAGATTATTTAGAACACTGCATCATGTCATATATTCAAAAAAAAAAAAAAAAAAAAAAGAGACATTTGGCAAGCTAATATAGGTACTTCTGAAGGCAGAGTGTTTTGGGATAATCTGAAGCATCAGTTATTCAGCCTTGTAAAAAGAAAAAATTTAAAGATACCACAGTATTGAGAACAAAAAAAATCACAGAGGGCAGGAATAAAAGTTTAGGCTGAAAAAGTCAGAAAAGCAGAAGACTATGTAAGGCAGAGAAAATGATGCAGTTCAAGACAGAACAAATTTCTGTGTCAGCATTTTAGGACACTGGGAAAGAGAGAAAACATCAAATAAAAGAAAGCTAAATATTTGTAGTGAGCCAGCACAAAAGAAACACATACTTTTGTCATAAGGATGAAAGCAAAAAAAGAAAAACAAACAAACAACCCTAAAACATTTTAACAATGCCTGAAAAAAAAAAAAAAACAGAAAAGAGAATGAGTACCTTAACCATTTTATTTACAAAATTCTAAAATTAAGCAGTGACTCATCCAATTAATTTCAAATCAGCTAAGCAAGTATACAGAAGGAATTATAGAACATAATCAGTTATGAGCTTTTACTCTGGGCTCTTCCATCTGCAGGCAACAGGTAACTCACATTATTCAACCAGGGAGGTCATAGACAAGAACATAAGCAGTCTTCAAAAAAAAAAGTATTATTCTAAGATAAAGTCACGTATGGTCAAAATCCCTGCTAGTGTAACTCAACTTTTCTCTTTCCTAGCCTTAGCAAATTCAGCTGCTGGCTAAGACTTTGCACCTCATACACAAGCTTTATGACCTTCCACCTAATGCAAACAAAAAGCCTGGGTATTTCCTGTTATGATACAGAGAATGTGCTATAGAAGTTACAGCAGTGCACAACTTATAGTGCATTGGCTTGGATTATCAGCCACAAATACCTGTTCTGACTTCTCATTACAAGGACACTTGGAACTAAATTTTGTAAGGGCTCTAGTCCGAACCTTTACAGAACCAAGTTAAGACATTAATACAGCTTCTCATGTCAGCTGAACCACAGTAATGGTCTGTGCAGACACCCAGAACCTGTGGCAAATGCATTTACAGCAACAACCCAACTCTTCTGCACACAAACCTACATGAAGTAGTGTGAGCGTGTTTTTGCTGCTGGCTAAAACCAAGCAGTTGCTGTAACTGCTGATACAGTAAACTCATTAAGCCATGATAAATTTAATAGTGAGCTTAAGATGAATGCCTTGTCCACTTAACTGTGCTGATATCCATCTGTATATATCCTGGAAGAAGCATTAATCACAGTTCTGAAACTCTCTAACCAGAAGGTGCTTTGGACCTTACCTTCCTCTAACAGCTAATTGAGGTGTGGAATGCCTTTCCGCAGGATGTTGTGGCTGCTGAGAATTTACAAAGGCTCATGCACCAAAAATTCAGAAACATTGCCACCAGCTCAGGAGATCCATGAGGCACCAATTGCTAAAGGATGGAAGAGTGTCCTGGGGAAGTAACACAACATGCTTCCCCATCCCTGTGCTCCTCCTTACAAGTCTGTTACTGGCTCCTCTCCCAGACAGGATACTGCGCGCTGTGGATGTTTGGTCTAATCTGGTACAGCCATTTTTCCAACAAGGGCAAACTGATTTTTCTGTCCTAATCTCTAAGACGATAGCAATTAGCCACAGTTTAGATTACAGTCATCCAGAGTCCAAATATCTTCTGATTTCGCTTACAACTGGAAGTTACAGAACAAAAATCTTTTGACAGGAGCAGCATCTCCGCAGAGAGCAAACCAGCAAGAGTCCCATTTCTCCGAGGTGGAATAAAAAGCACAAAGATGGTAAACTTACACTTATGCCCCATCCCATCACCTATATTCCCATATATTCAGCTGAGAATTTCCAGCATCTTCCTGGTTTGATTACAATTATTTAGCAGACAAAGAGGTTGTAGACCTACGGTTCCCATTTCTGGAACTAATTTCAAGTGCCGAAACATTTAAGTCAAAACTCAGCATTCTCCTGGCAAACCTAACAGATAGTTGCACAACTTACATTTTCCTGGTCAGAAGACAGAGGTGGCTCCACTAAAAGAAGCCTCTGCTCAGAGCTGTCCTCTTCAAAGGCTGTCTGTGTTGTTGGAATGTCAGACATGTGTCCTTTTCTGAGCCGTAGACCTGGCTCTGGAGAACCAGCATTATCGAGTTCCGTTAGTTCATTCATGAGATGCTGGGAGCCTTCTCAAATAGCCTCTTTCCTCTTGGTTCAGCTGATGTTGTGTTGGCTCTGAAAGACAAACCAGTTTGTGTAACTGAAGTTAAAGAGTGTAAGAGCTGGCTGGAAGAAGAGCATGCTTAAAAGCTACCAAACAGTTGCAACAACTGCTTTTTTAGGTGCCTAAACTCCCAAAGGATCAGTTAGAGAGACTTCAGCACTGCTGGACAACCAACTCTCATCTTAGGATATGAAAAGCATTAGTGGTCACAAGGCAAGTTAAACATGACTTTGAAAGGCCATGTTTTGAGCTCCGTAGCACGGTAAATTAACAAAAGCACCCTGACATTTTTAGATACTATTTTTACCAAGTCACAAACACTGGGCTGTTTAATACTATTTACAAATAAACTACTTATCACAGGCACTCTATAGTTATCAGCTTTTTTGTGGCACGAAGCTCATGGCCAAACTCAATCATCTGGCCTAGGTTTCACCAAAACTAGGGCACTAAGTACGGGTACAGCTGCTTGGGTGATGGGCAAGCAAGCAGAGCTGAAGCAGCAACTGCAAGGAGGGCCGTGGTGCACACAGTCACTGTGCTTCCCTTGCTTAAATTAGCACGTTCACAACTACTGCTAGCAATTGGGCTGTACTTTTACTTGTGTAAGGAATTAGACCAGACAGAATTAAAGACCATTAATTCCACCACAGCAATCAGAGAAAGATAATCCCCCAGAAAACCAAATTCCATGTTTTCTTCTCAGAAAAGTAATTATAGTTTTACACTTAAAACACTGCAAAAAGGGTTCAGGGAAATTTAACTCAAGATGCTAAAGATTGGGTAATTTTCTGCAAATTTAATTAATGACAACCAGTTAATCTGAGCCCCCATCCAAGAGTACTATTGGTAACCTATTTATCTCGCACATCATTGTGTGGTGGTCACTTCAACAGCCAGTCAAGAAATACTTGTTTGGTACTGGTAGTCTTGGGAGAACAGCAGCCAGAGCACTTTGCAATTCGAGTAACAGAAACCAGCAGAATGAATTGGCACTCAGCTGAGGCTTCAGAATCACTTTGAATGAGAATCTATTAGTTTTGCACTAATCACTTGGTGTCATTCTATTACTGCAGTGTCTAAGTACCTAGGTGTGACTAACACATAACTTCAGGATAACCCATATAACAAGTTTTAACTTGCCAGGGTGCATAATTAGATTGGAATTTTAGTGCCCAATAAAAGATGTTGAACTTTGTCATAACAGAGGAGGGCAAATAAAAATGTAAGATGGGAGATTGATATTGGCAGTCTTGTAATAAAATGTCACCTCCAAAAAGCCAATAAATAATGTGCTCCTTCCTTTCAGGCACTAATCTCATTTACATATGATGACTGCAAGGTAATTCTCAGCTCTGACAAATGTGCTAGAGTTCATTTTGCTGCAGCAGTTTGTAATATTATATCTCCTCAGCTGCCTGGCAATGCCCAGAGGAGAGAGCTGCTAACGAGCAGGTAACAGGCTTTGCAGAACTAAACGATACCTCAGTTCTCCGAGTTCAGTATGGCACACTGCTTTAGTCACCCAAGGTGGTAGGTTCACAGTCTGCCAGCAGAGCAGATGGTATGCCCACTGCAGGGTCAGCAACCTCCATCTGAGAGGTAACATCTGAAACGGTCAGAGCTGTTGACTTGGTAAACACAAGAGCCACAGGACTATCGCCCCATGAGAATTAAGGCAAGGTGGAACAACATCACACAGGAAGCCCAGCAAAGAAGATGAGCAAGTGGATTTTAAGATCACGAACAAATATTTATAAAGCCACTGAACAACTGAAGTCTTGACTGGTTTTGTTGTATTTCAAGCAGCCCATTCGCAATTCTGTTTTTCTGAGAGAAACAAAGACATTGTCACTTTGCTCTTTGGCAAAACCCATCTAGGGAAGAAAGAAAAGAATGTGCAGCAAGAACAACAGTTTGAAATTAAATTTGTAAGTTGCCTTTTTAATTAAGATACTCAATAAGAGACTCATTTCAGTACAGCACACTGTACCAATTTGAAGCTGTAGCCAAAAACAACAACAAAAAAAAGCAGCAAGTAAGCAGAACAGCTGTTTGTAAACAAGGGTTACACAGGCACACTCCCCTACCTGATACTCCACACACCATCTCAAACAGGGGGTTAGCTGAAATAGCCATGGTTTTACCACCAAAACCAGCAAGTTTGACTAGCTTTTCTTTCTAGCAGCTTTAAGCAACAGCATTACCACTGTGTGCTGCATTACCTCCTGTATTGCCCAAGAGCACGTCCTTACATCATCTCTAGGACATTGTGGGAGCGAGGCTCAGAGACAGCGTGACAACCAACATAACAGGCTTAACCACATTAGACCAAGATACTTGTGAAAGGTTCTTCTAATACAAGAAGATACAAGAATGCCAAGAGACTTAAATCAGGCCTAGAAGATTTACTTCACGAGCACTTGCTGCCAAGCAATCACTAAGGTTAAAAATAAAGGACGTGTTTCACTTCCAGTGAGCAAGATTTGCATTCAGCTGTAGAGTTGAACTTTAGAGCTCTACAAAAAGTTGTTGCTTACTGAAATTACAGTGGAATTGCTCAATGTTTCTATGTTGTCCTTCATGAAGGATCCTTTCAGTGCTAAATATGCTTGTCCTTACTGAGCATGCAAAGGTAAGCAAGCCAAAAGATAGTCCAAAAGCATTGCTGCTGGCTTTTAGTCCTTTTCTGAAGCCAGAAACATGTGCAAATTTTTCTGTTGACATTTCCATGTTGCTTATTTGCTCACAAGTTAAAGAAAGCAGTCAGCTTGTGGAAAGAAAGGCATAATAAAGTCTTTAATTTCTATATCAAAGTTTCTATGACTCCACAGTTCAGTGAAGGGTTTGAATAACTAGGATGAATGTTTTCCTAAGAAAATACAAAAGTTTAAGCCTGGTCAGTAGCATCCAGCCAAAAGACAATGGTTGAAATAATAAAGAGACTTACTGCCCCACTCTGTCTCTAACACTAGGTAGTTCATGAAAACAAAAACTAGAAAAGGAAAAGCTGTAGAACACCTGAGGTCTTAGAATCATAGAATCCTGGAATTGTCAGGGTTGGAAGGGACCTTAAAGCTCATCCAGTTCCAGCCCCCCTGCCATGGGCAGGGACACCTCCCACTAGAGCAGGTTGCTCACAGCCCCATCCAGCCTGGGCTTAAACACTTCCAAGGATGGGGCTTCCACCACCTCTCTGGGCAACCTGTGCCAGTGTCTCACCACCCTCATGGGGAAGAAATTCTTCCTAATGTCTAACCTGAAACAACGAGATTGGTTTATGTTTCACTGAGACTATAAATATTACCTAAAAGTCCTTCAACTTTTTTTTTTGTAGCATGAAACAAACCAAAAGCTTTCATTAAAATTAGCTTCCATTCAAAGAGGAAGTTGCCATGTGCAACTTTAAGTCTACTTAATGATAAGCATATATAATAAGCATAACAGCAGCATCTAGATGAATCAGTGAGCTCCTGCTGTCTTTAAAAATCAGCTGATAAAAGCATCTACAGGGTTTGGATTGGTGGGCATTTTTTCATACAGAGAATTTCTAAAGGCTAAGTCAGCTTTTGGAAAGGACTTACCAGTTTAATACTATCACAGTTCTAAACACAGCTTCTAAAGGCAAAATGTAGCACTCCATTTGTCAAACTTAATGTGCTGCTGCCACCACACAAGCTACAATGGCCTAAGTGATCATCACTCTCAACTGCTCACTCCCCCCCAGTTCAGAAGTAGTCAACCCCACAGCAAGGATGGACAGTGTCGGTTTTAGGCTGTAGATGGACTCTTGCCATCCTTCTGAAAGCAGGATCAGAAAGCAACACTATTTCAGCAGTTCACCACACTTGTGCAATGTCAGCAGAGTCAACATCCACAATTACAGCATATTTAGGATGCTGCTTCACTCCTCCAGATGACAAGGAAATAGTTGTTGCACAAACTTCAGCACCACAGGATGATGCTACTATTCTTTGTAGGACCTTCCTGGATCCAGGCCTTGGAACCTCCCAGAATTCTCCTGGCACGAGGATTCGTTTTCTACCTAAACCAAACTATCCCACCTGGTAAGAAAACAGGGAAATCACACTAAGGGTGATGTCAGTGTTTGCAAGTTGTTAAATTCCAGATACGTGTCAAGCTCTTTTTAGGATAAAACACGGTCCCAGTTGGTCAGACTATCTTCTACTACCCCTAAGCAAAGCAACCTCCCCAGCATTCAACTCCTCTCAGTATGTGCAAGCAGCACAAGAATGATCCCTTCAAAGGTACTTCATTGCGTCTGTGGCCAGTATTTGGAAGAAGAATGAAGATTGCATTCCTCTCCATTGATCCAGCACCCCTTCCGAGAGAAAATTGAAGGCAATGGCATCCACTCCGTGGTCCTTCCTCACTGATCCTCTTCAAAGCATCCTTTACACTAGCATATGCAACATACACACACGGGACGAGTCTTCATAAGCTCATTCTTCCTAACAGAGCTTAGTTATCAAAAGAACAAAAAAGGTTATCATGCAAATTTCAGGCTACATAATTTCTCAGAATATTCATCAATGTTTAGTGAAGGGCCTGAGCACTTGAAAAGCCTTCTAAGAGAGGCTCCATCTAAAAAAATTTTGCCTTGCCTGCATCTGTGTACCATCACAGAGCAGCAAGACTAGTTGGCTAGCTACATCAATGCCAGTAGCATGCAAAGCTAATTGAACAGTAAACCACCTACAATCTGAGTTAATTACCAAATTCAAAGGCATTTAGCCTAGGCCTTAGAAACAAAATAGGCACAACTCCATTTCCAGAGCTCTTAGCACAAGTATGACTGGAAAAGCACTTCCAGTATGATCCATGGGAAGACTGTTCATAAGAACACAGCTTATATAGGGTGATGGAGGGGATTTTTTGCCTATAAAATAGTTGATTATGGTTACCTTGACTGAAACAAAGTCTACTACACAAAGTGTAGCTTTCTTTGGCACATTGTATTTCTGCTACTATCTTCTACTAGGGAGGTTCTGCGCAAATAGCCCACCCCAAATGGTACAGCAACAGTATGCAGTACCATCACACAAAAGCTTCAACTATTCTCAGGTGACACCAGCATCATCCATCTGCTTCCCTTACTCCCTAGCACTGGTACCGATGCTCATTTGAGTTCATCAACAGGAAGCCATTGGCAAGGTGTTGTTTTCAGTGCTCTGGAGGGGTTTTTTGGTGGTGGTGGTTCTCTTTGGTTTTGTTGGGCTTTTTTTGTGGTGGGTTGTGGGTTTTTTTTGGTTGGTTGGGTTTTTTTGGGGTGAGGGAAGGACAGGGAGCAAGGAGGTAGTCTTAGATTATCTATCTATGTGGTACCCTGGTCCCCGTATCCAGGAAATGAGGCAAGCACCACCATCAATACAAGGCAGGCACGTACAGTTTAGGTAAGGGAAAGAGGAGGAGGAAGTCAGATAGCAAGGGCTGTGTCACATGAGTTTAGACTGCCGTTGAGTGTCACCCATACGTGTGGCCTCGCTAACTCCCGTTGGGTAACTCATTAACTATAGGGGGTATTCACTGGTTGGCTGCTTTTTTCATTACCCATAGAACAAAGCATGAGAGATAAGAAATCCATATATTTTAAGTAGGCTTTTAAGTTGATCCTAAGTTAGAAGGCCACAGCTAAAATGTTAACAAAATAGCAATACTGAAAGATTCAGGAGTATAACTTGAAATAAGGGATTTTTATACACACTATTTTTTTTTTTTCCAGAGTCATTCAATGATTGAGATGCCTTTTTCAACTAAGCAGTTAAACATCCACAGCAACATTCCAAATATTCTCTAAATCTAGAGTCAAAACCAAAGCAAACAAGGGTATGTACAAACAGGGCAATGAGAAAAATGACAGAAAACCTTGTTTTCTCACTGCACCCTAAAGGACAAGTATGAATTAGGCTGTAAAAATTCTTTGGAGGTCATCTTTAACAATGAGGAACAATGAGGAAGCAATCCAGCAGCTCTTCTCTCAGATGTAATTTCCCTAGATAAAGAGACATCTACAAAACAAAGATTAGACTCCTGTGGAGGGTCAGTGGCCAAAAAGCTGTCTTTGTAACTTGTAACTGGACACTTCAGGCTGAGCAATTTCACAGCAGGCTGCAGAGCCAAACAATCAAACACATTCTGATGCTTTTGGAGCCAAAGAAAGGGAACAAGCCAACAGCCTGCCCACGTTAACGAAACGCTTCCATTTCAGAGGATCCCATTACATTGTTACAACATTTGTCCAATTTGTACTGCAAATTGGACCCCAGTTTTGTAACTGGGTTAAGTGTTATGTCAGAGGTTGGCCCACCCCCAGTGCACAATGTCCGGTTGTTACAGGCTGGATGGCTGCTGTAAATTAAGTTTTATTCTTCAATACACTAAAACCAAGAGAACTGTCACAAAAGCAATACAAAATGAAGGACAGAAGTTCAAGTTCTTGTCACGTTGCATTCCACAGCACAGACCTGGAAAACTTGCTTTTGGTTCATGTTTCATTAAATGGCTCCATTTCTCCAAGTGAGAAACATTCCATCTTTATGTCCTTTCATGATTTTATTTCTATGGTGTGTTGCTAACTCACATCAACTTCCTTCACAGTTGCCAACAACAAAAAGATGCAATTGGTTCCTGTTAGTGACACTTTGGATTACAGATCATCTAAAAGTGAAAGACTGAAATTAGACATTACCTTCCTCTTAAGTAAAACTTCAGAATACATCCTTTTTATTGCCTCAAGGACATCTGATCCACAGAACTGGTGAAGATGAATAAATCAAAGCCTTTGGAGCAGGCACTAAAATCCAGAGCTAGACTACTAAACCTGACTTTACATTCTTTAACCCTGGCTAAAGACAGGGCCCTTGGATGAAAATGTAAAGGGCATGAAGATCAATAGCAGGAAACATTCCTCTGCCCTGACAGGTACAATGCTCTGCTCCTAGGCAGCATTAAGTTTGAATCTTTCTAGAAACTGAACCGAGAGCTTTTACAGCTCAAGAAAATGCTCCAAGGCCTGGTGTAATCAGACAAAACCAAACACTACCATCATGCTTTTAAAGCCAAAGAGGAATACACATGTTTTAGGATTAAAACTTCAACCAGAAAAGCATTTAAACCAGTTGCCTTCAGCGCTTCTCACTGGCATGGCTTGGACATTTCTTAGATGCCATCATCTGCAGATTTCAGGGCTGACTGGTGCCAAGAGGGGGCAGCCCCACTCTTCCCTGGGTAGGCATCGAACAGCCCCACTTCCCACAGCTGCCCCCCTAGAGGCACTCTGATGTTTGTCCCAACACATTCCAGGTGGCAGTCTCAACAAAGTTAGCCCAGGAGGGAGAAGGAGATGATAGTTTCCTACTCAAACTTGCAACCTCGATTTGCTCGGCGTAGCAGTGTGGACAACACAACAGAACGGGTAGGACCATACACCCAAGATTTTAATTCTTTATGTATTTTATAGGCATTATTTTCCTAACCTGTTAAGGACTGACAGTTATCTGTTAGCCTAAGCCTTTAATTGTCAGATATGCACGTACCATGGCCTTTATTATGACTCGTTGACCATCTGCAGACCACAAACCAGACACTTTACCAAGAGTACCAACTTTAATACAGCAGTCACGATCTCAAAAGCTTGGTTGCAAAAAGCTGACCATCAAACTCTTGAGTCTTTGGAAGCACTTATTCTCTAGTTTTGCTGATAATCTTTATAAGCTTTATTTGTGATGTTGTGAGCTTGTTCATCAGTGTTTTAGTTTGTGGCTCACAGGTTTGGTCTACAAAATATGTTTGCATTTGTATTTGTAAGCAACAAGAACAAAGAAAACTTACTCCTTTACTTACACTCAACAAGGGCATTTCTTCAGTTGAAAACAGCATATATTCCTCTCCTCAAAAACCATAATGCTATTTTGCGACAAGTCAGACAACTCTAAAATTTTGCTGCTTTTCTGTAACAAAACCGTTGTGAGAACAGTGTAGGAACAAGCAACATCCACACCCACAGCACTGCATCGGTCAGGTAACAACAAAAAGCAGTGCAAGAGCTTTTTCAGATTCATTTTTAACCACCAAAACTCAAGCAAGAGAGAGATCTGCTGTAACTGGGCCACACCTAATTCATGTCGGTGAGAAGCAGATTTAGTCAAATGGCCAAAGATCTAGATAAGACCACATAAAGCTACTTATTAATTAGTATCTTAACTTCCTTAATAGACAGATAATAATTTGTTTGTTACAGACAACCACTGTTGAGAGTTAAACTGAAACAAACTTTCAGTGCCCCTCTATCATTTAGTGCTACTTCCTCAGATATACATTTCTTTCCTAGGGACACTGTTTGAAATCATCTTGAATTCTGAAGCAAGACCAAGGATACCACAATACATCACTGATGCAATTCAAAAGTAGAAATGTTAAGTTCATCTTTTACTTCCTGCTGTCCTCTAAGTAAGGAGATGTGGCAGAACACCACCCAGTCTACTTAAAACACTGTGAGATCACTGCTAAAATTCTAACAGCCAAAAATATTATCCATATACAGGAAAACCCTTTAAGTAGGGATGTAACTTAAACTCCAAACACTTCTATAGGACCCAGACCAAGACACGCACATAAAGTCATCTTGTGGTTTGTTTTACTATCTGGGCATAGCAGTTTTTGCCAGTGTAACTGTGTTCCCTGCAGAGGTTTGTGCTAGTGCAGCTGTAGCTCCGGTCTAATAGGCACAGCTATGCTAGGGTAAAGTTTAAGTTTGAAACAGTTTAAGACCATAAACACGCTCCAAGTTAATTTTAAAGTAACCAGGACGCAGTTTGGGAGTAAAAACACCAGAAGTTTTGCATGACTTAGTAGCATTACAGATGCACTCAGCCACACAGGGGGAGAGGGAGGAGATCTATTTCTCTTCCAACTCCAAACACACCCCCCAGACAGAGGGGTTTTTTTGTTTGTTTGGTTCTGGTTTTTGTTGTTTTGTGGGGTTTTTTTTTTTTTTTTTGGTTGGTTGGGATTTTTTGGCTTTTTACACAATTCCAGTGTGACTGAGCTGTGGCAGCAAGGAGCACTGCTTTTTATTTTCAGTGAAAAAATAAGATATCCCTACTTTGAGGCATGTACCTGCAATCCACCCTCTGATAACAGAGCTAGACTGCTTGTTTAGTAAATGAGGACTGGCTGTAGCACTGAGTGAATGACAGCAGCACTTTAAAGGAAAATAAACATTATTTTGTTGTGTCAAACTATTGCAGCAGATAACTCACAACAGAAGATAGTGGCAACGGGAGATCAAGGAGAAAAAGAATCCTCAAAAGAGACAGACACAATATTTACACTTATAAAAATACCTTACTACAAGACAGGAATAAAACGGTAGCTTCCACAAAACAGATAAAGCTGGAGTTAGACATCCAGGCTGCCTTTATCGTAGATAGAATAAAGCATTTACTGTAATTATAAACTTCATAAAAGAAAACCACAAGACACTTAGGTGAAACACTTACTACCAAGTAACAATGGCTATACATCACAAGCAGCACTACTGGCTACTCTCAGACCTACGCAGGTCACTGTGAGGCAAGAGAAGACAAAGAGAGGATGCCTCCAGAATCCTTTACTGGGTCCTGCTCAGAAGCCTGGAGTCATAAGAGGGGTTGCAACCCCCTTCCTGGACTTGAGAGAGGTAGGCAGGGATTTCCAGCCATCAGACGGGAGGGAATCACAGCCATGCAGCCCTGTAAGTTGAGCAGTGCCAGCGCTAGGAGCAGGCCAGCAGCTCTTACCAAGCCACAAGGACTAAAGGCTGAGGATTGGCAGGCTTGCTCTGTCTGAACTGTTCTTGACCTTTTACTCAGTTTAGCTGCAACAGCAGCTTCTCTAATTGACCAGCCGTCTATGCCTAATTTATTTTACTTTTGTTTACCTTGGTGTGGTATAACCTCCAGTTATCCTCTATAGGAAGAGGTAGCTACAATGATTGAGAAATACCAGCCTAGTATGACAACAGAGGCCTGAGCAGTGGAGAGACAGGATGTGGTACAGAGGAACACAGGCACAGGATGAGAGATGGGGCACAGTTTTGCCACCAGACTCCACAGCTATAAACAACTCACTAATGGGCACTTGAAAAAAAAAACCTGCAGACCTGGAGCTGGACAAACCTGGCTTTAAGGGTGAACAAAGAAATAGTAACTAACAGGCAGAAAGGGTGGCATATGTAGCAAACTCAGACATCACCTTGAGCTGTAGGCCAATGAAGAAAGGAAAGAAGTGTAAAAGAATTTTAACAAGCATACTTAAAAAAGGAAAAAAAAAAAGAGACACGTAACCCCAAGGAGATGGATGAAGAAAAAGGCAACATCATCTGACAACCTCATATCCTCTCCAGCACTCCAAAGCTACTGACTTAAGACCCAAAGCAGCAATATAATGGTGAAAGTAACTCCAGCAGAAGGCATAGAAACGAAAAACCTGCATGTGTTACAATTTTAGTTGCGTTTGGCAAGATTTTCCCCACATGTAAATACTCTAACTTCAACATTCTTCTTTATCTTTAAGAATTAAATCTAGACTAATGATTCTTCAGTCAGACTTAAGATTTCTATTATACTACAAAGAAATTCTTGGCTTTACTTACACCCACGTTATTTTTATATACACACAGACAGTGAAGAAGGGGTTCTCCTCTTTGCTCATAACCCAAGAATGTAACAACAGGGATGGAATCCTCCATTCCTTCTCCCTTGCTTGCAACTCTGAAAAGCATTGTTGGTCTTTAAAGTGTTGCAGAAAAAATGACTACATAATAACAAAGTCTGAAACAACCCCAGGAAAAACAATCAAATGGGAGCTCTGAATTTGTAACACATTCTTTCCCCAGAGGAAACTCTTTGTACCAGGGTGACCCGGTCAATGTTGTTTTGTACCAAAGGGCCTTTCGTACCGTATATGCTCCTACAGCAGCACCTACACGCAACCAGCAGCGAGCTAAGCAGTCACTGGCTGCACTTTCTGTTTGCAAAAAAGTTCTAGACATCATAGAAGACACTCAATTTCTTTAAGAAACCTTAAGAACAGGAAGGAAACATGGCCAAATTGGTAAGTATCCACACTTTTAAGAGTAGGAAGGGTAGGAATTTGGGTTGATTTCCTGGACAAGGGCCCAGACAGGAGGAACACAAGCAGAGAACAAGAACTGGGTCAGCAAACTACTGAATAGTTATTTGTCCTAGTTTTCAAATACTCACTGAAGGTATTTTTACCCTAGCCCAACTGCATCTGTAAGGGGTGTTAATATGCATAGAACTATTCAGATAAACTATTCTGGAAAGAAAAAAATACCTTATGCCAACACAACACCTACTGTCAATGGAGGTAGCAAATAAGGAACCTCATTCCAGTGGAAGTTTGTTCTCTTTCTGTAAGAAAAATGAGCTATCTAGCATAATTTTGATGCATAGACTACCTAGTCTGTGGCTGTGACTGAAGTGGCACAGCTCTTCAGATTCACCCACCATGCACAGATTGACAGCTATCATCACCCTGAGGAAAGAAACACAGGCCAAGATTCTCCACGGAGACCGAGTGCCACACGTAAGAGCCATCCACTAATCTGTATGCCAAAAAATGTCCTGGGAAACCTAGCCGAGAACTCCATACAGGCAGTCAGATGTAAACAGAGCACAAACACTGCCTTACCCACTTCTCTAAAATCCCCAGCTATGCCATGATGAAAAGCATCAAAGTTTCTTCCAGTACTGATGGCACTGACAGCAGAGTAGCAGCATGCGTGCTTTCACAAACAAAAAAGTAGACACTGACAGATTTGTAAGTCCTAAGAAAAGTCAGTAATTAGCTTGTGAATCTACTGCATTAGGAGAGAGACAAAGTAAAACCTTGGAGGACAACTGACCTGCCTGGATAACCAGGCAAGCCCTGACCTATGTAGACAAGCAAGCAACTGTAGCTAAGGAAACAAGAGTATGAAGTGACACACAACCTGCATTTATGAAATACAAAATCTGGTATCTATTTTTATCATGTGCCGGTTAATTAATAATAGTTCAGCAGCTTTACATCACATTTTACGCATTTATTAAATAATATGAGAAAGGATTTGCTTTCCAATAGCAAATCCTTCTATTTAAAAAGGAACTTTTATTTAAAAACCAGAGCTGTGCACGCAAAATTGCAGTAAGATTTCAACACAGCACAAGGTTTAGCAATCCTTGTACCTACAACTACAGCACTACCACCCAAAACAACACGGAAAAGTGAAAATACAAAGCATTGCCAGTCAGCCAAGGTAAGGTCACAGTTAGCAGCTGGCCACCTCAAACACCAGAAGCTGTTCTTGACACTGCAAATAGGTAAACCTTGGAACTCCCTGCTGCGGGATGAGGATTCAAAGAGAGACTGGACAAACTCACTGAATCAACCCATCAAAGGCTGTGAAACACCTCTAGGAGCCCCTAAATACCAGTGCATATCTCCCATACATTGCTTGCATGGACATGCTTAGAAGCTATTTTCTTCCTCAGGGAATAGAGATCCTTCCTAAAACCTTAGAGTCCTCTCTAAGAAGGATAGCAAGGGGCCTAAAGAATGAAGACAAAACAGAACAGGGAAGAAGTCAAATGACTATGAGACAGAAAATTAAAAACCCCACAGAAGAAAGGATGAGGGTTGCAATTGAAAGTTCCTCAGGAACACCAGGCAAAGCACCCTAACAATGCCAATAACTCCCCAAAGGCATTCAAGAAGCCACCAGGCACTACTACCTACCCTGATATGGTCTGGCCAGTGACTTACATTAAGAGGACAAGAGAACAGAAAAACCTTATAGCTGCCAGAACCTCATTTGCCAAGTTTCCTCCTCCTCTCCTGAATGGCCAGCTTGACTGGAACCAGTAGGTGGTCCTCCAACTTGGCCAGGCTTCAGACTCAAAGGGTAAAAATAGAAAAGTTAGGGACAAAGCACACTCAAAGCTTTAGTAAGAGGCTCTGCAACCTGGCACATTTCACAAACACACGTCAGGAATCCATCCGGCAACAGAGAGACACATTAAGTGAACCATACCATGAACACACCCACAGCACAACTCTCACACTACCCATCAACTCATCCTCAGGGAAACAAAGAATCTGCTGAGCACAAGCCAGCCCAAAGCTTCTTGGTCTCTCCACTACGAGGAGGTGGTCTTGTCACTTCTTGCATGAGTAGGACACAAGGACAAGAAAACTGAGCCAAGTGGAGGAAGAGAATGTAAAGATCTTTCTGTAGCACAGCTTGGAGGCAGACAGGGTAAAGATCATGCAGCCTGGTTGGGTTAAACACAAGAGGGTGGTCAGACAGCCTCATGGGACTGAGGCTTAAGCAACAGCTCTGCAATGAAGGTAGGACTCTGAACCAGAGGGATTTCTAGTTTGACCCAGCCTGGTTTATGTTATAGCTATTCTGGAAGTCCAAGTTTCAATAGTGTGACTTCCCTTCTTCCCCGGGCTCAAGGAAATCAAAACACTCTGTGCCCCAATTTTGATTCTTACATACAGAATAGATAAAAATCTGTTAATCACTGACTATGATTTTTACCTTCCCCCATGAATACTGGAACTATCACACAGCAATTTCATGCCATTGATTTCCATTGCCAGAGTCAGAACAATAAGAGCAAAGTTTAAAGAAAACCTAAAAAAGATAACCAAGCCCCACCCCCAAAAAAACACAAACCAAACCAAACAACAACCCACACCCAACCACAAAAAAAAACACCCACCGAAAACAAACAAAACAGAAACCAGGACAGACACACACACATCCTCCAAACAAACAAGAATGAACCCACCCCAAAATCCAACCCTACCAAATACCCAATGCACTGATACAGCTTCCCTCTGAAGAAGTATGACCAGTTCAAGTCCTGTCTCTGACTGGTTTACACTCTCAGGAATGCACTCATCTCAACTATCAACTCCAGCACAGACACCCAGCTTGTCACCTTGTTTAAGAAACACACAAATCTCTTGCAGGCTTCAGTCCTGAGAAACACAACTTGGAACAACGAAACAAATATGTGTTATGCCTGCCCTGTCGAGTAACACAGCAGTTGTCTTAACCACTAAATACGTTTCCAAAATAATCCAGCACTCCTGACCTCTAGTTTGTTCCCGCTCCCTGACAAACAAACAGTTTTGCTACCTAGAAGGAAGCAGAGATCAATTTCTCTCGCCTCAAACTTGTCACTGGTTCTTGATGTTTGTATTCAAGGGTGGGAAGGTTACAATCCAAGATTCCTACAAGAAGCATATAAAATCAACATAAAGGCTGTTTCTCCAAACTAGCTTGAAAGTAGATAAATTTACACAGATGGGTGGAAAAAAACTCCTTAGAGTATGTGCACTACACAGCAGCTACTAAGCATTTACAGTGGATGACAAAACGCACACATTTCATCTAAATTGGAATCCTTTCATTTTTGTAGGCTCACTCACTAAGACAACAACTTTGACAAGTAAAATTGTACGTAGTTACAGCTGAATTGTATAAAGGTGCATCAGAACATAACCAAGGAAAGCAGGAAATCTTTTAGCCATCTCAGCTACATCATTCTCCATAAAATGTTCAACGTAATTCCAGATACTGTATTTTTGTCAAACTCTCTGCCAACCAAATCTCTGCCTCAATACTTGCTAAAACTGATTTATTAACACCAAATCCATCAATCCACATGTTAATCTGCCTCAGGGTCACTTAAAGTTAGTCAGAAAGGACTTTTGTCAAGCCACATACAATGTTGCTTTTGGTTCACATGGGAGTTTGAAATCAGAGCTTGGGAGAGAACCCCTTTGACATACTTATTGCAGCAAGGAATGCAGAAGATTTTTCCTATAATCCATTTCCATTTTCTCTGCTTCACTTTATGGCATGTTGTTAGAGGCTAAAAATTTCACTTAATGAAGGCTGAGTTTATCTTAGGATCTTGTGTCACTGGAGTTGTAAAGCACACAGCACTCACATGGCAGCTTCAAACTGACATTCATTGCACTCCAGCGGAGGAGGCAGGGTTTGTAAGTTATACAACCTACTTCAGCCATCCTGCAAGTAGTACCCAAGATAGAAAAGGTTGCTCAAACACTGCACTTACTACATTATGTACAGTAAGTGCTGGTAATATTGCTATATGAAGTCTTATACCCAACAGTTTAAAGTATTATATACAGGTTTCCTTATTCGGTATTTCCAACAGAAAGCAGCATTGGTTTGCACTGGCAGACCACTTGCCTCCTAAAATAACCAATTCTCTAGACAACTTACCAGAGGATACAAGATTTTCAGCACAATCGGATCAGAAGTTCAAAGACGAATAAAGACAGTTGGACAATCACCAAAGGGAAGCAGTTTAAGCACACACATCCCGCACGTTTGCTTCGCAAGCGGCTCACCATCAGCACAATGTGCTGATACAGGTCTGTTACCTCTCACATCCCCTGCAGAAGCAGTCTCCAATGCAAGCACCACTAATGCATACATTCTACACCTTTCCTTTTTATGTCTGCCCAGTAATTAATTTTAAGTGCCAGTAATTCTCCATTACTCCATCATGAGTATGACTAAACATCATTCAAGGATAGGAAATATGCAACTATGCTTTTGGTCAACCCCAAATACCACCGCTGTTACCTGTGACTGAATGTTGTAACAAATAATACGCTTATAAACTGTTCATTTATTAAAAAGACATTACTGAGATTACCACCCAATTCAGGAGTCCATTCAGCTTGAAATGAGAAAGCGTTTGAATATTCTGTTACTTCAGAAGAGGCTCTCCAAGAGGGGAGCACTGAGTTTTAAGGGAGTTTTAATCTCTACATGGGATAAAGCCTCCCAAAGTACTAAGATTTCAAGGGGTACTGTAAGAACTACAGGACACATCATACTTCCTGCTAAAAGAACAGGAATGTGGAACTGTACCTTTTTAAGGATGACCTTCGACTGCACAAACATTCATGTGAGTCTTGCAGGCAGATAAGCCCTCAGGCACTCACATAATAATGAACTATTGAAACAGAGCCAAGACATGAGTTTTCAGAGGAAAACAGTCATGGGGTCTGTGATCATGCTTTGCTTTTCACAATGACTTTACTGTGATGTGTAACAAGGGGGCATTTGAACCAGTTAACCAATGCAGAATAAGTCATCTGGAAAGGGCTTACATGGAAGAATGAAAAACTAATGCCCTTCTGAGAGCACCTAGTACCAAAAGCATTTGGTTTCCAATAGTATTTGCAGACTGCTGCTCAAAACCCAAAGCAGACCTAGGTTACCCACAGAGCTGTACTTTTACATCAACCCTGACCTCATCCGAGTATTGGGGCTTTTTCAGTATCATCTCCAGTAGTCTCGTGTGTCATGTCCCTTGGCCTACACTGACCCACATACTGGAGTCCTTCCAAACCAGTTGACATAACCAGCATTTTCAACAGCATCACACGCTACTTAAGATGGATTGCACAGAAATGTTTATGCAAGTGCCATGAAACTTGGTTAGCCCCGCTCGCTCTCTGTCAAGGACCAGCTTAACTTGACATTCTGAATTTGCCTTCACAGCAGAAAACAGGAAATATCCTACCTTTACACTCTGGAGTACAGGATCAGGTCCAGAGTTTTACAGATACAGTAGCTAAAACCAGTACAACATCATCTCTATTTCAGCAAAAAAAATCACCTCCTAGTAAATCAAACATTGAATTTTTGCAACCCAAAACTTTTTAGTGTTTTATTACTGATCTTCCTTCTCTACAGTCCTAGTTGACATTAGAATGCCAGAACACCTATGAAAAATTCTAATAAAAAGAAAAGGACACTTTGGCAAATTACGCTCTGTGTTTTTAGAAGATGACCTAAAACAACAACAACAAAAAAATCACCACTGAAAATTAAGTTAAAGTAATAATTCATAATTATTAGGTGACCATAGAAATTTAGTATTCCTCTTCCATACCCAAAAAATATCTGAAAATTGCCCCTTAAGAAGTATCTTACATGTCTAAGCAACCTAGCAACTACCTTCACTGCATTAGCGATGCTCACAAATAGCAAAGGGTTTTTATAATACATCCATTATTCAACTATTTCTGTAATGCTGCAGAATTCATATGGTTGCCAATTATCAAAAAGTCAGAGCAGGAAGTGAAGGAGCAGTTGCACTTAACCATGGACATTAAGATCATCAGGACACAAGGTTTTTTTTGGTATCCTCCTCTTAGCTTGGCCTATATAAAGGTCAGAAAACCACTAAGTAAAGCTTTTGTTGACTTTGTTATGCTTTTCTCAATTCTCAGGACACTCACCTCAAAAAATAATCCATTTTGTTCCCCACTGCAAGCACAGCAGGCAGAAAGCCAAGAGCTGGCACTTTGTCACATAGTTACTTTAATAAGAATTACAAATAGGCTTTTGCTTTTTTTTTTCCCCTACACTCTGTTCCATCAAAACAAAAAACTATTTGCCTAAAAGATTGAGACGGGTAGAACATTGCTGTCATCAGCCCCACAATGCTATAGGCTGTTCTAGGGAATACACAGACACATAATTGCTCAAACTAACGCATTTTGCAGTGTGCTGTTCTTCACAAGCAGATCAGTTGCATCATTTCGTTGCGTCAGAAAGTACCAGATTCCACCATCACTGATTTATCTCCATAGCATTAGTATTTGTGTAAGTAATACGTGCCCACAAATTTCACCAGCTATGGGGACAGAGCCATAAAGTATTAGGAAGGAAGAAAAGAACAGGTACTTCAGTTTACACCGGGGAATGGCAACCAGTAAATCTCAGGAGCAGCCCCCCCGGAAATGCAATGCAGTATTCTTCATAACAAAACCATACCTAAACGGTCAGCTGAAAGAAGCTGAAATGCATGTTCAGTGGCTCATCATCTGAAGTCCTACTAGCCATCCACTTCCTTGCTCCAACTGCTAAAATCCCTTCCCCTGCAGGTAAAAGCTTGCCAACATTCTCAGGACAGAGTACAGGCAGTTGCAGCTACGGTTACCTTGGCATTACATGGCTTTTTAAAACAGCTCCCACTGCAGACTGGGAGATACAAACAGCAGTATTTCTAGTACATGCAGGAATTAAAGATTAGCTAAAGGAATTTTAGCACTAGCTAAAGGAATTTTACCGTTCAGATTTGATCTAAGAAGCCGGAAGTGGTCTTTGCTCTCAGAAGGCAGCTTTTGCTGCCTCAGTTCAATTATTGCATTTTCATCAGAAGTTCTCCATGTTACAAAAACTCAAGAACAACGTACAGACATAAGTGGGCTGGAAGTCCTTCTCATGGTAACAGGCCCCAAAACTTAGTATCACCCACAAAGTAGTTTGCAGAAGAAATCCAAAGAGCACCGATAAGTGCTTTTATTAAAGTTTGCAGAATTACACAGACAACATTTCATACAGCAAGAAGGTCCGTGGCACGACCCCTCCAGAAAAACAGCCTGCGTATTCTCAAATATCCACAAACACCCTACTACACTAAAATCTACACTTAGAACGTTGAGAAAACCATACTGGTCAAGCAATAAATGTATCCATCTGTAAGGACTTAAAACAGGAACCTCACCAGAACGCTTTCATTACAACAGAGAAAAGCCTACTAACAAAACAACCCTTATCTAAAAGATGTAGGAGAACAGCTTAACACACCCAGTGATGTCCTAACAAAATCTGGAGCATGTAAATTGTCATCCTGTAGACCTAAACAGAGCAGCACAACTGACCTTGCCTTCAAACAAGGAGCAGCAGTCTCTGCAGTCCTCTAAGCAGATGGAACGAATAGGTTGGGGTAAAGAGCATTTAATTTGGTTAAGAAGAGAGGGAGGAAAATGGGATGAACAAATATAAAAAAATGTTTTTTGGTGTACTTACAGTGTCAGCCCAGCCACACCTTACCTTTGAATACATGCAGATGAGCAAAGCAACATTTAGGGGGGAAAAAAAACCAATTCACATTGGCAAAGACATCTAGATTTTTAGATGACCTACCCAAATGCAGGCAAATATTGTAAGGTTATGACACCTATATCTAGTATAAGTCTGTTTTTCAGAACTAGATGAAGAAACATGGATGCTAACCATCTGAGACAACATACTGCCAGAAAGAAGACAAAGTGTGTGTGTGGGAAATTATCCCTTCCTGCAGCATGTCTCAACAGAAGTTTGCAGTGTACTTAGATCTGCCAGCAGAACACAGGGGTACTCATTCTAAATATTCAGACTTGACTTTCAACCCATTCGGCAAGTAAACTGTCTGCTCTCTGCCTTACTGCTGCCTAAAGGTGCCTCAGTGCCAATGATTGCAGCTCTGCCTGTTCCAACACTTTCTTCCTGTAAATACTGCCTGACTATTTTCTGTTCTCACAAGGACTTAATTAGTCCTGCTCAGAGAGCTACAGCAGCTGGCACATCCCAGCAGACTCCACTGCATTTTCACAGCTACTGAAATCCATCTGAACCATGCTGAAATTTTTCAACACCGAGAATTACGTGTCCTGTGAACCTTATATATAACTATACATTTAAATACATCTTTCTCCAAGCAATTTAGCCACAAAAAGTCCCAAACCATTTGCTGACACACATACAGTTCACAAAAGGCCAATCCTGCATGGCCAGAAAAAAAAAAAAAGATACTCTCTCCTCCACAAACAGAGCAGCAGAGCTGTGTAACTCTAGAATACGGGAGTAATCATGGCTACATACAACAAATACAACTGCCATCTAATTATATTTTATAACCATCATCCCTACAACATGCTTCATCTGCTAAAGAGACCATTACACTACCAATAAAAAAAAAAAATAAAAAGCAAACAAACAAACAACCAGGACAGTAATTTTCTTCCTACCCTGGCTGTATCATAACTTAAACAGTGAAGGCAAGAGGTATTTCCATAAGCTTCTGAACGTTCCAGAGAAGTTCTAATTGAAAATGATGTTAAACCAGACAGCAAAACAGCATTCAACATATAATATTTCCACTTCAAAATTCTGAGCTCCTTAATTTTGCCAGCACCTCCTTGCTTCAGGATCTTTGCCGTGTCTCAAATGAAGCAGCAGCATAAGCTGTGGCACCTCCTTGCCTGAAAGGGGCTGTCTACCTGTCACCACACCAGCTGCCACATCACGGCATGGTGAGCAGCTTCTGTATAGAAAGCGATTGTCACCGGGTCCTGAAAGGAAACCTTGAGGTTTGTCTTCAAAATGGACCATGATAGATTTCATTTTACTGATAAACTATTGAGATAAACTTTCCAGAAAACGTATGGAATCACTGAGTTAAACTCCAGGTCAGTTTTACAGTTGCCTGATGACAAGAATCTGACTCTTTCACCCTGCCACACAGAAGGCAGGTGGACATTCTTTTCAAAGCACTGCAACAGAACTATACGGAAACAACTCGCATCCACCTTACTACATACTCATCTGCAGCATCCTAACTCAGAGGTGAAATGTTCTGATAGTAGGAGCAAGTGAATACTAGAATTTTTTCCACAAGTCTGTTTTCTAAAGACGCAGAAGTGGCACCTTGTTTGTCTCCATATTCTTAATTTTTGAAAACCAGTCTCTTTATTGACCTTGTCTCAACAAACATACTGCTTTAAAAAGCAGAGGCAACTGGCCACCGTGTTACGTATGACCAGCTGAAACACAATGTCTTGTAGGAAGGATGTTTAAAACAGGTTTGATCAGAGAATGACAGAATTTAAAGTAATGGTTTTCCCCCTAAACATTGTCCCAAACGCTTTTTCATAATCGCTACTATCATCTTGTATAATGTTGTTTCAAATCTACCAACATCATCTGCCAGAAAACTCACTGAATGACTCAGATACTTTCAAATCATAAATACTCAAAACTGCTATTTCCATTTCAGAACTACTTCTATTTAAGCATTTGAATTGTGGATGGCATAATAATTCAACAACCTCCTGAAGCTTCCTCATCAAGATTTTCCTCATGCACAGGCAGCAGCTCTACTGACAAAAAACAAGCCTTGTTTCTTTGCTCAGTGTCTTGGACAATATGGTTGCACAACCAGAAACCCGTAAAACTTGCAAAGTTTTTAGTGCTTAATATCGAGCATCTTTTGCACGTGAATGCTTGACACAGCTGCTTGAACATGCAACTGAAGACACGAGATAACGGCAGAGATCCAAGCATTAAAATCACTGGCATTACGTGCCCTGCCAATTCCTATTAATTTTTCCCTCGTGACAAGTCAACAGAAACTCTTGCCTAGAGCAAGCACAGGATTTTCAAACTCCAGCCTTTTTATCCTGTATCCAGGAGTCAGGCTTCACATCTGGCTCTCACCCACCTTGCCAAAACCACTGCTCACTAGTCGCTTGCATAAACTCGTAGTAAGGCCACCGGTTCAGTACAACTCCATCAGTGTAACGACTGGAGCAGGGGGGTACGGAGGAGCCCCTTTGTGTCTGGCCCTAAGACCTCATAGTATTTAAGCCCCTATTCTCAAACAACTATAAAATGTGATGAGTACATGCATATAACAGATAAGAATCTGTTGAAGGAATTTTCACCACGAAAGGTTTTGCTTAAGAAGTATGCCAAAAATAGACTCTTGTCCTTCACACTAGATTATTTTTTTTCATATCTGATTTATACTCAGAAAGCATCATTTTGAAAATCTGGACTGAGCTGGGATGCAGCTTTTAATTCCTCCACCACTAACTCAAATTCAGTTTTCCATGTTAGCAACTATTTTCCATGGTTTTCACCAACAACCTTATCCATGGGCTTATTTAACCATATTTAGTTGTCAGCTCAGACAAGGGAATCATTTCCATATTCATCAACTCCCAACAGAACAGTGAACTTCTTTCAAGTTGCCTACCATCACACACTCACAGTCTTCATAGAGGATTAAGTGCCACAGTACAGATGAAGTTTGCACATAATAAGTTATCCCTATAACATATGAGACACACAATAAAATGTTCATAATTGCAGCTGGCTAGTACCCCTACAGGAAAAGGAAAATCAAACCCAAATATGATCACTTTCTTTCTTGTATAAGCAACATTAGCTCATAGCTGAGGATAACAAGGAAAACGGGGTGCATTTTATGACTGCACTGCACCCACAATCCCATGACACAAATCTGTCAATCCTAAACAGATATTCCTCTGTCATGCCAGCTACCACCAAATCTGAAGTAGCCTCATTAAGGTTCCGTAGAACATCAGCACCTTGCTGCTGAAATACTACAGAAGGCCTCTGAAAGCTGAGGAGTTTTACAACAGTACTGAGAGAGAGACAACTGTGCAGTACACAAGTCTTCGCTGACTTCCAGAACAGATCTGTGAAGACCACAGCCAGGATGGAAGCAGGAATTTAATACTCCCTGACACTGACTACAGCAAGGGAGTAAAGAGCTTAAATTACACATTAAGACCTCAACTCTTGAGAATCAGATTATACCCACAGGGTTTTCCCAGAGGACCTGGCCAACTTTAGGAACCCTGGTCCAATTTTAAAAATAAACACCACAGTTGCAATACACAAGACAGTTCAACTGCCTGAAGAACTTCGGTGCTACGCAAAGAACGAAATGTATCTTTAAATAAGGAGTAATCCCTAAAAGCCTTTCTGCTACGTGACAGGTGCATAGGAGAGCTTACATGCACAAAAGTGACAAAACCTTTATGTCAAAAAAGCTGTAATTTAATATTAACGGTCGTCTTAAATGCCAACGCACGCATTTACTAAAGCCACCAAATCAACTCGCTTGCAAGGCCAAGTGGCACACAAACAAACCAACACCGCTTGAAAAACTCAGTAAGAATAACAGCTGTCATATCTTCTTTGTCTTCTGCTCGATTACCATATGTTTCAATGCCTTTGTCGCTCATCCTAAGCAAGCAGGAGATTAATACGTGATTCTCTCGGGAAAAAAAAAAAAACCCAAAATAACAAAAACACTTTAGAAACTTTATTTAGATGTCTCCTGGGAATACGCAAATTGTGGTTACACTAGCGTCATATATTTGCATTGTCTACTGTCGAAAACTCCTGTGTCTATAGATACACACACGGAGAACGCAGGCACGGCAAGGTTCCCCTATTGTGCAAGCGCAGGGGTTATTATTTTTATCGCCTCCGTAAAGGCATTTTCGGAGCAGCAGCAGATTTCCCTGTCCTGACAAGCAACAAGTGTACCGAAGGCTACAAACGAGACCCACTTACACTGCTCTTGACCCACTTAGAGTGCTCTACTGGCCTAAAGCCTCCTCCAGACGAGGATTTCCAAGTGCTCCTGCCTGGCCTTAAGCAAACACCCTGGCCACGAGCCCGGCTCGCTTCTGCCCCCGGCCCAGCGCCCGCAGGGCCCGCTCCCCGCCGTGCCGACAACACCCGGCCCCCACCGCCGGCCTCCCGCTCGCACCCGGGCCCCCAATCTGCGCCGGGGGCAGCCCGCGCCCCGACCTCCGCCCCGCCGCCGTCCTCGGGAAGCGGCGGGGAGGGACGGAGGCGTCCGCCCTTCCACGGGAGGTCCCTTTCACCGCCCCGCCGAGCGAGCGGGCGGACGCCCGGCCCCGGGCCGGGAACCCCGTCCCCGCGGGGCAGGCCGCGCAGCCTCTCCCCGCCGCTGAAGAGCGAGGGGCACGGAACCCCCCGGACACTCACCTGGCAACGGCCGGCGCCCGCGAGGTGCTGCCCGCCGCCCCGCGCCGCCCTACTCCTGCGGCAACCGCTGGCCGCCGCCGCCGCCACCGCCTCCCCGGCCTTATCGCCTCCTCCTTGCCCTAGAGCGTCATCATCGCACGAGGCCGCCGCCGCCAATGCGGGACCCGCCGCTGCGCCTGCGCACGACGCGCCGGAAGGAAGCGCGGGGAAGCAGCCGCGCTGCATCTCGGGGAATGTAGTCCAGGGGGGGAGGGAGGGGCGGTGGGGCCGGACCCGCCCGCCCCGCTCCGCTCCGCGCCGCGCCGCACAGGCTGGGCAAAGGGCCGGCAGGAGGCGGCTCTGATTGGCTGAGGGGAGCCAGCGGTGTTTGCGCGGGCTTCTGTGCTCCGCCTGCGTGGGGCGGGTGCCGTGGCAGGGGCGGTTGGGGGCGGTTGGCAGCGGGGGGGGGGCCCGGGGGGGGGGGGGGCCGGGGGCGGCCCCCCCCCGGCCCGGGGGGGGGGGGGGGGGGGGGGGGGGGGGGGGGTTCTCCTGTGCCACCGTTTCCTCTGGGCCCTAATCGGGCAGCAGAGCGTCACCCTTTCCTAGAGAGCAGCGTCACGGGAAAGCCCTGGCCGCGCAGCGTGGCCCGTGGTGACAGCTCGGAGCCACCCGGGCCGAGAGGCACTGTGAAACTCACTGGGGGGAAGGTGTGAAGTGTCCTCGGGGGCCACAGCAGCTGCTGTAGGCCCTGCTGAGGGGAGAAGAGGCCTCACTGGACCGCGCTTTGATGCTCGGGACTGATCTGCGTGCTCTGGAGCATGACACGGGGTGGATGGGGGGGCCACAGCCAGTGCAACACCAGAAAGATGATGAAAACCAGCTTTAAAACCAGGCTTGATGTTGCCAGAGGCTTCTGGGAAGCCTGGCTCATGTGACAGGGCCCAAACACTTACATCTGGTGTAGAGACACAGAGCGGGGGCACCAAAGAGTACAGCAAGCCCCTCTGTCAAGTAATGGGAAATGTAGGCAGAGCAGCAGGAAAACCTGTTTGAGATGTGGAGACTCAGCGTCTGAAACCGTGTCCTTGGGGGAAACGTTGGAAACCCTACACCTGGGTGGTGTACAATGAGACTCGTCAAAACACTACGGAAACACTATCCTGTTAGAGGATGATCTTAACAATTGCCGAGGGGAACAACTGGATGATCTGGGAGGACTCGCCTGTCTGTAATTTGTGTGGCTCTTCACACTTGGGTGCTTTGCTGGGCCCCGCTCCAATCAATACACCTGTATCTACACCCAGAAATTTCAGCTCAAACCAGTGACTGAACAAGATCATTAACAGAAACAATATTATCCCTATATATTAATATTGAAAATGTTTTGATCCCTAATACCTGCCAACATTAAATACATACTGCCCATTCCTTAGAACTCTGTGTATAAAACTGTGGTTCCCTATTGTCTCCAGTAAAATATGTCACATCTCAAACACTCATTAAAGCCCTTATTGTTTTGAAGGGAGCACGGTAGTTACTGAAATCACAGTTGCCCTATTATGATATTTACCATTTCTTCAGTCAAAATATATTTTGACAGCCGTTGGGCAGCAGCGCGGAGAGTAGCAGCTGCAGGGCTCGCTCCAGCTCCACCCGTGCCTGTCAGATGAAGTATTTCCTGCCCTGTCTTTCAGTGTTTCATCTGTAAAATGGCACTAATGATTTTAAAATATTTTGAGCTCCGTGGATGAAAAATATATATAAAAACTCCATGTCATTTTCATCTGTCATTTCCTGTCACCATAACTGTGCATGTACTCGGCCAATTAAGGGGGAAATTGAGATAGGAATACTATTTCACTAAGCATTAAATGAAAGTCATTAGGGTGGTTTATTCTAGTTTGAGAGGCTGGAAATCAAAAAGGAAAGCTGTGCTCTTTGTACAGGGCAAAGCATTCATTCAGACACACATTTTAAAACATTGAGTTATGTACTTCCTTGGCGTTTACAGATCATTTCTTGAACTTGTAGCATTAATATAAAAAATCCATTCCCCTAACTCCATCTCTGAATGTTTTTGTCCTAAATACGTAGCTCTGTGCTTTGTGAAAGTTGGCAGGTCATTAGTTCACTCTGTTGCTGTTCCCAAGAGAGAATGAATTTGCCTGTGGTAAAATGAAACTGAGACTGGTTGGACTCATCACAGTGAATTGCAGAGGGCTGCCACTTTCAAAACCTGCTCTAGATGTTTTCTCAGCCCCAGCAAGGTAATGGCCAAGCACTCGTGCAGCTCCTTGCGGCTGTGAATGAGGCAGGGCTACAATTAGCTCCAGCACAGTGACTGTGACAGTCATTAAGTGTCACTGGGCCTACCACACATGGTTTTGGTTTTTGGGTTTGTTTTGTTTGTTTGTTTTCCCTGAAAGGCAAGATTGTAATGTGTCCTTGCAAGGCAATGCTTCACCCTGCCCATCCTGCGTGATCACCAAGCTCTTCCAGTCATGTGAAGGACTGACACAACTCTATGGCACTCTAGGAAGAGCCAAAAGACAGATTATTATTCAGAATAAAGCTCCTCTAGGGTAAGGAGGAGCCTGGCCCTCCCTTCCTTCCTTCCTTCCTTCCTTCCTTCCTTCCTTCCTTCCTTCCTTCCTTCCTTCCTTCCTTCCTTCCTTCCTTCCTTCCTTCCTTCCTTCCTTCCTTCCTTCCTTCCTTCCTTCCTTCCTTCCCCCCCCCCAGGATATGCCTTATTGCTTCAAGCCTTTAAACTCTTTCATCAGTATTAGCAAACATACTTAAGCATCTCCTTTCTGAATTCCCCAGGATGGCTGCCACCATGTGACAGCACCATGGGGCAGAGCTAATGGAGAAATGGCCCGGGGGAGGTATTACAATCTCCCTACCTCTCATTAAAGCAGTGCCTGTTCATTCTCTTTGCATTTCCTTCCTTATCAGAGTCATCTTCCCCTCTCAGATCACCAAGGGCTTGACCCTCACTGCACACTCCTTCGCACTGCAGAAGGCTGGTGCTTGCTTAGGGCAACACTTCGGGCAGGTGTCCCACGTAAGTGTCACGGGGCAATATTTAGTACTCCATTTTATGGCTGCTGCATTTTATCCCTGCTCACAGGGAGAACTCCAGACCCTGCTGTTTGGTCCCCCTTTTTTGCTCTGTGAGGAAATGTTATAAGCAGGTCATACCTTTCTGACTCTTAATGCAAAAATTACATTTCCACTGTCATTTAAACAGAGCTAAGAAAGAAGAGGGTATAGTAACAGCTTCAGAACCTGCAGGAGAAGACTGACAATGGGTTGAAGGTCAAGCATGATGTGAACATTGTATTATATTGGGATTTTTAGTGTTATTTAAGGATTTACAATGGCTCATCATGATTCCTTTTGTCCTTTCTGGTATGTGTCCTGTTGGCCATGGAAACCTGTTTTGTTTATCTTTGAGGCTGGTTATATTTAGACTTCAGAGCTGGTATGCTCACAACGTGGCCCAGTCCCAAAGGCAGCAGCTATCTACACTGGAGCTGGGACAGGTTACCCACTTGGAAGGTCTCTTTGTCCATCAGTCTTTGCACATGGGGTATTGGTGGCTGCACTGCTCTGGCAGGGACTCGGGACATGGCCAGGATACGCATGGGGACCGAGGAGATGGGACACATCTCTGGGTCCCATGGATTAGACATAGCCAGAGACTACCTTTGAGGGGAAGGGGATCCAATATTATGTTCACACGTGCTCATTGTCAGTTTGACGGTTCCTTCAGAGCCTGCCATTCAGTGAGCTTGATTTCACAGAGTATCTTCCAGAGACTATTTAACTTGAAACGTAGTTAAACAAAAGCTAAACGAAACTGAGTGACCATATAAGCAGCAGGTTCTGGGAAACCTTGTGACAGACACTTGAGAAATGCCCTTTAGTCACTGGAAGGTATTTCCCAAAGTCTCCTTGGGATGTTCTGTGTCTGCATCAGCTGATGAAAATACTCTCTATATTTCTGTACCCAGAGGTGATTAGGAATTGCTCCCACAGCGTAATTTAAACCTACAGAAGCCTGCCCAGGCTTCTCCCTGGACACGGTCAAGCGAGCAGAGCAAGACCCTTGCATGTTTGATTTTATATGACTGAACAAGTTCTGCCTAATTTGTGCTTTGTCGGGGCTACAAAACTCGGGTCCATACAGAAAGTATAAGTTACACTCACGTTGTGTGTCTGGGTTCAACGTCGCTGTTTCCCGAGTTGCAGAAGGCAGCAGTCTCTCTGTTACGTTGAGCTCTGGGTGGGCACAGACTTTTGAGGGACAAAGAATGGGAGCCTCCAAACGATGCAGACGGTCTAGAGTCTAGCAGCGTTCAAAGGTTCATTTAAATTTTCTCACAAGCCTGCCACTATCTCTTTACCATAGTTAATATAAAATGAAAGTTTCTGTTTGTTCTGGGATTAGCTATTGCTTAGCTTACCTTGCAGCAGAACATACTAAGGCCTTATTCATTCACGTCATAACTTATGTATTACTAGCCAGTTGGAAAATGATGACAGATTTGCATCCTGTTCTGCTCCGTTTAGGAGCTGACATTCACTGACTTGCAATAACCGTATATTTGCATAGTGCCTTTAACTCCAAAATATTTTAGTTTTACATGACTTATGGGTGGTCATTTCTATCAGCCTTGAAGCGCAGTGACTTCAGGGTTGGAATGTGGCAGCCAGCTACCAGCGCACGCTACATAATAGCCTATTGTGTGAGCATCTTAGCCACCAGCTGCAAACAGAACTGAGCGGGCAGGTATTTGATTCAGAAACCAGGCTAACTTCCCGAAGCTTTACTCTTGCTACAAGATATTCAATACCCATAAATAAACAAGCCCCGAGTTCACCTCTCTTTTGTAGAATGGTCTTCCCTCCAGTGTTGTGCCAGAGGGAACATATCAGCCATATCTCTCCAAGAACTTTACAGAAAAATGTGATATTCTGCTCCTCATTTTATACAGGAGGAGGCTGGAGGTTAAAACACAAAGAAATTAAGTAACTTGCTGAAGATTACAACGCAGATCATTAGCAGAGCTCAGGATCAAGGTTAGCTCCCCACCCCTACATCCCTCTACCACTCTGAGCTTGTTACACAACTTAAAATCCACCACTTCTTAACTTTCACGGTAAGGAAACAGTTCTGCTACAGCTTTCTGTTGGACTTTCTTTGGCTTTGCATCAAACCAAACCGGTTGTGCTCTTATTTTATACTTACTACTACCCTGAGGAGGTTCTTTTATGTGTGGGCGCCATAGAAATTACGTTTTAAGCTGGAGTTTAGCAGGATCAAATTTTTGGATACAAAACTCCCAGAAAGTAAAGAAGACTGAAACCTAGGTCTTGTGGAAAAAAAAACCAGGAGCATGGAGGAGAGAAATCCAATGGTCACTTCTATCACTACATGGTCCCAGTCCAATAGGAACTACTAGCTCCAACCACGCTGACAGAGGTCCAGAGTTCTGGAGCAAAAGGCCAAAAATCATCTTTTTTTTTCCATCCAGACATCATCTTAGGTGGAAAAAGAAGGACATATCCAGGGACAGCCAGATGAATACTAGCCCTAACAATGCCAACTTTTCCGTTCCCAAGTTGTTTACACCCACAAAATTAATTGTGGTGCCAAACTGCAAGGAGAGTTGCAACTCCCTTAAATGTGTGGTCTCTATTGGAAAGGCCAAATGAAATCATCTTGAATTATTAGACACATTAACAATGCCTGAGGGTGTCATATACAAATAGCTGACACCTTTAAGTACTGACACAATAAGGATGGACAAGAACATGAGGTGAGGGTGGTGGGAGGAAGGGTCTTTTTTAGATGTATCCAAGGTAGAGTAAGTTTTATTACCGGGCTAGAAATGTATACTATCCCAGGAGTGAATAGCTCACACATCTGATCCGATCTTGGGCTCAGTCCAGCTCCCACTGAAGTTTAATGGGAATTGGATCAGGCCATTGCACTCACATTTTTTCCATGCATGGAAAACTATTTCCGTTACTTTGAATTACAATACCACTGGCTTTGGATTTTATGTAATAAAATAAATCTAGGCCACTGTTTATATTCTAAGAAACTGCATTCTGGGATGCCAGCAAATATATTGCCTGTTGGGTTAAAAAAAATAAAATAAAACCTGGACACATTGGTTTAAAAAAACAACAGCTCCTAATTATTAAACATAATTTTTCTTCCTTGTGCTTTTCTGGAGTCCTCAAATATTTGCAGTATGAAAGGTACACATAAATTCTTCTCTGGTGGTTGAAATGGTGGAATCTGTAAAACTGCAAGGCTTTATAAGAAACAGAGGTTTAATATAAAAATAATAATCTTCACGACTGGCTCTTTGCTTATTGGCATATTTTGCGCATTTTAAATTTTACAAGGAAAAAAACCAACACCCTTGGAATGTCAGTAACAAAGGGGATGTATATTAGGAAGCCCTTATATTTTGGGGACTGGCTTCTCTCGATTGTTCTGCCTGCAAATGAACTCTGCAGATGCTGAGAGGCACAGGAAGTGTCTTGTGCTAGAAACAGCATTTGTTCCCTGCTATACAAATTGAATTCTACGAAAATCCCAACGTGGTAAGACTGATTAGCAGACTTTGGTAATGCCTTCTGCCCTAGTACAATTTTATTATACTCTCCTGTTACCAAGGAAAAACACAGAAAATACTTCCATCGGTGAACATACACCCACATTCTGGGTGCAAACATACCTGTGGTCAGCTTATGCCGGGGAAGAGCATGGCCCCTGGACTCCGAAATAAAGAGCAGCAAAATGAGACACCCCACCAACAGAATAAAACAAACCCCCGCATATACACAAGCAACAGAGGGAAAGAAATGTCATTGAGGGGTGTTTAATGTTAAAGAGAAACTATACATCTGGGATGGTGACGAGGAGGATTTCATAGAGCTGAAGAAGGTGACCACCTGCACCCACTTGACAGAGGAAAACCGGCAGTGGTAGGAGCAGTGTTTATGCAGTCATGTGCACGTGTGTGCACGCAGTGTTTCTCTCTAGTGAGAAAACAGGAAGTATATTGCCTTTGCAAACATCCCCGGGCACCGGCAGCTGCTCCTCTGTATTGACAAATAAGGTTTCAGCATGAGATTAAAAGGGAAAAAAAGAAAAGTAAATCACCCTCATGCACATAGCCATGTAGTCCGAGCTGGACAGATTTCTCCTTTACCCAGGCAGTACAGAAGAGTGAGGTGCTGGCTTCACGAGGTCTCCTAGGTTGTGCACTGGTCAGACACGGGTCACACCTTCCTTCCTCACAACAGCAGGTTGTGAACCTTCCTCCACCGTATTGTGGTCTGTGCGGCATCCAGGAATGGCTTACAGGACTGCAGATTTTAATCCATATTCTTGTAGAGGAGCCTTGGCTAACCTTTCCTCTAATATGACAAAGCCCCTTACAGGGATCAAGAACTGGTTCCAAATTCCCCTGTAGGTTTAGTGGGCAGGCAGGGTTTGAAACTCAGATAACTAGGACTCGCTCCCATCTTGCTGTGATTTCAGATGTGCAATATCTATGCAAAATGCTGAGATTTACTGATGAGAGAGCAGGAAGAACCCACTCTTCTCCTCCTCACTTGCTTTGTTTCTGTAATGAAATAGTGTGTGCTTGTGTGCAGAGCGGAGTTCACTTTGTCAGCACTTCCTCAGCCTCTTCACCCTGACTGAAACATCCAAGGGGAGATGCACCCAAAGACAAACTCTCCAACAGAACTCAAGGAATGGCAAACCAGCTGGCCTGACGGGGGAAATTTCAAAACCAAAATGTCTCTTAAATAAGCTTCTTTAATTATTATCATCATCTGTTTATTTATACAAATATAAAATATATTTATATAGCTTTATATAATATAGATTTGTTGCTTTGGTGGCTCCTTTCATTTACAGACGTACTGGTCAACGATCTCTGTGCACTTTTTACACTTGACATAACAGCACCAATGGAACTTGCAGTGGCAACGCTCCACCTGGACGCTCTTGAACTGGTCATAGCCCCGTCCGCAGCACATCAGCTCGCACCCATCCATGCCCTCTGAGGTCTTGTTGCACAGTCGACCCTGGGTGCCCAGAGAGCCAGTGGTCTCATTGCGCAGGCAATAGTCCGGGCTGGGATCGACGTAGACCAGGTCCTCTTGCGTTGGCATGTTGAAGCGGTTGTTGACCAGCTCCAGCTTGCCCTTGCGGCTGATCCTCATGGCGGCGGCGCTGTCGTACTTCTCCTTCAGCAGGTCGCCCACCTTGCGGAAGTCAGCCAGCTGCAGCCAGCAGGTCTTGAGGCTGCAGGAGCCTGACACGCCGTGGCACTTGCAGGCCACGTCCGCCAGCTTGTACACAGCCTGCAGGACAAGAGATGCAATCAGGCAAAGCCGCGTTTGTTCCCGCTGCACTGGCAGCTGGCTTAATTACAGTGAACACCACGTTTTCATAACTGCTTTGATTACCCCCGGTTTCTGTTGTTTCGCCCTTCAGAAGAGACAAAAGTCTCCTCTTTCTCCAATTGCGACTGCTGCGTTCCTGTTCCCTAAATATTTCTATTTCTGGTCACATTGCTTCTGAACAGGACTTACCCACCTTCTTTTCCCCTGGCATATTTTTGTCTTGACAGCAAGGTCAAGAGCAGGCAAGAAGAGAAAGAGTCCTCTCTGCGAGGACAGAGAAGGCCATGAGGATGATCAGAGGGCTGGAGCACCTCTCCTATGGGGACAGACTGAGAGGGCTGGGGCTGTTCAGTCTGGAGAAGAGAAGGCTCTGGGGAGACCTTAACGTGGCCTTCCAGTATCTGAAGGGGCTACAAGAAAGCTGGGGAGGGACTTTTTAGGCTGTCAGGCAGTGACAGGACTGGAGGGAATGGATTAAAACTAGAGATAGATCGATTCAGGTTAGACATTAGGAAGAATTTCTTCCCCACGAGGGTGGTGAGACACTGGCACAGGTTGCCCAGAGAGGTGGTGGAAGCCCCATCCTTGGAAGTTTTGAAGCCCAGGCTGGCTGGGGCTGTGAGCAACCTGCTCTAGTGGGAGGTGTCCCTGCCCATGGCAGGGGGGTTGGAACTGGATGAGCTTTAAGGTCCCTTCCAACCCTGACAACTCTGTGATTCTATGACTGTGGAAATTCCCCCAGTTTCACTGACCACTGAGGTATGTTTTTCCCTTCAGAGCTGCAAAAAAGGAACACCCGAGAACCTGCCCATTTCCTACCAGGAACAGATGCTATCTTTGTAGGGATACATCTGCATCCTTTTGAAATAAATCCATGGAACCCTTTCCCTATCTCTGCTGGGAGGAGCTCGTTCAGGGGCAGTGTCCAAAGGAGCCATTGCTTTCCAGAGAGGAGCAGGCAGGGGTGGTAGTGGTGATGAGAAAGATGAAACCTCTACCCTGGAGCAGAGCAGCTCACCTCTGCCAGAGGTGTTACCCGGTGCCTTCATTGAAGAGCAGGGCTGAGCTGCAAGCCCCAACTGCAAACCTGCGCCATCTCCTGTCCAGACATCTCCCCGTGCTAACAGGACTGTCACCACGCAGAAGAGCCTGCGCTTTAAACAGAGAATACGAGCTTTTGGGGCTGTCTTTTCCAATTACTTTCAGCTACGTTTTCAGGGCTCTGTGGGGACTGCAGTCGCATCGTACCTCGGAAAATCTGGCTTAAACATTAACAAAGTTTGGAACATTCAGGCCAATGAGTGCTGTATTCGCTCTGCTCAGGGTTTATGATTTGAAGGGTAATGTTTGTTACTTGTCTCTCCACACTAGCTGGGAGGAGAGATAAATATTGAAGAGCATTCTAGAATAACAAAGTTCAAAATAAACTGCAAATGCAGGCTGGGTTTCTTCTTTCCATTAATTTCAGAGACGGATACAAAACTGCGTGCTACAGGAGATCCCAGCAGCACTCACAGGCACTGACAAGAGTCTGCACAGAGAAGGGCTGGCATCCCCATGCAATCAGAGCTACTCAGTGGGGGGGCAGCTTACCCCCCCAACCCTTACTCCTCACGCTCTCACCATCAGGATGACATCTGCTCTCCCACAACCACCCTGCCTGTTTGCAGGGCTGTGCCCCTGGAAGATCCCACGTGCCAAGAAGAGCTGTTTGGCATTAGCTTCAAAATATCTGTGTCTGGTGAGGGAGACCGAGGAACATGAGAAAAAACTAGGGTGTTCTGAAGGAGATGGCAGTATGTCTTCTAGCCAGGCTTTCTGCTGAAGAAAGCAGACAAACACTGAGGTTTCTTTTCTGCCTCACTCACCAACACAGAAGAATGCTCCCCAGCTCTCTGCATTTGCTTGCCAAGGAGTAGGTGATCAAGGCAATTGAGCATACCGCAAGAAAAACTTTGTGCCTACGACTGCATTCTGGACCAGCAGCAAGAGGTCAGAGTTCTACAACAACTCATTGCTCCTGGTCTAACTAACATCGAGTGCTTTTGACAGCTAGTGAAGAATCAATTTGACTTAATGGCTAAATCACATGGAGGCCGATACAGCTCCCAAGAAAGTCAATGGAGTGAGCCCTTCGAACAGAGAAGCTTTAGTTCTGCTCCTTGGAGCTCAATTTGCTGAGACAATCCCTCACGGCGCAATCTAACAGCTACAGGCTGGGAGTTAAGCACTTGTCTTGGATCAAACTACAACTGCAGAGGACCAACCACACCGTTACTTAAGGATTCCTTCTGTACTATAACCAGACAGAGCTACAGCTGAATTTCCCGAGCCCCAGACACTTACTATATCCTCACTGCATTGCCAGCCTGCTTGTTATAAGCTTGTGTTAGCACTTTTTGGTTATGGTTCTGTCAAATCCCAGGTCACTAGTGCCTCCCTTGCCCTTGCATGTGTTTTTATAAAGTATTATGATTCTTCCTAATCCTGGGCTTTGTTCCTTTAGAAAAACACTGCAACTTGATCCCTCTCAGTTAATGTCATGGGACTGAGTTCACTCTGACTTGGCTTTAAGCAACTGATGCTCAAAACATCTGGCCCACGTGGGTATTAGCTGTGCTGGGGGATGTGAACACGACCAGTTATCGCAGGTATGGACGGCGCCACTCAGCCCCCCACAGCTCCCACTATCAATGTCCCGTGGAGGTAACCATAGCTTCAGCTGCTAAATGGCTCTCCCACTCTCCCCTTTTGCTGCCTGGATAGGGAGAAAGGAGAGGAAATTGGAGAATTCCTCTCTAGTCGGGCTCAGGTCAAGGTAAAGAATAACAGACCCCACAGGCAGTTCTGAGGGCAGGGTCTGATCGATGGCCATGCCACTTAAACAGGTGGAAAATGCTTCTAATGGAAAGGCTTAAAGCCCCTTCCCATAAGCCCAAGTTCTCTTCCATTTCTTTTCTTGCAAGGATAGGAACAGGAAGAGAATTAACAGGGAATTCCTACGTGGTCAATTAGCCTGACCCCCTTCCAGGCTCCTCTGGCAGTGGCTCGAGTGACTGATGACAGAGTCCTGCCATATGCCGACTGGGTAAACAGCACGGGAGGACTGACTGCCAGAGTCTGACAGACAGAGGGACAGATAAGGAAGGAGGAGAAAGAAGAGAGGGTAATGGAGACCCTCTGGAAGACTGGAAGAAAAAGACAGATGGAAGGAAAGGACGTATTGAGATAACAGTCAAAGACAAACAAACAAGGGCAATAAAGCCAGGAGCCACCACCACAAGGACGCCTACGTGGAGTGAAGGGGTGACGGGGTCAGGACTGCCTGAAAGATGAAAGCCCTCTGGTCCGTTCCCATCCCTTTCAGCCCCTTCTGAAAATCACCGAGAGCGGGGCAATCTTCACTTCTGCCACCAGTGTACCTGAGGGTTCAAGGGGAACTTTCTCACCCACAGGAAACCGAGTGAGGGGACATGCCAAAAGTTTGCCTAGAAATCAGAAGACATCAACTGAAACACTGGCTGGAAAAGTGGGGCAAGCCTGTATGTGGGATGGCACCTGGTGGTCACTCAGCAGTGCTCACTGCCATGTCTCCAGCACTCCTTCCTTTCAGCACCAGCTTTTGGGAGTATGGAGTTATGTGTGCACCTTCCTACTTCCAAAACCAGAATCTAAGAAGTGAAAACTTAACATTTAGGAATGCAGAACTAGATGGGACCTCCTCAGTTATTAAGTATGATCTCTTGCTATTTCAGGCACAGCTTCAAATAATATTTTCCTTAAACGTATAGAGTGCCCTTTTAAAAGTAATTAGGTTTTCAGCCACCATTATTCTAATCACTATTCCAATGATAAAGTATCTATTTCTAATTTCCAGCCTAAATGTATTCACTTTATGCCCATTTGTTATTGTGCCAAATTGGCCTTTAGCTTAAAAAGTACTTTTCCTCCCGTTTCTCCCACTAACACAGACATCAGTCATACCCTCTCTCAACTTTCACTTTGCTAGGCTAAACATGGCAAGCTATCCTAGCTGCCTTTCTTAAGGAAAGATTCCTATCCCTTGGGTTCAACCATAACAAGCCTTTTCTAGTCTGAGGTAATTTTGCTTGGGAATATGAGAACATACAATATTTTGGGGCCTCAGGAGAGCTTAATACAATGGCATTAGTATTCCCTCATGTGTTATGAAAAGACTTTCCCTAGTACATTATAGGATATTTACCACCTTCCGAGCCACATTACATCTGCAGCTCACTGCTGTGCCCAGTTCTTTTCTACCCGTTTCCTAATGACTAAAATGTTTTTCATACAAGATATCAAATGATGGTCTTAATGTAGCTCAGTTCAAATAAACGAGATCTATCAGCTCTGTTTTGGTTTGGGTTTTTTTAGAAAATCAGTGATGTTCTACATGATTGTGTGATCAAGCTTTGAAAAATTCTTCTCCAATTATTTCCCGTTTCACCTCTTCCTCTAAGATATAATTTCCTGCAGGTCCTCCTGTAAACACTGCCAAGGTCATGCTGCCTGTGCTGCCAGGTGCCAGCTCTTTCAGAGTGCCAGGAAAGAAAGCAGGCACTCCCTGTGACTTGAGAGCTTTACACTCCCCAAGTTTTGCTTCCACCTTGGTTGTGGCAATTCCCATTTCTAGCCTTTCTCCTCTGCTCCCATGCTGATATATTTCTAACAGCTAAGACGAAAGGCTGCCCTGTGCTGGTCAAATACCACCCTGAGCACACAACCCTGGAACCTGTAGAAATGCCATCTCAGAGCCACCCCAGCTCACATCTCCATCCAGATCCTTTCATATTAATCTCCTTTCCCGATTCCAGGATCTCCATTCCTTACTACCCCCAAAACCTCATCCACTCAATCCATCCCAAAGACCCACTCCCATTTACTCCAGAGCCCTCCATTTGTTCAACCCTTTGCTGCCACTTGACTCCCATCTGTATCATTCAGCCCCATCCCAAGCTCCCCTCCATCAGCAGCCCTCTCCAGCATCCTACCCATCTCAGGTCTGCTGGCCCCAAACTTCAGGATTTACTGCTTAGCTCCTCCTTCTCTACCTGTCTGAACACAACAGCTGCCTCCTCATGCCTTCCTGGCTCCCACAGTGTGCCAGCACCACCAGCCACTGCCTACTGTCATCGACCTTGCCTGCCCGGCTTCCCCCAAAAAGCACAATTCCAGGGGCCCTGAAAAAATCTACACTACACACACTTACTCCTCTAGGCTGAAGTGTCAAGGGCAGAAAAACACATCTCCAGGGTGCAGCAGACATATGGTACCCCTCCCCAAGAGCAATGCCCCCCATCCCAACTTGAAGCCCCATGTAAAGTACTCACTTACTTCAGGGACCAAAACTACTCTGTGTTTAGACTCAGCCGCACCCTCACTGACCAGTAGCCTCCTTTCTTCCCATCTCCTCCAAATTTGCAAAGTTTAAAAACCTTTTCCCGTTTCCTTCCTTTGCAAGGTCTCAGCGTGATTTTTTACTGTTCTCACTTCATCTTTACACTTCTTGACCTCTAAGACAGAGCTTTTCATTATTTATTTGCTATCAATTCTTTTTTTTTTTTTCCATTCTTAGTAGGCCCTCAGTCTATTCTCAACAGCTTCTCTATGGTACTTATTCATTCACTGAGGTCTGGATATTCTTCCTACAAGCTTTTTCCTCTTGCTTGGCATGCAGAATTGTAATAGCTTTAGCATCTTTGACTTGAAAATGTTCCAGACCTCCTCCACATCAGGTTCCTTGGCTGAGTTTACTAACCAGCTTCCTTAGTTTATCAGAGTTTGTTCTTTGAAATCCACAAGCTTAATTACGTGCTGCTTTATACTTCTATTTAATTTAATCTAAAATGACTTGTGTTAATTTAATCCAAGGCTATTCTGAACGACCAACTGTTCTACAGAATCTATAAAAAACAAGCTTGAAATAACATTGTCTTTTGCTGGCCCCTTTGGAAAGCTTTTGTTCAGGTCCTGTGCTAACTGGAGACACAGAAATCACCTTGAGAGCTTGTCTACACAGTCCAAAGAACCAGAGGCACTGCAGCATTCCAAGTGCAATTTAAACAACCTTCTGCATTGTAGTAAAGGCAGGACGTGACTGTTTTTATCAGGACAAAGCCTTCTTCCATCTAAAACAATATCATCATCTGAAATCACACTCCATGAGATTCTTGCCCATACAACAAGAATAACAAGACAGGGTAGTGTTTTACCCACGCTGTAGAGCAAGTATCTTCTGACTTCATCTTCCAATACAGATGTTACTACAGTTCAACTGGCACCTCAAACTATTGGCCATATTCTGTCTCTGGATCCCTCAAGGCAATAGAACTGACTGTTAAAAAGTGTAATAACTTATTCATTCCCTATTTTAGGCAGGGTATTTATTCGTAGTAATCCCAAATTCATGACTCCAGACACATGTTTAAAGCAAGCAATGCAGAGAACATCACTTTCAGGCTCCTACTCTGGAGAAATGTCCTCACCCCCTTATTTCCAAGTAAATGCAGACCCTCTGTCTTTCCAAGATTAAAAAACAACAACAACAAAAAGCACCAAGTTCAAACCAAAATCCACTGAGTTCTACAGCGTTCAAGTCTACAGTCTTCTACCTACTGCAAATTTACCCCAATTTGATTTTGAAAAAGCACTGTGGAGTATTTGCAGTGCTTCAGCCTGACACACTGATTTCACAATCAAAAAACAGAGCAAATCTTCAGTGGCAAAGTGAAGCCAAAACGCAGAAAAGAAAAACATACACAGGAAAGGGAAAGATAATTCAGTAACAATTAGAAATAAGAAAGGGCAGAAAACTGATAAGGAAAGTAAGGATATTAATTATGAATGTGCAAAACAGCACGGCTAATTTCACTTCACAGGATTTTCCAATATGCATGAGGAATAAAATTTACCTTAGAAAAGCTCAGTACTAGGGAAGAATGATAAAATGTGGAAAAGGCATAAATGTTCAAGTAAATATTCTCGTTCTACATTTGGAAAGGGGCAAGATTCCACAGTTGTACTGCCACCTTCCAGGCTGTTAATCACAGACAGAGAAACAGTGTAAAAAAAGGAAACGTGCATACACTGAATGCATACGAAGGGGACAACTCCTACATTTAATGCATCAGTATCAGAACACAGCATGTCATCCAGTTCCTTAAAGGATATGGGAAAACTGGAAAGAGTATACTAAAGTGATGTGAAAATGTTTTGATGTCTGATGAAAACCTCTGAAAGTGAGAGAGTCTTCAGTGCTCAATCTAATTTTTCAAGAAAGAGTGGTGAATAAATTACATCTAGGCAGAGGAAATTCTGACTACTAAGAGGCTTTTGGATCTAGCTGTGAAAGTCAGAAAAAGAACTGATTGGAAGCTGACACCAGATAAAATGAGCTGATAATGAGGTACAGTGTTGAAACAGGGTGATTAATGATGGTAGCATTCTCTACTAAGGGAAGTGATGAATTCTCCATCCCTAGGGATCTCCAGATCCAAACAGTGTACCTTCTCAGACAGCCTGTCACCTAGATGCTTTGCCCAATACCAGCTGAGCAAGGCTTAAGTTTCAGAGATAGCCAGGCAGCCTGATTCAGTGTTTGCTTCTGGCCTTATATTCCCAAAAATCTGAATGATGGCAGTAGAAGAGAACTCCACCTGCCAACAGACTCTTCTTTTCACCACCAGCCTGTCACTTTGGCAGCTCTGGGAAGCCAGTTTCTGAGACGTAAACTTTGAAAGTAGGCCATGACAACACCTAGTGTATTTGGAAAGAGCTTACACGTCTGTACATGTGTGCCATACAATATCTCAACAGACCCAAAATCTCACTGTCTTCAGCTGGCAACAGAAACCTGCCATTAAAACTGGAATAAAATATTGTTGATAACTGTCTGTAGTAGTCACAGAAACGCAGATGATGTGACCAGACACAGTTACTGTGGACTATCGTTGGACTATCCCTCCCCAAACCTCCAAGTAATTTGCTATCTAGCTGTCTCAAGCCTTCTGAGACTGCCTCTGAGAAAAGGGAAAGGGCCAACGTTCGTCTTACCCTGCGACCAGCCTCGTTGTTCTGCAAGTTCATCAGCATGCGAGCCTGCTCCTCGGAACCCCTCACGTAGTTCTTCTCCCTCTCCTTGGCATCCACAAACTCCTTGGCAAAACGATATCCATACTCCACGTTATCCCCACAGCCACCCCACAGCCAGTCTCGGGGCAAGTCCTTGGGCCGGGCCGTCCGGCTGCAGCCACAGCTGGAGAGCTCTCCTTCACGGCAAGCCCGGCTGATCGCGTTCACCACCCCGGCAGCACTGACAGCGTAGGTGAAAGCAGTCTCTCGGCTCCCTAGGAGAAAGATGGGAGAAGCAAATTAACGACAGACAGATCTCATTTACCCAACACGACGCACAACAAGGAGGATGTAAACGGGCTCTGGACAGTAGGACACGGTGTGCTTTGAGAAGGCGCACAGAATTAAATGGGATAAAGGAATGGGGTGGTCAAATGCAAGGGCACCATCCTCTTCTGGCAGAGAGGGAACTGTCCTAACACCTGCCTCCATCCCATTTTTGTTTTCATTTCACAGTAACAACTCCGGCCAACTGACTGTCCAGAGCTGGCAGTTTCTGTGTAACCAGGATCAACCCCCAATCTGATTCTCGAACGCACACCAGGGAAGGGTCTGAGATTCCTGCAAATGCCTGGATGAATGTTCTTGGGGAAGAGTATGTTCTTCATGAATTTGTAGGTGCTGCTCCTCAAAGATTATTATTTTTATTACTCCTATATTTGACCATTAAGAGCCCTGGAAACTCCAGGCCTTGCCCAAAAGAAATAGCAATGCCATAGGCAGGGACTGCGCAGCCTCTTTCCCCTTCAGTATCCTCTCGTTTTAACCTGGAGGAAACTCTCAAGCAGAAGGGTTATTCACTTGCTGAAAATATAGCTGCTGTCTCAGACATTGGATTTGCCAGTAATCACTGAGAAGACCTAACAAGGTTGGGACTGTGCAAAAGGAGTGTTCTGGTCAAGCCAAATATCACTCTGGAATGCCTTTCATTTAACTGGGACAGGACTATTTATGAGCTCCTCAGTTCATCGACCGTATTTTGGTTTATATTATCAGCTGTGAATTGTTTTGAGACAAACTGTAGGAAACCCATTTTTGCATCAAGGCAGAGATCTCACAACACCTAGAGAACCACAGTGCTGGAACAAGTTAAAATTTCCCATGTAGATAATAATAAATGAAAAGACTTTCCCTTAGCAGGTCTACTAGAGACTGCCCTGCTTGGGAGTGTGTTCTCTGCAGCAGCTTAGGGTCTGAGCCAAGTAGCTGGATCAGGTCTCCAGCTATGTATTCCTGGCAATGATTCAGCTCCAATTTGACCGGGGCACCAACGCAGCCAGAACAACGCATGAGGCCAAGCGTGCTGTACCAGGGAATGCTGTGGGCCTGAAGAAAGGGAGCAGAGGGAGCTGAGGAGAAGGAGGACGCAATCCACACCTGCACTCTCACCACATGCTGTAATGAACAGCTAAACCAACACCTTCAGGGTCATTGTTTGGCTCACCAAACTTTCAGGTGATAAAGAGAACAGCCGACAAAGCTTCAGTGGAATAAGCAATCTGATTGTGAAGAGCCACTCACACCAAACCCCAGCAAGATGCTCTCGAGCAAATTTGAATGACTTCAGAGGGGAGAATCTCCAAGAACAGTTTGTCACTAGCCCAGGAGGCTCTTAGTGCCAGTTCCCTCAGCAGGACTGATCTGATGCTTTTGGTAAGCTCTTGTTCCAATTTGCATGTGCTTACAATCTGTAATTAATAGCAGCTTATCACCAGCTTAGTGGTAATGACCCAAGACAAAAGCAAGGCTGTGAATGGCATCCACCTTGCAGAACAACTTGTGATTTATTCTAAATGAGAGTTGTACACTAAGGTCTTCTTCTCTGGAGTAGAGCACAAGGCTGATAAAATGCTACAGGACACACAGTATAAAAGTAAAGAGCCTTACTTGCAGGTCATAAGGAGAGGACTATGCCCCCTAAACATCCTCGATCTGAGAGGTGAGGAGTGACTCCTAGTTAAGGTAATTCATCTGAGAGTGGCCCCTAAGGGAGCTGTGGTCATTTTTCAGCAGCCAAAATCAAGCTTTTACTCATTTAGTTTGTTTAGCATGCTACGGGTATTTTAAGGGAATGGTCCAATGCGCAGTTCTACCCCTGCCAGTCTGTGCCTGTACTGGGAGAGCCCTGAGGACAAACCGATCATCCTGTTAAGCAGAGCACTCCCTGCACCTACAGAGATTAAAACACATACAAGGAGAGGACCTCCCGGTGTCACAGCTTGTGCAACAGAGCCTGCATGACTCCAGGTGCTTAGCATCCCTACACCTTGACTGAGATCCTTGAAAGCACAGCCTGGATTTACACTTTTCCTGGCCAGGCTTTAACCTGCTCCACGTTTCAGATGTAGCATCACAACAGCGTACTGGCTCTGCAGGAGTTGTTTAGGCTGCTGAGGTTGAAGCAAGTCCCGGGAGGGGGGCAGGGGGTTCCCCCCCTTGCTGCCCACGCAGCAGAACAAACCAGCGTGCTCACTAGACTTTGTTTTGGAAGGCTGGGGCTTGGCTTGGGACTGGGATCAGATTTATGAGTGAAACCCCACGCTAATACAAAGCAAAGTCGTAGCTGGCAACCGTGGGCTTATACAGCCTAGTTTTCTCAGTTCTCCTGCCACACCTTGGAAAACCATTTGGGTTTTCTTTCGCTCGTCACCTCGACGTTCACTCCAGTTCCACGCTTCTGTAACATCTCCTCAAAGGACAGGAGCGCTGTTCCCTGAATCTGCGCAAACAGCCGGGCAGTAACAACCCTCCCCCGCGGGATGGGCTTGGAGTCACCTCGGGCTGCGTGCCCTGGGCAGGCTGGGGGCTGCGGGCTGCGGTCCCGGGAGGCTGTGCCCGCCGGCCCGGAGCTGCACGGAGCTCTGCTGCCCTCCTGTGCCCGCCGCCCACCCGCCGCCGGCAGCAGCAGCGCGGGGAGCCCGGGGCTGCGGCGGCGTTCGGAGGATGCCAAGGTGAGCTGTACCCAGGCAGGCTCTCGGTGCCCACGGCTGCCTTTACTGGAGCTGCACGGGAAGGTGGGGGGGGAAAAACTGACCCCGCTGGGGAGACTGACACAAAGAGGATTACAATGCGTCGCTCTAGTATTTTTTTTTATGAAAAAGGTTTCAACTGATTTTTTTTTTTAAAGCCTAAAGTGTGTGAAACTCAAAGAAAAACAAGGGAAAAGATTTCTCTTTGTTCTCTTCTTTTATGACATCCTTTTTTCTTTTCTTTTTTTTTTTTTTTCTTGCTTTTTGCATTTGAAAAGGCAGAAGAGATAAGATCTCTGGCTGCAGAAATGACTGGGCTAACCTGGAAAGCCAGCCTCGCCTTTAGGACTGCACTGAGGGAGATACATTCTCCCCTCCCCTCACACAGGTAAGGAATGTGTCTGTATATAATGTATACAGAGATGTATACACACACGTGCAGTCTACGATCTGTACTAACAAGGCAAGAAGCAACTTTAGAAGGGTAATTTTTGTACGCTGCCAGCTACCGTTATTGAATAAACCACATTTAAAAGGCAAGAACAATTCTCACGAACACAAAACAAACGGCACATATAAAAACAATGCTAAAAGCAGACCAGTGCTACAGATGCCTCTACAAAAGCTTTGTATCATCGGACTGCCTCACCTCTATGAAATGCACAAAATGAAGGTGTAATGATTAAACACAGACCAACCGGGTCTCCCGTTTCCAAGCTGAGCCAAGTTCTGCAAGGGGGAAAGGAAACTAATCTTCCAGGTTTCTGAGTGAACACTCTCCCGAGGATCTCCCAGGCTTTGGACTTGGCCAGGGCAGGTTCTCCTCCCCTCTCACAATCTAGAGTAGCTCAAGAAATCGTACAGACCATGCCAGCATCGGTGGGTGGGCAGACAAGGGTTGCTGGCAAACTATGCACCTTCTGGGTCCTTCTTATCTCTTCCCCCACACCCCCTCCACAACACTCAGGCATGCCTCTGCACTACTGCAGATATTCTGGTCTCTAGATCTTCCTCGTGCCATTGGCACAGAGTACAGAAAAAGGGCTGTGGTCCAGAACTGGGGCTCAGAGGTTGAAAACAGGAGACAGACACGCAGTATGAACCCAGGGAAGAATGACTTTATAGCTGACACAACCTGAGAAACTGAACGGCTTTGTGCTCTTCCCCAGTGTGGAAAATAGATTTGTTGAAATGATGAGTAATGCCTCATTACAAAATAGGAAAAAGTAAAATTGGAAGGTAGGACTGAGAGAAAAGCAAAGAGGCAGCAACCCCCCCCCCCCACACACACACACCCCAGCCCCTTATCACTGACTTAGACAACAGTGATGAATCATCATCATCATCGCCCTACAATACTGCAGGCCACCTTTCATGACATTTTTTCCTGTTTCTCTTCTGTGGTGTCTTGTGCTGGAGTACAAACATCTGAACATGCTCTGACTACAGAATCTAAAGGAGATGGGTTCAAAACTCTTGTTGGGATAGTGTTTTTAAACAGCAGGCACCAGCAGTCACCTCACAGACACAACCATCAGCAGATTCCTACCAGAGATACAACAGTAAGCCAAACAAACAAACGCATGCGCACACAAACCAAACAACAGTGGCAGGACTATTGGACATACTCGTCACATACCCACATCACGTCCCCTCATCAAAACTCAGTCTATTCCCTGTCTAAACTAACAGGATCAAACTAATTTTAGAGAGGAGGAATCTTCCCTCTTCCACTATGCACTCTAATTCTTTTTTCCTGTACACCCTCTGATTCTTCCTGACAGCTTTTCATCCTTCAGCTCCAATCTTTGCTTTCTCTTAGTTTACCCTTACTTCTTTTTTCCACATGTGCATTCACCCACTGGACCAACCCAGGGCTGCAGGAAGGTACTGAAGAAGAGAAGGTTTGCTCCAGAAGGGGAGATTCCTATTATGTCTTTGTGGAGGATCTCTTTGGGGATCTGAAATTCACCCTGTTCTTTGGGGTAAGTTACATGTGAGGGAGGGACACCAGAAGGGAGAGTTGGAGGTGTATTTTCTGCCCATTCCCTTCCCTTTAGTGGCTTAAATTTCACTTTTCATACCCCAGAGCACAAGTTTTAACAATCTGGGATTGCATGAAGCCTCATCTGGCCACCACCCTTGCTATCGGAAAGCAAGAGATCAAGGATGCACAGATGCTTTGGATGTGTGTAAGGAGTTGAAAGTATGTGTCAGGAAACAGCGTTTCCCAGGGGAGCACCCCAGAGAAGCTGGGATTTGCTGGGGTGAGAGCTAGGCAGAAAGGGAGGAATTACAATGTCTCTGGTAGGCTGAACTAGGAATTCTGAAAGGTTGAGTAACATGTGCAAAAAAAAGTCCCTAAAATTCTCCAGCATGACACATAGGAATTTCAGGATCAAATGGAAAAGATCGTGGGACTTGGTCACCCTGGTGCCCTATCACCTTGATGCCCTTGAGCTATTAAAGATGCACCTCTTGGTGTCCTGCTGCCTATGCAGTTTTTTTGAGTGAAGCCAAAAAGTTGCAAGGATTACTGGGGGCAGCTGAGGGTGCAGCAACTGGAGGTCTTTTGCCATCCCTTGCTAAGTATTTTCCCTGACCTTAGAACCAAGACATAGCACTGGTTCTGGATTCTTCAGCGAAATGAGGCTTTGTGGGTGGGAAACAAAACCTGGGGTTGGAAAGAGAGTTCCTGCATGTGTGTGTGTGTGTGTGTGTGTGTGTGTAAGCGGCTGTTTTAACACCTTTTCTTTATTGTCCTGGCTGTCGGGACACATCAAACCAAGCCCGGATTTCTCAGTTTCTTGCCATCAGATGACTGCATTTCAAAAGGATCTGGGACAATGTGGCTAGGTCACACCTCAATTCAAGTGCAGCAATGGCCTGTCAATGTCCCTCTTACGGCCAGCAGGGCAGGAATTATAAAAATCTCTTCGGTTTACACAGAAAGTGGCAGAATGCTGGGGGGTGGGGGGAGATCCCATGCCAGGAGAGTCCGTATTTCTCACATCCCAGGGCTGCATTCCCTGTCTGAGGGCACTCCAGATGCTGGGAATGGTAACACAGGCCCATTGTTCCTGGCTCCAGCTTCTTCCTTCTCTACCTTTAAACAAGCACACAAAACAAAAGCAGCCCCCCTCTATCTGACCTTCTCATGCCCCCCAAAGCCCCCCTCCAAGAAAGTGCACCCCCGGACCCCAGCCAGCTCCGGCTGTGCTTCAGGTGCACTCCTGCCACCTGCACGGGCAGCGCTCGGGGATCAGCAGCACACCAGGAAAGAGAAGAGCTCGTTAAAGGCAGCGTTAGGAGCGGTGCTAACGGGGCTCATCACTGCTGCGTGTGTATTTGAAGAACAGGAGAAAGCTGAACGGGGAGAGCCAACCTAAGCCCAGCAGCTCCCGGTACTGGGTGCTCCTACCTATTTTCATGACCCGCCCAAAGACAGAGGTGTTGTCCACCGTGCTGCAGTTCCACCGCCGCTGCCGAAACTGGTACTGGCACTCCTTGATGGCACTGCGGGCCCCTTCCCCGATGAACACCATGTGCTCTTGGTAGAGCTGGCAGAGCTTGCGCTGCCCGGGCGAGAGCCCTGGAAGCTGGCTGCACACCGGCTGAGCGCCGATGATGTACATCTCAGGTCTCTGGATGGGGTTCATGGCCAAAGACCTACAACGAGAAAAACATCCAAGGGAGTGTGGAGGGAGAGGTCCCCTCCGCCAAACGCCCGGCACCTTTCCCCGCCAGCCCAGCCCCGTTCCCAAAGCCCGGGCGCATTTCTCATGTCAGCTGCCTCCCTCTACGGCTCTGCCAGATGCGAGGCTTTTCCAGGGCTCTAGCGGGAGAAACACAGCTCGTTTGTAACCTGAGTTTAAACACAGAGGACACCCGGGATGGGGAGGGGGCAGAGAGAAAGCTCAGCACTTTCCCTGCGAAAGAAGAAAGTGAGCTAGCTGCTTTTTTACAGACTGCCAGCGAGCGATGCCTGCCTTCAAGCCAGGCTATTTTCCGCTCTTTAGGGGAAGGGGGCTCCGCGGCTGCTCCCAGAGCTTTTGGCAGCGGGCAGGAAACCTTACCCATCCTCTCCTTATGCATTCCCCACACCCTAAAGCCCAGGCGGGATTTCATCGAGCCCGTACAAAACCAGCCCAGAAACGCCTTAGAAGAGGCGAGGGGCTGCGTCCCACGTCCCCAGAAACTGAGCAAGGACTGCGGGAAAGGGGCAACCTGGAAGCGAGCGAAAGAAGCCCGGGAGGCAGGCGAATTCCCGCGGGGAGCGCAGCGCAGCCGCCCCGCTCACGCTCCGCCGCCCGCCCCCGGACGGTCCCCGGTCCCCGGACAAAGGCGCCGCTGGCTCCCCCTCGCCCTCACTCACCACCAGGAGTTGGCGTCGGCCACCGGCGAGGTGCAGCTGCAGAGGAGCGCGGCGGCGAGGGCCAGCCTCGGCCCGGTCATGGTGGGCTGCGGGCGGCGGCGCTGGGGCAGCCCCCGCAGAGCCGGCCGCCGGGACGGGGCGCCCTGCGGAGAAGCGCCGGAGAGAAACCCTGGAGCGGGGCCTGCGTGCGGCAGGGGCGCGGCGAGCACAGCCCGGCTGCTGCTGCTGCTGCCGCCCCCTCCCACCCCGCCCCCGCCGCCCCCCGCAGGACCCTCCCCCGGCCGCCGCCTCCCGGGGGCTCCGGCGGCGGCCCTACCTCCCTCCCTGCCTCCCTCCCTGCCTTTCCTCCTTCCCTCCCGCCCTCGGCCCCGGGGCAGGGGCCGCGCTACCGGGGCTCTGCCGCCACCGACGGAGCCTCCCTGTCCCACCTGTGGGGGAGCGAGGAGACGTGCGGGGCTCGACTCTCCCGTACGGGTGTCGGGAGGGGCCTCCGGGCCGCCCCCGGTTCGTGTCCGCCTTTGACGCTCACCCACCCCGGATCGTGCCCGCCGGTGCCCCCGCGGGCCGGGCCGGGCCGGGCCGTGGAGCTCCGCGACCGCAGGTGTGCCGGGAGCCGGCGGAGGACATCAAAGCGCCACGCTGGCCCCGCTGCCTTTGTAATGCAGGGCCGGCTCGGAAATGAGCGGCCTCCTCCCCAGAACGGCCTCTAGAAGGGCCCCACGCCATGGCCCCAGCCCCGCGTCCCGGCCGGGGGGTCTGCGGCTCGGACGGGCCGCCGGCGACCAGCGCAGATAGGACTGGCACCAGAGCCTAATGGCTTTATGGGCAGAGGAGATGGACCGGCGAAAAGCTTCAAAGGCCTCTTGTTCAAACACCTCTCTCCCTTCCCCACTCCACGCACCGGGAACCTCAAAGGGGCAGGGGCAATCTGGCAGCTCCTCGGCCCCTTCCCCACTAGACACCAGCAGAAAGCAAACGCAGGCATCCCGTACTGGTGCAGGTACTTGTAACAAACGCTCCTCACACCCTGTGCCCCCCTCACACCGCAGGGAAACCACCACCTTATGCCATCGACATCATCACTGCTGCCTCCATCTCTACGTGGCCTCCCACCATCCTGTCCCACTCTGCAACACATGGACCCCCTTTCTCCACCACAGGCAAATGCCTCCTCCTCCTCCCTCACACAGCCTCCTCGCCAGGTCTGGTGTCCCTCCAGCCATTCCCCCAGTACAGGCTGAACGTGCAGGTCCCCTCCAGGTTGCAACCACGGTGTACGTGGTCCAAGACCCACAAGTACCCAGCCTTTCCCTCTGCCTCACGAGCAGCACCCGAGACATGAATCACCACACTCAGCAGCTCAGACCACTGAAGTATATTTTTTATGGAATTCCTCGCGCCCGCCACGGTGGACTTGCTGTGTTTGTTTGCAGCACGCTTCGCTTCCTCGGCCATCCAGATGTGCTGTACCTGCAGCTGGTGGCCCATCTCACCTGGTAGGCAGATGTGGGGCTGCAAGTGCCAGAATTAGCCTCGGGACAAAAAAGCCTTGTGTGACCCAGAACCTCGGTGGGAGGGGAGTTTTACTGCTTGGGCACAGGAAGATCCAGGTCTGAAGAAAACAGGGTGACTTTATTCACATCTTCTATATCCTCCCTTTTCCTCCTCCCACAGCCCTGAGCGTGACGGAGGGATGGCGAGGTGTATGTGTGTGTAGCCACGCATGCATGTTTTGGGTCTGTTTCTATAGGGAATAGACAGAATGGAAAGTTTATCTCTGGGAGTCTGGGGAGGAAGGAAGTTGTGTATGGATGAATGGCTTTTCCATGACAAACAATGAGTCTGCACAGACATGGTGTGATGTCACCTAAAGAATTTCCAGGCCAGCCTCGGATATAGAAAACCTTCTCGCTGGCAGAGATGAGAGCGTCCCACCTTTCCATCTCACCACAGCCAGAAGGAAGAACTAGGGCAGACGTAAAAAAAAAAGCCCTTGCTGTCTCTCTCTCTCTCACTCACACACAAGGCATGTGCCATGTAAATAGATGACATGATGGGAGAGGTGTATCTCCCAGCTTCGCCCTCCCCAAATTTCCTCGCGGATTCTGAGAAAGGAGTAAACTATGGCGAGCCGTCCCGCTGCCTCTCCCAGCCAGGAATGTGAGACAGCACCAGGCAGTGAGGCACTTCCACAAATACAGGTGATGTCAGTGTCCGTGTTCGTGTGAGCTCCTCCGAGCGCATGTGTGCAGCCGCAGCACTCCACGGGGAAATGAGGATGTACTACCACGCAGCGCTGCGCTGGTGGTCCACCTCCAGCTCTGTGGCATGGTGGAAACAAAAACCTTTGCAGCGGGGAAAGCCTGGGAGATCCTCACGTGAAACTTGGTCCAGAAACAGATGGCATTAATTAAATATCTCATTTTAAGTATTAATATGTGAAGGCAGCCAATGATTAACAACAGCAAAGCATTGTGAATGCTGCCAGTAGCCACCCGACCACCAACAGGCATAGGCAAGGCAATGATCATATTTTGAAGCACAAGACATAAATATCGCTTTATGGGATAAAATTGCTTATCCAGTCACCCTAATACCCTGTCAAAGGTGGCAACTAAAGGAGATGCTTCAGCAGGAAAGGCCTGAAACTCTGAATTCTGCTTAAATTCTGCTGCCAGTGAGAGCAACGGGCACTGAGTTAAGATATGTATTATGGAAGTGAGCCCTTTTTAAGGTGCTGGAAATAATTTCTTCGCTGGCTGCGTTTATGACTTCAGATAAAGTGGTAATAGCAAGCGGAGTGTTGTTGGAGGGATTTAGCCTCAGACAGCTACTTGCAGACCAAAAGCTGCAAAGCACTTGGCTGGTGGTCCAAAGAATACCATCTATGCCTCTTGCTTGCACCTGCTTCTACTTGCCACCAAAATCTTTTGTAAATAAAAAGCTTGGGTTATTTTTTAAGCCAAACTGCAGGGCTGGTTCAAACAGCTTCGGCGAGGCTGTTTGCCAAAGCAGGGCTGGGTGGGAGAAGTCTGTAACATTTTGTGAGGATGAGAGGTGGGGAGAAGCTGGGCTGCTGGTGAGCTGTGATGAATGGAGTCAGTGAAGCGTGGGGTAAGAGAGGGGGGTAAGGAACTGCTGGTGGGTAATCCCAGCTGACTGACTGGGACACTGGCAGAGTCATCCAGGACTTAATGGGTTCAGGGGAAGGAGGCTAGGAGCAAGGAGGATTTTGGGGTGGCTCCATATGAGTGACATGAAGAGTCACTACACTAATGAGTATTGGGAAGGCCCTGGATAAAACTGGTCTCACCTACCTTTCTGTTCCCTGATTAACCCCTGTCGCAGATCAAGGAGAACCTGACCTCACTGAAGGCAGACCACCTCGCCTGGCTGTCATCCCTGTCCACTCCTTACCTCCCATGTGACTCACACTTTAATCCCAAACCATCCCTCCCCTGCAGCAGCCCACTCATACCACCTCATGCTGCCCCTGCTACAGTAGGGGAATAGGGGGCAATATAAAGAACTCCAAAACCACCCTTTCCCGTGGGCCTGGCTCACTCAAACAGCAGCAGTGAACCCACGCTGTGGCTCATGTGCTGCAGGTCTGATGCTTGCACCCAGACAGCAGAAGATCATCTGTGCCAAACAGGGAGCCGTCACTTGGAAATAGGACATGAATCTCAACCATCAGATTAAAGGTCTAATAGTCCCTTCTTCGAGGAAAGAGTAGTGGCAGCAAGCCTGCATCTTCATAAAGCCTTGGCATTCTGCTGCATTCAACAGTCCACTGCCCTAGACAACTGTCTGCTGTTTTGCCTGGCTGCCTAAAATTAGTACCTGTGTTTGCCTTCGATTTTCAGACGTGGCAACTGTGCATGAAGCACAAATGTGCACATCGAGTTTCCAAAGTCACAGAGGAGCATCTGGAGAGCTATCACCACTTTCCCAATACTGTCCCTGCTGCGTCTGCTGGAGGGAAGCTGCAAGACTCCAAGAAGGGGAGGTCATGTCCATGAGATCATTTGCAAAGATTTCGCAGAGCGTGAAAAAAGTTGAACCCTGGCTGGAAGACAGCCCTGATAAATGAGAGAAGGAGAATTACTCATGCGAAGTCCTTGTCCTACCACTATTGTTTTTCCAAACTTTGGGATGTCCTAAAGTGGGACACAGATCTTTATCAAGTACTGTAAGGAGCGTTGAAAGAAAATGTAGATCTCTTTCCATGTAACTCCAATGATCCTCATTTCTGCAACTTGTCTGGTTTCTCCCAGGCTGGGGACAACTGGACATACATTCTTCCTGTAATCATCATGAGCTTCTTTCAAGTTCCTGTTTATATTTGCAACTTGACTGTGGTTCAGTGCTTGTTTTAAATGCCTTGAAATGTCCAGTACATCCAGAAACGTTTATTGCTCTCTCTGTCATAAGACACTTAAGATGGGAAAACTAATTGCTAGAGTCTCTTCTACTTAAGGAGCCAGTTAGAGATGCACTGCCCTGGAAGGAAGCTTTGCATGTGCTTCTTAAAAGGGAATCCACACCCTCAGATTCTGTGCCACAGGCCCTCTGTTTGACAGCACCAAGGGATGTACCGTAATGTCCTGGTACACATCTGCTTCTGGCAGCCAGGCTTGGTTTTAACCACAGTTCTTGCTAAGACTTCAGGAATCTCATTGAAGTCACATACTTGCCCATTCAGCTGAACCAGTTTTAGAGGCAGTGTAGATTTAAGGAATAAAATAAAATAAAATAAAAGTCCCTTGAAGCTAAATTGCAGCCCTCACCCAGAAACCTAAATCACCTTCTATCTCACCACCCCTTACTCAGTTAGTCCTGTCCTGCTGCCGACCCATCTCTCTCTCAGCACCCTATCACCATGTTGCTGCACTGGTGTCAACCTTCCCATATCTAAATGTGTTCTTTTATTCGTATTGTGTTTATTACTTAAACAGTAGCTGGAGTCACCTCCGTAGGTCCAGATCCAGCTGGGATCTTACAGAGGGTGTAATAAAACCTCAAAGTATCCCAGGATATCAGTCCTTCATGTCCGCTTCTTTTGTCTGGACATAGCTGTGCCTCATTGAATTGTTACCATCTGTCTCCACTGGAAGGGGAGATTATTCTTACTTATGGCCTGCTTGTTTCTTTTAGTACTTATAGACTCAGTTTTATCTCCTTATGTGCTCATGCGCTACCTTTTTCTGCATCTCATCACCTGTCACCCCTGCTGACAGACCCCCATTTCCTTTCACCACTACCTTGCTGGTTCATTTTTCCATGACTCCCCTGGCCAATGACATCCAGTCTCACTGTCAGCAGAGCATGTAGTGCAGCAAATGCCAAGATATACCTGCCAGTCTCAGCAGACCCAGTGACAGCTGAAATGCCTCACCAAGGAGAGCCAGGATGGAGGAAGGTTGCAAGTAAAGCAGAAGCATTAGACAACAAAAGAAGACAGATACTAAACTTTTTCACCATTTTAAGCCTGAATAGTTATAAAGGATAGTGATTCTATTCATAAACCAGCTTCTCATTAGTGAAAGATACAGAATACGTGTAAAGCCTTATGAACATTTGTCATTTATGCCACAATATTTCACATGATAGGCAATGAGCTCACCTGGAGCAAGACCATCTCACCTGCTACAAAAAAAGGAGCAAACTCCAACGATAAATTAGGACATGACCCTCCTCCTTCTCAAAGTAATTCAATGGTAGTTGTATTAGTACAGCAGATTAAATCCCAGGGTTGAGACAACCTGGGCTACTGAGACAAGCACCAGAAGTCCCAAAGAAAAGTGCAAGAGCCTCAGCAGTGACCTGTGGAGCACCTGCAGAAGCTGCATGTGCTGAAACAAAACTGATTTCAAGTTTTTGAACTCAAGAAGGAAGCAACATACACCCATCCCTGCAGGTATACATCTGCCTGGAAACTGTACAATATTCCCAGGGACAGATCCAGGCCATCCAGTTCCCTTTTCCATTGGAACTCTATGTGCATGTTGGCAACCTCAGTCGAGAGACAGCGACCTCAACTTAGACAAATTTTGCATTTCTTCTTCCTGTGCTTACTAGAATACCAGGAAATGCAGCAAATCATCCTTAATCACAAACTGAAACCTTCTTAGTGTCCTTTATTTATATGGGAAAAGCTGTTGAAGAGATTAGACCAGCTCCACTACGTATGGTCATAATCTAACAAATCACTAAATACATATATTTGAATAAAGTATCAAACATCTTCCTCTGCTGACCATTCAGTGGCTTACTTAACATGCTCATGGTGTCACAGCTTACTTGCCGAACAGGAACTCCATCTCCTTAATTTGCACTAATGGTTTCTTCTTCAGAAATTGTTCCCCAGACCCCTTTGAGAAAAGCCATGGGAGGTCAGCTTGAAACAAGGAAGCCCACTGTGCTGCTCCCCAACATCGCAGGTTTTGAGGAATGAGAGACCTCAATCCTGAAGACCATCCAGCAAACACCTTTCCCAGGCGTTAAGTTTGGATGGAATATTAACCATCCTGGAGGAGAGTAAGACATAAGGAGAGTGAAAAGAAGAAAGTACATTCCTCCTTCATTTTTTTTCCAGGGGGCGACACTGGGAGCTGGTTTGTTACCTGCCATCGCTGACTGTGGCACAGATCCCTCAGTCAGTGACAGGAGGCCAGCCCTCATCCTGCTAGAGAGATGGTGGCTGCAGGATTTGCATGAGAACTCCGGACTCAGATCATGGTAGTTACCAGCATGTACGTCAGCCCTCCTTGAAGATTAGGAAGGATAGGAGGACAAAGTTCTCCAACAGTGTGAGCAAAGGAGGCAGCGAAAAGCAATCCAAGTCAAAGCAGCTTCTCTGCAGGGATTTCAGAACAGGCCAGGGGATTAAAACAGCTGGATGACTCTCAGTGTTTTCTTCTTTACTCTGATCTTGCAAAGCATGGAGCACCCTTCATCCTCCTTAAAGGGGTGACTAGCACCCCCAGTTGCACTCGAGTCCTCCCCAACTGAGAATGTTTTATGTCTCTGCACCTCACAGGCCCTGACCTGAGCATATATTCCTTTTAGTTTGCTTCATACTGTGTAATAATGGCATCAACTGGCAAAGAAAGTCAAACATTTAGAATACAGCTAAGCAGCTTCTTAGCTCTCCAGGAGCTAATGGCCAGGGGAAACAGGGAGATGCACAGTTACTGCTCAGTCTTGGACACTCACCACCTCCGTGTAGGTCACAGGGACCTGTGTCAAACTGACTTGGATCAATAGCCCCCTGTCAGTTAAATCATTGTGAGCAAAGCTTGATATATACATTTCCAAAGGAAATAGTAAGCCATGGAATAAATTTAAATTGAATTTAATTTCTCTCCTTCCTGTTAGAGTCTTCAAAAACATTCTTATGCAGTCCAGTCTAATGAAAATAATGTTAATGATCAGCTCTCCCTCCACTCAAGAATTGCAAGGCCCACACATACACCCCATACATTAGACCCCACAACTCTTAACAGACACTACTTTTCCCTTACCATACAGAAAGGGAAAGAGAGGTGCAGGGAGGGATGAGTAACAGGTTCAAAACAGTAAGTCTGTGGTACAGATTTACCTCTATTCAGCAAAGCATTAAACCAGGGGCTTGAAAGCAAGCCCGTGCCTACTCATTTTTGATGAATCAGAATCAAAATTAACATCTGCTTGCTTTTTCCATTTTTCTGACCACCAGATACTTCTGCCGTCAGTTCAATGTTGTTCCTGCTCCAACACAGTGCATTCGAAGCACAAGTAACAAACAAAACCTTTTGGGAATAATGCCCTGGTGTATCAACTGTATCATCTACATAGTTATCACGAAGTTTCTGAACCAAAGAAAAAGAATTTTCCCAAGGATGCTTATTTTAATAATAAAAATGTATATATAAATAGGCTGAAACACTATAAATTAAGCCCTGTCTGATTACTCTGATTGAACCAATTTCAGAACTTCTATACGGTCAAATGTCACTGAAGGAATTTCCTGCTAATTCTGGATGCAGCAGATTTAAGCTAAACCTGTTCATACTGTCTGGGGAATGGACTGCGTATACATTTGCACCAAGAAGAAGATCATCTGATATCTCACCTTCATTCTAGCACCAACCACATACGTGCAATCCGAACTGCAGAAAATGAAGTATCCCATTTTAGCTCTTGTTTGTAAAATGCTATTATAGTTTTATAACCTGCTTCAGTAAAGCATTTCTAGATACAAATTTTCAGCAAAACGTGCATTCGTACAAACCTAATCTGGAAAAGTGTATCAGTGTTGTGTAGGTTAGTTACTCTTTAAACCCAAAGCAAAGCCTTGAAAATTAAGATTGGTACTGGTTTAACTAAACCATTCAGTTAAATCACTGCTTTTTTTTTTAAGTAGATATGTGTAATATTATTTCATATTATTATATGTGTAGTATTATGAACAAGGGGTTGTGCCTCTTTTCAGTGACACATCATATGATCCCTTAAGTAAACTCAGTGAGCATCTTGAACACCATGGTTTATCTGGGGTCTCTACGCTGTCGGTGTATCTTTCTCAAATTTCCAGTCATGCCCACTTGTTCATGTGCCAGCTTCTCCCTTAAAGCTCAGGATGCCAAAACTGAGGCTGGAGCCTGACAATATGGTTCTGCTGCCAGCTTTACCAGGGTAATAAAGACCTCTCTCTCCCACCCCAGGGGCGTATCACAGTCACAGGACACTACTCTTTCAAGATGCAGCCCCTTGATGATGGAAGCAGTTAAAAAGATTGAAAATTAAACTTACAAAAAGAAAAGACTGGATTTTACTTATTTAACTGTCTAGACTGGTTCACATGGGAATCAGAAGTGTGGTGGAGCCAGGCAGGAACGCATGGCTGGAGCAGGCTGAGCCACACCAGTACCACCTTCACCCGAGTTAAATTTGCAAGGAGCTGTGCTGGCACTTCAAGAGAAGTTGTATTCCTTGGAGGTTTCTCCACTGTGGATCCATTCCCTGACCAATTTCACAGCTCACTGCCACAGGCTGCGAGCATGAGCTGTGTGTGTGCCACACAACTGCACAGAGGGTGAACACCAGCTTCTTGGACAGGAACTACTTAAACTAGTATTGCTGCCAAAGCTCCTTGTGTTATCAGGGCAAGGCCTGAAATGCAAGAACAAGGTAGCAAAAAAAAAAAAATTAAAAAAAAAATTAAAAAAAACCCTTTAAAAATTAGCAACAAAGCATTAATTTGAAAGATGCCTCTGTGTAAAATTACCTGCTTTGGAACCTATGAGGTTTCCAGTGTAGCAACTAGTATTTGCTGCTTTGTAAATCTTTCCCTGAGCAGAAAGAATAAAGAAGTGGAAAAGTAAAATTGCTAGTGCATTGTACTCAAATTAATTTCTTTCCAACAACTCTGAATTTGACTCAGTTTTCAAAGCATACCATACAGATAATTGAATTGCCAAAGCTATCCAAAAGCTTTAAACAAACAAACAAAAAAGGTTATGCTTTTTTCCTGCTTCTCCCCACAGCATGAACTCTAACGTGACATTCTTGGTGGTGATACAAACACTAGAATAGCATCCCCCCTTCTCCTCCCACAACTCTGCTTGCCCAGCAGGGCTAACGACAGTCAGAACTTGCTTTACATCAGCACAGCCAGAGCAAGTTGTCACCAGACCGGCTTTCCACCCATTGTAAGGTTTTCTGTGCACATCCCGCTCTTCACCGGTGAGGACTTTATCCTCCAAAGAGCTCAGCCCACACCTAGGCTTCAAAACAAGGAGTCAGATTTCAGAGGTGCCTGTGGAAAACTGCGCTTTTCCTTTCCTGCTTTTGACGTGAAAAATATTGTAACCACCAGAAGCAAACTCCAGGGGGTTAAATTACCCGACAAATGCGTGTGCTTATCTAACACATCATCTACTCAGAAAATAGCGTACAAGCCTGTGAATGATAGACACTGGAGAACTTGGCCCTAAGCCACCCTGAGAGCCCAGCTGGTCGTAACCCATATTTTGCAGCCCTTCAAATATGGATTTAAAAGCCAGCGTTCCTGCAGTGGGTGCAGCTGGCCTGGGTGAGGGTTCCTGACTCCCATCGGTATGATCCTGCAAACTTCAAAAATGCACCTGGCTATTTTGACTCCTAACGCCAGCCAGTTTTCCAACCCAGTTTGCTATCAAGAGCTGAGGGAGGAGAAGACTGCTTCTGTTGATGCAATGTGGGTTGATGTCACCTTTGAATGATCGTACAGCTACAGCGTCAGATGGCGTGAGACTGTCACCAGGTCTCAGAATAACACTCGAGGAAAGAAACAAGCAACTACTGAGTGATCCTCGTTCCTGGTGAAAATTCAGCTATGTATACGATCATGCGTTGATTTATCAGGTGGAAGGGTGTTTTCCTCAGAAGCAAAGGAGGTTAAAATGCTCTCCTGTGGCCAAACTTTACCCTGGGCAGAGGGTGGACATCAGGTCAGGTCCCCTGCAGGGACAGCCAGCCTGCCTCCCCTCCCCAGTCACAGAGGCTGCATCACACCTTTATGCTAATTGTACTTTTTGGCCGTGTAACGCGTGGCACTTAAACTGCACTGCACTGGCATTTCCAGCGAAGAGCACGTACAAAGCTGACGGTCTGGCACGAACAGTCCTCACTGCAGCGACTTCGTCTGGAGCTCTGCTGATCTAGGCAAGGTGGGGATCTGACCCTGGGTCTGGTGACTGCAGCGAGGGCTCAGGGCAGGACCCTGTCTTCCCCGCACCGCTGCTGATTTGCTTACCCATCTCATTTTGGTTATAACTAACTGAGACTCTAAAATTCATTCTTTTCAACTGCCAGGGGGAGGTAAATTTATTTCAGGACCAGTATCTTGCCTGTGGATGCTGTGATACATTACAGGCTCTACAGGCAGTTAAAGATCCTTCAGTGAAACCATGTAAATACAATTATTATTAATTCCCTATTCATAGTAATACCTCAGGCAGAACTTAACCAAACACAAGATAACAGTCTATAGGAGACATATATTTTTTTTTTTTCAAAGAAGAAATATGTTTATTCTTCTCGTGAAACTAAAGGGAAAACTAAAGGGGTTTTTCCCCACTGGCTACAAGTACTTCCAACTGCCACTCAAATAAAGAAAATTAAAATTATCTATTTTATGCTATCATTCAAAAGGACAATCACAGTACCAGAGGGTTGGGGTTTTTTCTCCATTATCTTGAATATATTTATTCTCTCTGGCAGTATGTTATTAAATATGTTGACTAGACTGGACTAGGGAATTTTTGTAGGTGGAACAGCTGCACATCTGGAACACAATCTTGACTTTTTTGGACAAATACAACATTCTTGCAGTGAAAAATGTGTTTGTCCTGCAAAAAAACTAGTGTATTTGTAGAGAAGGTAAGGATTGCTGGTCTGTGGGTGAGGGAAGCATGCTGTATTGCATGGAAGGTTAGACCTGTATGCATGCTTGCAGGTGCAGAGCACAGAAAGCTGGTGTCTGAGGATACACACACCCATCCCTGCAGTGGGCAGAGGATAGGAGGAGAGAAGGAATTGCCTGAGTTGTATTGCCCTGATATTGTAGGGAAAGCAAGACATCCTGTTAAGGATTTATGCTGTTCCAGCAAAATAATTTCCTCACTTGAAGGAGAAGCCAGCTTTTTCATTGTCTTTACTTCACTCGTACTGACAGCATGCAGTTCTTTGGTCAAGCCCAGTGACTTTTTTTTTTTTACTGAGAGATTCATCACTAGGAAATGGACTACCAAGTCTCCTAGCTCCTATTCCTGCTCTTGGACACAATTTCAGTTGCCGTTGAGATGTATTTCCAAGACTTTGAGTAAACAACTCTCATATTGCTGAACACTCATAGGATGAAGGCAGTTATTTATTACATGAATGGGTTTGAAAATATAATGACGTGCATGTTCAAAAATACGTTTTAGAGAAGGCATGCATGGGAGATGTCTGAGAAGACAATTGTGAGTGGTGTGTAATAATTATGTTTTCATTTACACAGTGTCTCCTCCTTGCACAAGGGAATATAACAAAATGTAACTAAAACCACAGATCCTTACAAATAAAGAGAGAGAGAGTGTTTCATACAAAGGTTAAACACAAAAATCTGTTTAATGTCACTTTGGGGATTAGAGGAACCAGAGTAAAACAAACATCCAGAACAAACTTTGAGGGGTTGCTTCAGGAAAAGCACGTGTGTGAACCTGTGCCATCATATCTGCATATTCAATACGTCTTTCTGGGACAGCCCGGGGAAAATAGGAAGCTGGAAATTTTCAGTGTGGGAATTAGATGGAAGAATGTGAACCATTCTAAACAAAACACAGCAAAGTTGCCAGCTGACTTGCTAAAATGCCAGTGCTCTCTAGGATCCCTTGAAACGGAGCTGAGGACTGGCCTTGCCGTTCAGGCAGTGGGTAGGGAGCCAGGAGATCTGGGCTGTGTTCCTGGCCCTGCAACAAACCCAGCATGTGACGCTGGAAAGTCATTCAGCCCTCAGTTTCCAAAAACTGATTTCATGCCTATACTTCTGGGCACCTAGCGTGAGATATCGTGAGCCCAAACACCCAGGATTTCAAACGAAGTTAAGCTGCAGGTACTAACTTCCCATCCATGCAGAAGACACATTTTGGGGCTCAGTTTCATCACAGATGCAACGGGGCCAAAACCCACGAAGCGATCCAAACTGCTATGAAGGTATTGCATGATTACACAGACCTCTCATTTAGCCAAAGAGAGGTGCTACAGATACGCAAAGGAGTATTATTTAGTTACCTGTTGTTTCCCATGTCCTGGCAACCACTGACATTCTATAAATATTTCCACAGGTTTCAATATATCTGAAGATTTTTGTTTATGTTTCCTGCTTCAGGACATTGAGGAATGATCTTTTTACAAAAGGATTCACTGTTCCAAACGGAACGTAAAGAGTATAGACCAGGATTGCTGGCAAAAAGTGTGGAACAACAACACCGACAAGACCAGGAAAGTACTAGATCTCAGGGGTGAAATAGTGGAAAGAAAGCAGCTTTACCACATAATTTAGTCAGCGTGTATGCTGGGGGAAAAAAAAAAAAAAAAAAGGAAAAAAAATGAGGAAAAGCAGTATTTCTAGCTTATGTTTTCCTGTGCGCACACATTTCTTTAGAAAAAGAAATTTGTAACTGTAGGGATTAAAGAAAGTTATGTTCTCATGGCACATGGCAAGGTCTGGTCACACAGAAGATTAATTTACATTATACTGTAGGCAAAGGATTACTGTGTTTTTTCTGAATGGTGTAGAAACAAGTTGAAAGGAACTAGCATAAAACACAAATCTTGTTTCACCCATTTATATTTCCAACTCCAACACAGTGAACTCTATAGTTACATATTCCCACACGGTTTGCATCTGCCCTTAATTTTACCCTTGCATTTTGAGGGATGATTTTCAAGATTTTTGTCATGCACGGGTAGATAACAAGTGTTGGTGAATTCTGAATGGGGTTTTAGAGTGTCCCCGTGTACCCAAGAACAAAAGTAGTTTCTGAAAGGCACCTCCTTTTTGCCACCACTTCTCTGTGCATCTCTTGGCATTACAGCAGGCGACTTTCAGGAAATCAGGGGCATTTAGCACCAACAGTTTCTGCAATGTTACTTTTAGGATCAAGATGTTAAAATACCCTTCCTTTGGTGAGAACTAATGCAAACTCACCATTACATATAAAATTATATTTATATCTTTATCCTGCCTTCCATATAAAACTGTGGTTTGTAACTCTCACCTGCAGTTTGTTTCGGGCTCTCATTTTCACATCGTGTTTCCTAAACAGTACTGCCCTACTTTTCAGTTTTTCTCTAAGAATTTCAGAGCCAATGCTTCTAGGGCAGGTGACATAACTTCATCCAGTTCTTATGAGCTGCCAATTTCAGAATGCTATTTACTACCTGTATATGTGCTAGTGGCCACGGTCCAGAGAGGGAGGAGCTAAATTAAAAGTAACACTGCAGCAATCCATGGGTACAAAAATCCCGTGTTTTAAGAACCACACAGCTACATCTGTACCCTCCCCGGGCTGGGCTTACCTTTTGACAAGCTTACCTCTAACTCTTGCTATCACAGGAACATATGAATTACCTGTCCCTGGACCTTGCTCCTGGGGCCCCATGCAAGGCTTGACTGGAGAGGGACAAGCCCAGGTACTGATGCCTTTTTGTTCCTTGGAGATTCCGACAGAGAGGACAGAATGAAGCTTACCTGACAGCCAAATAACCCTTACTTGCAAGCTGGCCAGTATTGCTACATCTGCCCTGACTGCGTGGAAACCACATCTCTCCAACCTCACCCAAAGGGCATAACATCTCCTCCATCCCAGGCTGAATGTGCTGGCTCTCACTGGAGTCCCCCCACACAAAACATCCATCTGTTTCTGCTGGGTTTTGGACTAAGCAGCTGTTACAGAGGGAGATTTCACGAACCTGCTGCTGTAACAGGTACCACACAGCATGTCAGACACACAAGTTTCTGCTGTGACTGCAGGGGCTGCCCCTTTTAAATCGAGTTGTAGAGGTCTCAGAGTTCATTCCCCAGGAACGGCTTATGAAAGCAATTACTGCCTGAAAGGTTTCTTTGTTTTTGTGCCACTGCTTTTAATAATAATGATTACATCAGATATTTTCTTCCATCTCGATCTTCTCTGGTACTGCTAATAAAGAAATGACAAAGCCCAGCACTTAAAATAGCACCCAATGCAATAAACTGCAAATGCTGAGGTTTGAGATTTTACATCCTGCCCTCCCAGAGCACTTTCCCTTTGATGATTTTAACCATTGAGTACTGAGCTTCATGTAAGCCACGAAGGGTGTGACATTGCACGGTAGAGTCAGAGAATCGCCGGCGGCCAGGGGCCCAGCTCACTTGCTCTAACCACCAGACAGTCCTGTCCCGCAAGAGCAAACGAGACATACTTGATAGGTACCCCGCATTCAAGTGCAGTTGCCTGGACCATATTACATTATTTTGGTTCTTCAAGCACTCCTTTAATTTATGCCTAGTTCAATCTGTTACAGCCGCAACAGCCACTGTCCAATTTCATGGCAAAACTTGGAATATAATCCAGACCTCCCACATTTCACAGCCTCTGACCATTCCTCCTCATATCAGCCCAGTATTATTCTTGTCAGCTATCGACTGACAAGTAAAATCAAAACCTGAATAAAATACTCAAGTCCCAAAGAGCTAGAGTCTGCACTGGGCCATCAGCTCTGTATTTTGCCCCAGCACCTAACCACATATTCGTAGTATGCTGTATTTTGAACAAGCCACCTCTGACACCAGGAGACACATGGCAGATAAGAATTACTTTCTGCAGCAGGAACTATGTAATCCTAGAATACAGTCTCATGAGATATGATACCTGCAAAGTACAGAAAACTCACCGTTTTTTTTTATTTTTAAGGAAAGCTTTATAGCGACCTATGCTTCACAACAAAGCTCTGCATGCAAGAGGATCCTAATTGTACAATTTCCAAAGAGCCCAGTGATTAGTTAGATTTTCTTTAAAATCTCTGGTCAAAATTAGACCATGACGAGCATGAATTCCACAGGAAATCCATCCATTTAACAGTCCTAGCCTGATTTACATATGTGTGTATGTATGTACATAGACACGTATATATGCTTATGCACATTACACTGCTGTTCTGACTACAGTTAAATGCATTACTCTTAATTGAGATCTTTGTCATGCAATTACTGGTTGCATTCACAGAAGGGTTCTAGGGGATCATTTTTGTTTTCTGTTTATGAAAGTAAAGGAACCTCTAAAACATCCCAGTGCAGCTTCTCTGACACCTTGCTAAGAGCAGAAAAGCTCTACAGTAGTAGGTAGGAGTCCACTCAGCATGAACCACGTTCTCTCCACGACAAACTGGCACCCTCGTTTTCCTGAGCCGTGCCAGAAGACCATTTCGGTCTCATTCATACAAAAAAACAAACATTCCCCAAATTGACTTTTAAGAAGTTCCACTAAAGCCAACTTTAAACCTAGTTTAAGACCATGGGTTGTATCAGGCTTAGCTAACTTTTGTTGACAGACTTCAGATCTGATGATGGTCTGGAAGCCAGTTTGTGAAGGACAACTGTTATCCCCTGGAGCATGGCTGACATTACAACTTGAACCTGTCTCAAACCAGCATTAGCTGAACTTCTTGTTAAGCCGGCTGCATTTTTGGAGAGGAAATATTTTCACACTGTAGCTAAAACTGCAGGGAAACACTTAAAACAGAATAAACGCAGTGGTGGGCTGGACAAAAGGACTGAAAACCCAATATCAGCCAGTCACGGGAAATTAGCTATTGGATTGTATCAGGCTACATCCCAAACAGCACCAGCCTGAAGCCTCTGCAACAGATGAGGGAGGCTGAGGCCATCCAGCCCTTGTTTTTTTCCAAGGGTGGTATGTAAAGCACCACCGTTTTAAATGAAAGCCTAGATCTCTGGAGCTGTCTGCTTGAGCGAGGACCCCACAGAGCTCCTACCTGCCTAATGTCCCTTTGGCCATCCCAGCCGTGGAGCATGCGAATCCAAGCTGCCTGTATAACCCTTCCCTGCGGAAGGTGGCGAGAAGGAACAGAGTCTCTTCAGGAGACAGTTCAGGGGAAGGAGTATGGTTAGCCAGGCAAGGAGGGAAAATATATTGCTTTAGGAATTAAGGTTAAATGGATCAGAAGAGAGAGAAGGGTTAGCAGACCACAGGCTGTATTGTTCAAGCTGTTCTGTGGCATTTCCATCAAGCTGTTCTGTGTCATTTCCATCCTGCAGTCCCAGTGACCACCACTCATAGGTAAGAAAAAGCCAAATGCCAAGAAGACTCCTGTGGGTAAACTCACAATGTTTTCATTCCATGGCTGAAGCTGTAAAAATGCTGAAAACACAGGAGCAGGGTGGCAGAAGAAAAAGAAAGGTAAGGATGGACTTTATTTGTTACATCTTCAATGATTAATTTGAGACAAAAGTTTCCCTGCAAACTGAGAAACAAAAGAAAAAACAGGGACAGACTGAGATGGGAGCTGCAGAAAGACCTGGTGGATGTTATGCCCAATCACTCAATAAAAGATAGAGGACGGACGATGGTGCAGCTTTATCAGCAGAAACTGCCTCCAATTGCAGAAGTCACAAGCGAGTTACATGGATCCTCCTGAACCTCTGCCAAGCAAAATGGACCAGCCTCCACTGAACACCGGTGTAATTGGGGGGAGAGGAAAAAAGAAAAGAATGAAACGTTTATCTGGCAAGTGCTTTCAGAAAGAAAGAGAAAGCGGCTGTTGGGAGCTGCTCAAGGGGCTGGAATGCTGGAGACAGTTCCAAGGGGACGGATCAGCCGTCAGAGTGCATACGAGGCAGGCAGAGATTCTTCAATAAAATGCAGTTTATCGCACGGTGATTACCACCTCCTATTTATACCTTATGAGATCATGAAAAACACGGCACAGATTTCCTTACTCCTGGAAACACAAAGTTAACTGAACAACCATGTGATAGATAGGCCCTTCTCATGCACTTTTATTTTGTCTTTCTAAACCTCTATTTCCAAACATCTGTCACTTAGATAAAGGGAGCAATAAAAAAAAAAAATCTCCTAGAAAAATACTTTCTGTGCTCCCCCTAAAAAAACCCAACCCCACAGTACATCAGGGTTATGAGTCCAAATTCCACGGCTGTGTAAATCTTAATTGTTCACAGGGAAGCACAGACGCTTGAAGTACGTAACACGTGAGAGAGAGAACTTCAGGGTCTCCAGAAAACACAACATCTATTTCTAATCTTTGCTGGTTACACACAACAGGCGTTACAGACGTGCTAAAACACAAAGAAAAATGTATTCCAGGGAAGCTTTTATGCCTTAAAGAGCACGCCTGTACCCGCTCCCCGTCAAATGCGGTTTGGAGGGGAAAGGCTTAGAGAGAGGAAATACCGCATCATTTTCACAGCGAGATTCTGCAGTCAAATTTGGGATAATACGGTAAAAATCTTCATTAGCACTCTTTCTGGATGACTTGTATAACTTGCTTGTAGCTTTGCCAGTGATGAGTAATGCAACAATCACCAGGATACACCAACACCACCTTTGCACCACATTTCTTGGACACGTTGCCTGATGTCTACCGGACTCTGCCTTCTTGTAAGTGATCCCTCTGCCTTCAGCCCGGCGATCCTTGCCAGGGCAGGCCCACGCAGCCCGGGAGATACCACACCTTTCACCTGCTCCCCACTCCACGGAAATTCTCCTTTTTGGTTGCCACGCTCCACGACTGGTCTGAGCGCAGCAGATCCGCAGTGCAGCTGCGCAGCAACATCGCCTGCCCCTAATCTTTTTCTCATTAACCCTATGGTTAACCACCCCCCGTCCTCTGACAGCACAAAACTAAATAAATGACGCTACAAAGTTAATTCATACTGGGTGACGCGCCGGTGCAGCGTCTGCGTGGGACTGAGGCTCCACCATCATTAAAACCAGGTCCACACATAGCTGGATCACCCAGGAGTACAAATTTGATCGGGATCGGGCCAAGGCACGTGACCACGCCGCTGCTGAATGAGCCAGAGCGCATGATGCGGAGCCAACGCCAATTTTACGCTGGCCCTATGCCAGCCGCAGGGGTGCAGACGATACCTGATCTGGCTGGAGTTGTGTACAGTGATACCTGATCCGGCATAAAGTCTGCTAGTAAAAAGTTAACCTGTCAAAAACTTCTTGAATTAACTTGAGCGGGCAGAGTGAATGAATACCAGGTTAGGTCTTCGCGTCACGCGGCCACCCCATTTTTGAGCCAATAACAGGAGTTGTACTGCTGCCTTCTCTGCCTTGCCAAACCACAGCCTAATGTCGAGAGGGGTGCTTATATGCGCAGGGATCTCGTTGCCGGATCAGGGCCTCAGAGTCCTTCAACTCGCCTTGCCTCCAACTTCAAGCAAAAAGGAAAGAAAAAAGCAGAAAGAAACCTAAGCGTCGAACCTCTAAGTAGTCCACAGAGTCTACTAACATGGAATCTGGATGGGAAGATGGAGCCATGGGCGTTCCTGTAGCAGATAAATTTAGATGACGATTAAAATAGAGCCTATTCCTTCAGGTTAGCGAAAGTCTCAGTACAGCAAACACAACAGTAACTGGGATGATTTTTGCAGTATTTCAGTAATTCAAACAGTATTAAAATGCACCCTTGTCACAGTGAACAAATGTAAACTTTTTTTTTTTAACGGCCCTTTGACGCAGAATGGCAGTCCTGCTCTTTTGAAACTGTTTTGAAAAGCTTTACCTGATCTCTTGTAGAACCTAAACCACTTCTAACACTGCTGTAACACTCCCCAGTGCTGAAACATGCAGTTACCATTACGTGAGGCTACAGACACAAAGGGAACCTGGCTTTCAAACATTCTTTCTTGAAATGGTTGGAAATCGCTGGAAACTCCTCAGTTTATCTGAGTACTGCAACTACTTTCAGAGCTAGTTGAACTAGCCCATGAGCTGAAAGCCATTTTCTGAAGTTTTTTTCCCATTTCCCATCACAGAAGTCCTAAAATGGTCCACAAAGAGTTCTAGCAACCTTGACAGTTACCCAGATCTTTGAAGCTATTTACATCCATGCTCCTATCACTCCTGCAGGGATGCCTAGACAGGGTGTTCCCAAATTTTGGTCCTCAAGGCCACCAGGCAGTCTCAGGGCCAAGCCACAGACCGCAGCGGCCTGTGCTCCAACAGGCCCGCTCTCCCCTTGTGCAGCAGCGTGAGCCCCAGCCGCTCCTCACCGGGGCCGGTAGCCCGGGGCTCCCAGAGAGCTCAAGGGCTTGTTTACCAACTGGCCCAGGGTGCCCCTTGGCGAACCCTGAGGCGGGCCGGTGGTAGAGGCCAGGGTCTCAAGGGCGAGCAGGGAGACCCGAAGCGAGGGGGCTGGCTGGACCGCGGTGAGACGCTGAGATGAAGCGGGTCTGGACCGCAGCTCCTCGCTGGGCGCTCCGCCACCCCCGCTCAGGCGGGGACGAGCCACCCGAGGGTAACAGCCCAGCGCCAGCCACGGCGTCTCCGCGCTGACAGAGCGGGAAGGGAGGCGACGTCCGCCGAAGGCCTCGGCTCCCCTCGACGGGCAGGGCGCTGGGACCCGCCCGGGGAAGGAGCAGCGGGGGCGGGCGGCGGTGGGCAGCGAGCCGCCGCCGCGGCGCAGCAACGGTTAACGGCGGGGCGCAGCGCATGGGCCGCACCGTTTCCACGGCGACGGCTCGGAGTGTTCCGGATCGTACCATTGCGCAAGCGGCGC